>CM061062.1:230045203-230367677 GCA_030762895.1 Sophora flavescens
TGGCCAATTGCGCTTTCGCTTTGCTCTTTTCACTCTGAGTTTCATGGCCTTACTCCCTCTCGGCGGAAGTTTTGTTTCCACATGATGAACAACTCCAACTTCATCACCACTTGGTGCATCATTCGTCATGCAAATCTTGGGAGTTGCTTCCATGTTAGGCTCTGCCTTCGCATCTGGAGACTTTATATCGATCCTGCACACATGACTCTCAAAAGGAGGGTTGTTATATGAGTTAGTCAAATCAAAATCTACCCTGCCTTCCTCTACATTCAGAGAGAGTTTGCCATTCTTTACGTCTATTATCGCTCCAGCTGTGGCCAAGAACGGCCTTCCTAGAATGATGGGGAATTTAGAATTCCCGTTCATATCCAATACCATGAAATCGGTAGGAATGAAAAATTTTCCTACCTTTATGGGGACATTCTCTAGTATTCCTAGAGGAGTTTTAGTTGAGCCATCCGCAAATTGTAAAGAGAATTTGGATGGACTCAATTCCTTGGTTCCTAACCTCTCCAAGATAGTAAGCGGCATCAAGCTCGCACTAGCCCCTAAGTCATATAAGGCTTGGTCTATTTTCACTTCTCCAATTGAGCAAGCAATAGAGAAACTACCTAGATCTTTTAGTTTAGGAGGCATATTAGTTTTTATCATGACATTGTGCTCCTCAATTAAGCTCTTAGTTTCTATTTCTACTTGTTTTCTCTTGACCAACCTTTGTGGGAAAGGTACTGGGGGTTGGTAAGGTGGTGGAGGGACATACTTTGGCTCTACTTCTTCGTCTTCTCTCTTGTCCTCCTCACATTCCACATCCTTTTCAACTACCCCAAGCTTATCATCCCTCAAGTATATGGCATTACAATGTTCATTGGGATTAACTTCGGGTTGTCCCGGAAACGTACCCTTAGGTCTATAGTATGTGCTAGCCTGTTGGGCAATCTGAGTTTCTAACATCTTATTATGGATAGCTAAGTTATCTACCTTAGATGCTAGCTCTTTTATTGCCTCGTTGACTGCCCTACCTTGTTTCCTAAACTCTTCATTTTGTTTTGTTTGAGTTTCAACAAAACTATCCAAAAGAGACTCAAGTTTAGACTTTTGTACCTGAGGATACCCCGATGCGGGTTTCCAATTACCTTGGCCTTCTTGGAATTCATGGTTCAGTGTGTTGCTGTAGTTCCCGTAGAAGAGGTAAGGGTTGTTCTTTGATGTGTGCGTTCCGGCGAGTGTACCGGATTCATCGCCAAGTAATAAAAAGATATCGATCCCACAGAGACCACGATCTCAAATCACAACTAATTATCAAATTGAATAAATTGGACTATATAAAAAAATATTTTGAAAAGGTTTTGATTTTTGAAATAAGAGATAACTTAGAAAATCAGATAAGGAATGCAATCAAGTAAAACAGAAAGTAAATAAATTTGTGGTTTTTCAGATCTAAAGGGATTCCTAGGAATTGGGTTACCAACAAGATTGTTTATGTTACTAAATTGACTACCCCTTGTTAATTATCAAAATTGCTTTGAAGGCGAATTTATCCTCAAATAGTTAATGCCCCCTCTCGGGTTACAAAAACCGTGCCCAATTAAACCAAACCATACTCTCGTGGTATTCGAATTTAGATTGAACCCTTTAAGTTTCGTGACAATTCGTTAATCCTCGAAGGACCGCTTCTAACTCTCGTGATTTAAGTCCTAAGTCTGATTCTATAGATCCGATACCTAAGTTCACCGCTAGGCTCCTCCTTAGAATATCTACGACACGCAAATAAGTGGCCACCGAATTTACGAGTAATTAAAACAATAGAAATCAGATCTAAAGCAAAATCGAAATTAACAAAGATAAACCATCAATAACACAAATCAGATCTTGGGCATAGCCCCAATCGTCATGGTGATGACAAGCTTGATTAACAACAACATGAAATAAAAAAATGAGAGAAGAGAAGAAGAAGAAGAAGAAGAGAGATCCTAAAAATTTTCCTAAGTGTAGCACCCAAAAGTCCTCCTCAGTCTCTGCCTAGATGCCATATTTATAGATTAGGGAAGTTTGAATCCCAATCAAACACAAATTCAGATCAATTCTGTTTCTTCAGATCCAAATACTGCGCATCACGGTCGTGATGGCCATCACGGCCAGGACGTGACGGATTCTGCCTTGGGCGTTGCTTCACTGATTGGTCTGTCACGGTCGTGACCACCATCACGGCTAGGCCGTGATCAGTTCTGCCTATGAGGGTCTGGTTCAGCTAACATGCCACGACCGTGATGGCCATCACGGCCAGGCCGTGACCAGTTCTGACTTTAGCCTTCTTTCTTTTTAGCTCTACTCGATCATGGTTGTGATGGGCATCATGGCTAGGCCGTGATGGGCTCTGTTTGGCTCATTTTCTTCACTTTTCAAGCCCCATCTTCATGCAATCTCCATCATGGCTAATCCTGAGCATTTAATCCTTAATTACTGCAAAACAACACCACAAAACCGCCTTACCCGTTCCAAGGTAAAATTAACCAAAAATCAAATTAAATATGCCTAAGCTATATGAAAATGCATGCAAAATGTCAATGAAATGTGAGGTGAAATCACACTCATCATTTTTCCTTGGTTGTAAGAATTTGGGGGAACATAGTTTGGCAACTTTGGGTTCGTGTCGTAGAAGTTGTGACAAGAGTTCACTTGTTTCCCCGAAGTGCCGGATCCATAAGCAATACCACGTGGGCACTCCATTATGTCATGTCCCTGCATTCCACAAATCTCACAAACAATATTAGTAGCACCTATTGAACTCACATTAGCCTTTTCAAGCTGATCAAAGCGTTTATTCAGTGAGTCAATTTTAAACATAATAATATCAGTGCTATTCATTTCAAACTTACCCCCCAAAATCTTTTTCGGGTTATTACCTCTTTCTAAACCCCATTGGTGGTAGTTGGTGGCCACGTTTTCAATGATGTTGAATGCCTCAGCCAGAGCCCTATTCATAAAGGCTCCACCAACTACGGAGTCAAGTGACACCTTCGAAGAGTAATCCAATCCGTTGTAGAAGGTGTGCACTAACAACCACCTCTCAAGTCCATGATGTGGGCAAGACTCCAGCAATCACTTATAGCGATCCCAAGCTTCGGATAAGCATTCTCCATCCTTTTGGAAGAAGCCGGTGATCTGGGTTCGTAGGTAAGCCGTCTTGGATGGAGGGAAGAATTTCTCCAAGAATGCCTGCTCCAGTTGGTCCCAAGTCATCAAGGTATTAGCGGGCACTTGCTTCAGTCAGGCTTTTGCCTTTCCAGTAAGAGAGGAGGGGAATAACCTTAAGCGTATAGCATCGACCGGGGCACCATGAATCCTAATTGCATCGGTGAACTCCAAGAACATCTCCACATGATCGGACGGGTCCTCCGAGGGCAATCCTCCTAATTGATGTTGCCTAATCATGCTAATTAGCATAGGCGGTATAGTGTAGTTCTCCGTCTCGATCTCTGGGCTAGCAATCCCAGTTCGCAAACCCCTCGCATTTGAGGCTACGTAGTCCTTCGATGGTTTGGTATCCGGTAGATTCGTCATGAGTGGAATAGGAATCAACCTCTCTCTCTCACTTTGTAGTCTCCTACGTCTATGAAAGGTCCTTTCGATTTCGGGGTCAACCTCTATAAGGTCTCCAAGACTTAGGGATCTTTGCATAAAAGAGAAAAAAAAACACAGAGAGATAGATACTCTAGGAATAAAAAGAGATAAATGAAAAAAAGGAATTTTTTTTAACAAAAAACAATTAAAAAGAAAAGAAAAAGTCCAGAAATATTAATTTAAAAATTAAATTGAGATTCGAGGAAGCACAATCCCCGACAACGGTGCCAAAAACTTGATGTGTGTGTTCCGGCAAGTGTACCGGATTCGTCGCCAAGTAATAAAAAGATATTGATCCCACAGAGACCGTGATCTCAAATCACAACTAATTATCAAATCGAATAAATTAGACTATATAAAAAAAGATTTTGAAAAGGTTTTGATTTTTGAAATAAGAGATAACTTAGAAAATCAGATAAGGAATGCAATCAAATAAAACATAAAGTAAATCAATTTGTGGTTTTTCAGATCTAAAGGGATTCCTTGGAATTGGGTTACCAACAAGATTGTTTATGTTACTAAATTGACCACCCCTTGTTAATTATCAAAATTGCTTTGAAGGCGAATTTATCCTCAAATAGTTAATGCTCCCTCTCGGGTTACAAAATGTAACACCCGGGTGCAGACGAGGGCGGGGAGTGGTCGCCGGTGCAAGAAGTCACATACAAGGAACGGCTCCTGGCAGGCTTCTAGGCGGAGGGACACATGAATGAACCGATAACACACCCGAATGAGAGGGATCCTGAGACTGTGTAGGTATGAGACTATACAGTTGAGGAAGGCTTATATGAATTGATTGGTACTACCTATACTAACAAGATACATGTTCTTTTCTATAGCCCATCACTTAAGAACTACACAGTTAAGCGTGCTTAACTTGCAGCAATTATGGGATGGGTGACCTCCTGGGAAGTTTTCCCAGGAAGCGTGTGAGTGAGGACAAAGCACGCTGAAAAGACCGGTGCTGGTTTGTGGGGGCAGTCGTCAATCCGTAAAGCAGCCAGGGATGTTACAAATGGTATCAGAGCGACAACTCTCCCAGTACGGTGTGGTTCGGGGAAGAACCAAGCGGAAGCTGGTGGACATGTAACACCCGGGTGCCGATGAGGGCTGGGAGTGGTCGCCTGTGCAAGAAGGCACGGACAAGGAGCGGCTCCTAGCAGGCTTCTAGGCGGAGGGACACATGAATGAACCGATAACACACTCGAATGAGAGGGATCCAGAGACTGTGTAGGTATGGGACTATACAGTTGAGGAAGGCTTATATGAATTGATTGGTACTACCTATACTAACAAGATGCATCTACTTTTCGGTAGCCCGTCACTTAAGAACTCCACAGTTAAGCGTGCTTGACTTGGAGCAATTCTGGGATGGGTGACCTCCTGAGAAGTTTTCGCAGGAAGCGTGTGAGTGAGGACAAAGCACGCTGAAAAGTCCCGTGTTGGTTTGTGGGGACAGTAATCAATCCATAAAGCAGCCAGGGATGTTACAAATGGTATCAGAGCGGCACCTCTCCCAGTACGGTGTGGTTCGGGGACAAACCAAGCGGAAGCTGCTGGGCATGTAACACCCGGGTGCCGATGAGGGCGGGGAGTGGTCGCCGGTGCAAGAAGGCACGGACAAGGAGCGACTCCTAGCAGACTTCTAGGCAGAGGGACACATGAATGAACCGATAACACACCCGAATGAGAGGGATCCTAAGACTGTGTAGGTATGTGACTGTACAGTTGAGGAAGGCTTATATGAATTGATTGATACTACCTATACTAACAAGATGCATCTTCTTTTCGGTAGCCCATCACTTAAGACCTCCACAGTTAAGCGTGCTTGACTTGGAGCAATTATGGGATGGGTGACCTCCTGGGAAGTTTTCCAGGAAGCGTGTGAGTGAGGACAAAGCACGCTAAAAAGACCCGTGTTGGTTTGTGGGGACAGTCATCAATCCATAAAGCAGCCAGGGATGTTACCCAAAAATCGTGCCCAACTAAACCAGCCTCTACTCTCGTGGTAGTCGAATTTAGATTGAACCCTTCTAGTTTCGTGACAATTCGTTAATCCTCGAAGGACCGCTTCTAACACTCGTGATTTAAGTCCTAAGTCTGATTAAATATGCCTAAGCTATATGAAAATACATGCAAAATGTCAATGAAAAATGAGGTGAAATCACACTCATCACTTATCCTATCTGTCCCTATCCTATCCTGACCAACAAACGAGCCCTCATATTCAACCATATATCATTGGCCCTTTAGCCATAACTTTCCCACCATGAGTTGCTTCCATCAATTTCCACACACTTTGTAAATTTATCTCTTGCGATTTTTAGGATGTGTTTGATTCAAAGGATGGAAGGAGAGTGATTTTAATGGAGGGGATGTGACGGATTTTAATTAGACATTATGTTTTGTTGAGAGGAGGGGAAGGGAAGGAGAGATAGCACTTTCATGTTTGGTTCAGGAGGGGAGGAATTTTAAAACAAATTTACTTTTAAACCCTAATAATTATTTATTTCAAAATGATAAGTGGTGATATTTTAATCAATACACGTGAAATGTTTTAAAATCTCTTCCCTCCCTTTCAAATCCCTCAATATTTGAGGGAAGCCAAAACTCACTTAAAGATGGATTTTGCTCCCCTCCACTCCATTCCAAAAGTCGAACCAAACATAAATGTTTTAAAAAAATCCCTTCACTCCCTTCCCTTCATTCTCCTCTAACCAAACAATACCTTAAAAGTATTTTTGTCCACTCTCACCGGTTTCCTACAATAGAAGCTATAGGAAGCAGGAAGCTTTCATCATAGAAAACGAGGTTGATGGTTGAATATTGGAAATCTTCATACTTGAGTATAATCTACTCTGGCAACTGGTGACACAAATTGTGGGCTCCAATATGATATTGCCAAGTAATGATCAAATTTCATGAAGGGTCCCTCACTTGTAAACATTCTTTTCAACAAGTAGATCAAACTTCACCATGAGAAAGTAGTTGTCCACACGAGTTCTCAAAATCTCCAGAAAGTTTCCATAACCTTCTATGTTTGTCTTTCATAGTGACAGCCAATGAATTTTCCTATAAGCTTCACAATCGGAGCATCTTCCCAAGGTTGGCACCGGTGCTTTAAAAATTGAACTGGAGATAACAATTGAACCAAATGAATAATAAATTAATAAATAAATAAATAAGTACTAAATTGAGGGAAAAAATAAAAATAAAAATCCATTTAGAACGGTTCAACCCGGTCCAATTGACATTTTCAAAACGGTTCAACCCCGATTCAATTCTTGTATAGTTCAATCAGATCATGGTTCAAAAGGGCTTGACCAAACACCGAACTAGCTGGTTCACGATGAAACAGGTTGATCCATCCAGTTGGGTCCGATTTTAAAAAATTGGTTGGCACCTTTGGTATGAGTATACCATCATCTTCTAGCTCTTCTTTGACTAATTTATGCTGTAAAAAATTCATCTTTTCCCTCAAAGTCATATTTGCCTTACTAAGATCCCAATACTTTGTCTTTTCCCTCAAGTTGAGGAAGAGAAGCAATTACCCTAATAATGCCATTAATGGTGCCAAACATAACACTTGGAATTTAGCCCACATCAAAATCTGGCAAGCGCATAACAAGGGAACCACGCCTTAATCGACTGACAAATTCCCCAAGGTGATATTCACCAACCACTTCAAAACGAACCGAATCTTTTTCAGTGGTTCCTTCACTCTTTCTCTGAACAGTGAAGATATTGAAACTATGTTTTACACCAAGGTATATGTCACCATCAAGGATTTCAATAGTTGACATCCGATTTGTATTGTAGTCACGAGCTCTCTCCTCAATGGCACCTTTTTCATTCTAAAACAATAAAGGACAATGTATTATTCAAAAAGGGAACAAGGTACTCAATATCCAGAAACTTAACTATTTAAGGAATCCAACAAACGTAAGTTTTCATTGGGAAATGAGAGATAATACTTATCAAGAATTTGAATGTATCACTTTCAATTAAATCCCCCCCCCCCCCCCCCCTCTCAACCATTACCCTTAGTGCGGTTAGTATTCTCCAATCTTAAAATCCCCTACTATTCTCCTGCTATAACTAGGCACAATATATGTATAAAGGCCAATTGAAGCCAACTGCTAGACAAACGAACGGCTTCCCCATAATTGAAGAGAATTAAAGATGTAAAGCAGATTAACATCCCAGTAGCAATGTACAACGACTGAACACTGAAGAACCAAAACGCTCCTGAAGAAGTTTTCCAATAGCACACAGAGAAATCCAGGATAACTTGTTACTCAAAATAACATCTATCAAAAAAGTCTCACCTAACTGGTGTCGCTCCAACTCAGTATAAATGTCCCAAAACCCCTCACTGAAGTGTTTCGCTCTCTCATCACCCCACTTCAAACCATAACTGCGAGCTGTGATTGCAACGCCTAAAACCAACCTACAAAGAAAAACAAGAAAACAGAGTTGCATGTAACAACCTGTTTTTCGTATGCTTCATTATCAATAAATACATGCTTTAATGTATTTATTTTTGATAAAATCCAAAGGATGATTTTATTTAAAATAAAATCATTTTCTTGTATTGTTTTACCGTATGAAGTCACAATAAAATTTTCGATCGAAAATTCAGACGAAAACCGGTCTGGGTTCTCACTGCCAGTACAAGTTTACTGAGCTAGAAACAAAATTTTAATTCGTGAACGAGACGGTTAGTGTTTTTATGATGTTTTGTGTGGGTTTGGAGTTTTTCGAAAAATCTTGTTCGGGGCCAAAATCTTAGGGATTTCCCGGGTGAAATCGTTGGGAAATACGATCGGGGAAGTCATCTGATACGCAATGGAGCAGAGTATCAAGAGGATGAAGTGATATGTAGTGACTTGATGTGAAGGCTATGATACACCTAAGAAAAATTGAATCTTGACCTTATTTCAAAATCTTACTTTTTCATCTTTCTCTCTCCAATCACATCACATCACCTTAACTCCTTATCCTCTCTACAAGCAACCCACATTCTTTCTTCTTCTTTCTTCTCTTCTTTCTTCTTCTTCCTCTCCAAAACCGTGTCACTCTCCCTCATTATCTATAAATACCCTTCAATTCCACCATTCATCACTTTCCTCCATTTTCTCACATTTAAACTTTACTACCTTTCTTCTTCTTCTTCTTCTTCTTCTTCTTCTTCTTCTTTCTTACAAAGTTTACATTTTTATCAAGCTTTTTACTTTAAGTTATTCATCAAAGTTCTTCATATTTTTGAGGGTAATGATCCTATGTTGTTTATTTTTCAAGTTATTGTCTTTATGTTCATAGTTTTGCTTTAAGTTTCCTTTAAGCTTTCAAACTTCTAAAATCTCTTAAAAATGGTAGAAAGCTCCTTTTGAGTTGAAACCACTTTCTATATTCTTGTATGTACTCATACTATCACATACTAGAAGGTTGTGTAAAACAAAGTTTCTTAACCTCTTCTTTCTAAGGAGGCCGAAACCATGTATATGGTTTAGATGGATCTTGTTTCAACTTTTACAAGTATGAGTTTGTATTTGAGTTTCATTTCCAAAATGATCATGGACCAAGGCTCCTTTATGTTAAAGGATGCTATGTCTAAGTTATTGGAAAGTTTAAAGATTTTTACTCTATTTTTATGTAAAGACCAAAATCAATGAGTTTTAAGGCTATGTTGTTTAAGTTTTAATTTCCAAAATGATCATGGATTAAGACTCCTTGATATAGGAGGATGCTAGGTCCAAGAGATTGGAAAGTTTGAAGATTTCTAACCCCTATTTCTTTTTAAGGCCGAAACCTTCAATGGTTATGGCAAAGATGTTGAGTTTTGTTTTCCAAAGTGATCATGGACTAAAAAGCTCCTTATGTTAAAGGATGCTATGTCTAAGTGATTGGAAAGTTTAAAATATTTTCTTGCTTTATTTTCCTATGATGGCCGAATGTAACATTTGACCTAGGAGGTGTTATTTTATTTTGTTTTCCAAGATGATTATGGATTAAAGCTCCTTTATGTTAAAGGATGCTATGTCCAAAAGATTGGATGATTTAAAGGTCTCTAACCTCACAAACTTGTTAAGACCGAACCTAAGAGTTCATGGTCTAAGACATTTGATTTTTCCATTTTCCAAAATGACCATGGTTTCAAGCTCCTTACTATGTATGGATGCTAACCTAAAGAGATTGGAAAATTTATAAATTCCTAGCTTATTTACCTATGCTTGGTCGAAACCCTAAGTCAAGTACTTAGTGGGATTGTTAATTCAACTTTGTTAAAAGATCATTGTTTATGAACTCCTAATACTTAAGGATCATAAATCCATGAGTTGTATAATTTTCGGGAATCTCTAACCCTAAGAACTAGTCTTGGCCGAACCTATACCTTGTGGTTTAGTGTTCTTGTTTGATTTTAACTTGTGATTTTGTGTTCATAACCTTAGACCTTCGTCACGGAGGAAACAAGGACGTTTGTGGTTTACCTCTCCAAACATCTAATCTCCTTACCTTCACGGATGGTAAGAGGGGATTTCATAAAGATATTCATAACTGTATGCATGTGTGTAGGTGTTTAACTGGATAATTATATGTTGATTGACCTTACTTGGTTATCTAATGTACTCGAACTGTTATGCTCTTATCTGACGTTGAACTGTACTTGCTCTAAATGTTATAATGTATATCTCTGATTTACTGCTTTCAACTGTGATATTAGCATTGAACTGATAATATATACTGCTGTTGATTGAAAGTTTGTTAAGCCAGACATGTGTCTGTGCCCAACTGTCATAAGGATTAAAAACCTTAATAAGCTTTGAAGACGAAGGGATTGGTGTTCTTTTACAAAAGCTCATTAACTTAAAGTACTTGTTTTAAATGTTGAAATGGTTTTGATGAACTATTGTTATACAAGAGAAAAATCCTTTTCGAACTATGTGTCTTCAAGTGAAAACTTTCAAGATTATTTGGTAATATCCTATTGGGGATTTTCAAAGATAAAAGTATTTCAAAGATGCTTACAAAAGATTTTCAAAGGAAAGGTTTTCTCCTAAATGTTTTAGAAACATTCCGATAGCCTGGATAGGTTATCGAGGATTCGATTTTGAATTTGATTTTCATTGAACGAAAAATAAGTACTTAATAAAGAGAATCTAGTACGCGAGACGTCGCCTCTAGTATTCAATTATACTCACGTGATCTTGGATCATTGTTAATTCAGGGTCATGAGTCCTATTCATGATGTTTCTAGACTGAGGGTCCAATTCTCGAAATTGAGGACAGTGCATTCTGATTTCGTTGTGGTGGACTGTGTGTCCTAATCACGTTGTTGTGGATTGTGTGTCCTAACCACGTTGTGATAAACATTGTAAAAGGTGAATGTTGTTTTCTAAGACCACAACCCTTGACTGCGGCATCGGTCTCGGGCGTTGTGATTGAGCATTCGGACTGTGTGTCATATGCTTTTAAGCTTTCAAGTGATGGGGAAATGATGATTAAGTCGTTATCTTTGAGCTGCGACAGCGAAAAAGAATGAACACAAAAAAAACCTTTTAAATAAAACATGTTCTCATGTGCATTTCCCCAGGAAGACGTACTTTCTTATATATCAGATACAAGGTGGTATCTGGGAGTCTGTCCATGTAAACCGAGTTCAGAGGCACATGTGACGTTGCTCGTCCTGAGACCTTAAATAAATGAGGGTATGGAGGCAACTGCCCGGTGGGCTAGAGATTGACCAACTCTAATTCTTCTCCAGTGGAAAACGGTTTTGATATCTCATGAGATTAAGTTAGAGCCTGACATTGAAGTGCCATGCATATTTTCAAAGGTTGACTGTGCGGGTTTGAGACCCTTTGATATAACACTGTTATGCTATATATATGCATGATTTAACTGGTTATATGATTATGTGATGTATGTATTATGTATATGGTTGTTGTGGGATATATCTTATGACGGTATCTCACTCTTGTACAACTGTATGTTATGTTCTTTTCTTCTTGTATCGGGAATGCGCGTGCTCTTAGATGGATCCGGACGTTACCTTGGCACTGACGAGCTCGAGGAGCGAGGTATTTGATCACACTGGGTCAGATGGGAATTGCACTATACACGAAGGAGCGATGACGACGTCCCTATCGACGATGGCGGTGATGTTATTGATCCGACAACTGATATCTCGTTTGGGGGTAGCGTCTGTGGTCACTCTGCATGCAGGAAGCATGGGTAGATCGTTTCTTGGCTTTTGGAGTTGTCCCGATAGTCCCTAGGCTTTTAGAGCCATCTTTTGAGTCTTGTACCTAATTCCCTATTCCCGGTTTGATGTTTTATTTTTACCTATTTCTTCAGTAGCTGTTTTAGTGTATGTTGGCCAGTTTGACAAGGCCTGTTTTGTAATCAAACCTAAGATCCCAAGTTGGATAGTTATCATTATATGTGTGATGTTGATCTTCATGTTCTGAATGTTCATCACCTTTTCTTAACTGTTTTAAAAAAAATGAGTACCATTTTTCAGTAACCTTATATAAAAGGTTATTTTTCCGAAGGTGACTAGCGTTTTAAATAAGTTTCTTTTCCGCAATGGGTAACCATGTGATGCCGGGTTTTAGGGTGTCATATTAGTTGGTATCAGAGCTAGTCGAGTCCTTCGGGAATGTTTGGGTTTAGGTCTGTTGTGTTGAAGTTGTGTTTTCTCTGTCTGGATGTTGTTTGAATTACTTCTTTGAGGTAATGTGTGATAACCCGTGGTTCACATCCCTTTTCTGGATGTTATCTGACTGATTGTGTGGTATAGGTCAGTATGAACTAGAGAGGTGCTCGTGGACGTGGACGAGGCTACGGAGGAATGGATTTTGCTTCCCAAGCGCTGGCTGACGTGGCTGCTGCCATAGCTCTTCAGACAGCTAATGCTGTTGCCCAGAACCAATGTAACACCCGGGTGCTGACGAGGGCGGGGAGTGATCGCCGGTGCAAGAAGGCACGGACAAGGAGCGGCTCCTGGCAGGCTTCTAGGCGGAGGGACACATGAATGAACCGATTACACACCCGAATGAGAGGGATCCTGAGATTGTGTAGGTATGGGACTATACAGTTGAGGAAGGCTTATATGAATTGATTGGTACTACCTATACTAACAAGATGCATCTTCTTTTCGGAAGTCCATCACTTAAGAACTCCACAGTTAAGCGTGCTTGACTTGGAGCAATTCTGGGATGGGTGACCTCCTGGGAAGTTTTCCAGGAAGTGTGTGAGTGAGGACAAAGCACGCTGAAAACACCCGTGTTGGTCTGTGGGGATAGTCGTCAATCCATAGAGCAGCCAGGGATGTTACAAATGGTATCAGAGCAGTTCGATTCTAAAATCGGGCTGTGGTAGTGGGGCTTTTTCTAAAAACAAAACTGGGGCGCATAGGATGCTTGTTAGGGTTATAATTTCTGCATGTTATTCTTTTAAATGTTGGACCTGATCAACCCAGTGTTTGATTGGTGGCGTGCAGATTATGACCACTAACAGGCGACGGACGAAGGATGCACTTACGGCGACTTTGGTTCAGATGACCAGAGTTCTGCAGGAGCAGACGGAGACTCTCCGTCAGATGAGGGATAACGGGAATGGGCCTAATGTTGGGCCATTTGACGCTCCATATCCACAGTACAGGGGTTTGTCAGAGTTCCGAAATAATGATCCGCCAGCATTTCGAGGGACTACCGATCTGATTGAGGCAGAGGAGTGGTTAATGAAGCTAGATAAGATTTTCCGAGTCATGAGGTGTGGTGACGATCAAAAGGTGGATTTTGCCACCTACATGGTGGAGTCAGACGCGGAGCACTGGTGGAACTGTGCTAGGGGTGGATTTCTTGCTTCGGGGGACCATATCACATGGGACAGGTTCAAGGACGTTTTCTTGGAAAAATACTTTCCGTATAGTGTTCGTATACAAAAGGAGGCAGAATTCCTTCAACTTCGTCAGGGGAGCATGACTGTGGCAGATTATGTTGCCAAGTTTGAGAGCCTGTCAAGGTTCTCTTCATATGTGAGGGACAATCCTGATGGTGACTGGAAGGCAATCAAGTTCGAACAGGGCTTGAGGTCAGAGCTCTGAAGACTTGTTGGGCTCCTAAAGATTCGAGATTACCCCATCTTGGTAAACAAGTGTAGAGTGGCAGAGCGAAATATACAAGCTGTTTTGGCTGAGAAGTCGAAAGACAATAGCTTTAGCGACGACAAGAGGTTCCAGAGCAAGGGAGGAAACTTTCAGAAGAGCCTACGACCTGTGCCTACTATCACTAAGGGTAAGCAGATTCAAGGGGCTCAGGGTGATAAGGAAGCAACATGCTACAAATGTGGATGGCAGCACCAAGGTCGTACGTGCCCCGCGGCACGAGTCTCCTGCAACAATTGTGGAAAGACTGGACATTTTGCTAGGATGTGCAAGTCGGGAGGCCAATCTCAGACCAGAACACAGAACCACGGAAGGTTCTTTACCATCCAAGGAGAGGAGGTGAAGGAATCCGACGGTTTGATCCAAGGTAAGGGCTTTACTAAAGGTCATGATGTTATCATATTGTTCGATTCGGGAGCAACACATTCATTCGTATCTTTTAAATATGATAAATGCTTAGAGTTGCCTGTTTCTAAAATTTCATATGATTTGTGTGTTTCTACTCCTGCTAAAGATAGATTGATTACTTCTTCTGTTTGACTAGAATGTCCTATGTTGTTTCAAGACCTGGCTTATAGTGTTGATTTGATATGTTTTCCTATGTCGGGTCTAGATATTACTTTTGGCATTGATTGGTTATCTCATAATAATGTTGTTGTTGATTGCTCTAGTAGAACCATATCTTTTGCTCCACAAACGATGTCTGTTGATTCCCCTGAATCAAATTGCTTTATATCCGTTGCATCTTGTCATAAGTGCTTAGTTGAGGGAGCTCAGGGATACATTCTCCTCTTTTCTGCTAAGATAGAGGCTGAAAGTGATATAGTGGCATTACCTGTTGTGTGAGAGTTTCCAGATGTGTTTCCTAATGAGGTCTCTAGTTTACCTCCAGAAAGAGAGATTGAGTTTACCATAGATCTAATATCCGGGAGTGGACCTGTATTCATAGCACCCTATAGGATGACACCTTTAGAGTTGAGCGAGCTCAAGAAACAAATAGAGGAGATGTTAGGAAAAGGGTTTATGAGGCCCAGTGTGTCACCTTGGGGAGTGCCAGTGCCTTTATTGAAAGAGAAAAATGGGAGTATGAGGTTGTGTGTTGATTATAGGCAGTTGGATAAGGTAACCATCAAGAAAAAAAAAATATCCCTTGCCTAGGATAGATTACCTTTTAGACCAGCTGAGGGGAGGGTCAGTGTTTTCCAAAATAGATATAAGATCGAGATACCATCATATTAGAGTTAGATGTCATCATATTAGAGTTACAAGTGAGGACATCCCTAAGATAACTTTCAGAACAAGGTATGGGCACTATGAGTGTGTAGTGATGCCTTTTGGCGTGATCAACGCCCCAGCCGTTTTCATGGACTACATGGATTGGATCTTTAGGCCATTTTTGGATAGGTTTGAGGTGGTTTTCATAGATGATATTTTAATATACTCTAGGACACCAGAAGAGCATGGGGAACACCTAAGGTTGGTGTTGCAGAACTTGAGGGATGAGCGTCTTTATGCCAAACCTGAGAAGTGTGAGTTTTGGCTAGACGAGGTGAAGTTTTTAGGATACACCATCTCTAAGGAGGGTGTAGCGGTTAATTCCTCTAAAGTTGATGCGGTGACGGAATGGGAACAACCTAAGACAGTAATCGAAGTGGGAAGTTTCTTATGCTTAGCAGGTTACTATAGGAAGTTCATTGAGGGGTCCTCTAGATCAGTCTTACCTTTGACCCAATTGACTAGGAAAGGGAAACATTTTGTGTGGGACCAGGAGTGTGAGGATGGGTTCCAAGAGCTTAAGAGGAGATTGGTGTCACCACCAGTCTTAACTATATCGGATCCCTTAGTGGGTTTTGTGGTTTGCTGTGACGCATCTAAAAATGGCTTGGGATGTGTCTTGATGGAGGAAGACATTGTATGTTAATGTCCAGATTTTATTATCTAATGTATGATAACCTTTATGTTTTGGATATAACATATGTTACAATAGGTGCGTGTGTCTGAGATGAATTTCGAGGACGAAATTCTTTAAGGAGGGGAGAAAATGTAACATCCTAAAATTCTAATATAATTAATTTAACTAAAAAAAATATAAGTTAAATAAAATAAAAAATAAATAAATAAATAATGATATAATAAAAATAAAGTATAATTAAGAGGTTTAGTGGCAAGAGTTTATTAATATAAAGTTTATTAGAATTGGTTAGTAAATACAAAAAGAATATTAAATTAAAGTAAATATATATAAAAAAAAAAAGAAAAGAAAAGAATTAATATATATATATATATATATATATATATATATATATATATATATATATATATATATATATATATATATATATATATATATATAAGTAAATGGTGTATTGGGCGTTAAGCCAGTACACCTGAAATACCCTTAAAGTTAAAAAAAAGAGAAGAAAAGAAAAAAGAAAACCTAAAAATGCCTATTGCAATATATATATATATATATATATATATATATATATATATATATATATATATATATATATATATATATATATATATATATATAGCGCACGGAAGCGTCACAGAGAGGAGACGCAAGAGAAAGACATTTCTCTTCCTTGGTAGTACAGTTGTTATAATACATAGATTCAATAAGGCCAGTGAACGGAATAATTTTTAAGGAAGTACTATTTTTATCATGAATAATTTTTAGAGCATATTGGAGTCTTCGAGAGGTGAGTAACAATACCTTTTTTTACGAACCCTCTCCATGGTATGAATGATTGTTTGCGTTGACAATTTCTTTTTAATTGATTGATGAACTGATTTAGCAAGTATGTTCCCATAAATCTAAACAGTTGTTTATTGATAATTTAATGTTCTGTGTATATAATTCTTGTGTTCAAGCCAGATGGTAAAAATTACTAAAGTTTCGTACTGTACGTCCAGAACCTCACAGGAGTAGATTTTTCTTCTCTCTTTATTTTTAACTACTTTCATGTAGTCCTGTATGTCAAGTTCAACTCAATATACATTGGTGTTCCACTGACTCGTAGCTTTACCATTTGGGAGCATATGATTTTATTTAATTGAACTTTAATAGCTTAGTCATAGCATGTATTAAATCCCATTTTTCTTATGGTTTAAAAAGAGAATGAGTATATTTGATTGTTATAATTTAAAATATGATCGTCATGTTTTATTCGAGGTATAAATGATATATGTATGTGAGTGAAGTTTGTCGTTATGTCTCCTAAGATAGGTACATTGGCTTTTGACATCGTCATTTAATGGGATGTCGGAATTAAGATATGGGACAAGGAATCCATTTTATGAACAGGCTCTCGGGTCACCGTTAATGGGAGGCAAGGAACCCATTTAATTACGAGGTTCTCGGGTCACCATAGGGGCAAGGAGTCAATTCTAAAATGGGATTCCCGAGTCACCATCGGGACAAGGAATCAACTCTTGGACGAGGTTCTCGGGTCACCATAAAGAGGGTGGCAAGGAATCAATTCTAGAACGAGGTTCCCGAGTCACCATCGGGGCAAGGAATCAACTCTAGGACGAGGTTCTCGGGTCACCATAAAGAGGGTGGCAAGGAATCAATTCTAGAACGAGGTTCCCGAGTCACCATCGGGGCGAGGAATCAATTCTAGGACGAGGTTCTCGGGTCACCATAAAGAGGGTGGAAAGGAATCAATTCTAGAACGAGGTTCCCGAGTCACCGCAGAGTAAGGGCAAGGAACCAATTTAATGAGGTTCTAGAGTCACAGAATTGGGCAAGAAACCAAAACAAAGTTGGGTTTCCGAGCCACTGGACGATTGTGTATTGTGTGATGTGTGGTTACTTTGTTTAATTAATATATGATATTTGATTATGTTGTCGTTATATGATTGTTGTAATTAAATGTATTTTTTTTATGAACATTATTTTGGAAAATTAGCGGGTACCATGGATAGTTTTTCCGGTTACCGTGCCGGCTGAGAACAATGCTATATTCGAAAATATTTTTTTAAAACTGTATTGTTGATCACTGGGAGTTTATATCTCATTATTAAGCATTGTTTTCAGAGCACGAGGAGGACGTCATTGAGGCTGAAGAGGTGTGAAGACTTAGTGGACTCCATTAGAAAATCTCTCTAGTTTGGTTAGTCTGTTCTTAAATAAGGAGCCGTATGTGGCTAGACGCAATTATTTATCGTTGGGGTTGTAATTAGACGCCCGGTTTTGAGGCTTTTGATTTTATTTTATTTTAGTTATATCTATATTCATTACATGGATAATTTAATACTATATTATTTAATATGAGACATTTTCAGACTTTAATGTTTTTTTCTAATTTTTCTTTATGAGATATATGTTTTAATTAAATGTTTTAAAGGATATTTTATTGATTTTATCTTGGGATTACTAATGTAACAAAGGGCGTTACATTTATGGTATCAGAGCGGCACATTTCCTAGTACGGTGTGGTTCGGGGACGAACCAAGCGGAAGCTGGTGGGCATGTAACACCCGGGTGCTGACGAGGGCGGGGAGTGATCGCCGGTGCAAGAAGGCACGGACAAGGAGCGGCTCCTGGCAGGCTTCTAAGTGGAGGGACACATGAATGAACCGATTACACACCCGAATGAGAGGGATCCTGAGATTGTGTAGGTATGGGACTATACAGTTGAGGAAGGCTTATATGAATTGATTGGTACTACCTATACTAACAAGATGCATCTTCTTTTCGGAAGCCCATCACTTAAGAACTCCACAGTTAAGCGTGCTTGACTTGGAGCAATTCTGGGATGGGTGACCTCCTGGGAAGTTTTCCAGGAAGTGTGTGAGTGAGGACAAAGCACGCTGAAAAGACCCGTGTTGGTCTGTGGGGATAGTCGTCAATCCATAGAGCAGCCAGGGATGTTACAACCAACAGGAGCAACAGAGGGTAGAACAAGCTGCAGAGGGAAGGCATCTGGACGCTTTCCGACGTCAGAATCCATCGCAGTTTGATGGAGACGTGGATCCAATAAAGGCTGATCTTTGGATTCAGGAGCTAGAGAAGATCGTCGATCTCGTATACACTCCAGAGGAATCTAAGGTACCCTATTCTGTGTTCCAGCTAGTGGGCGATGCTGAGTACTGGTGGATAGGCACCAGGAATTTGTTGGAGGCTGAGCACCAGGCGATCACCTGGGGAGTATTTCGTGGCAAGTTTCTAGACAAATACTTTCCTCAGAGTGCCCAGAAAGAGAAGGAGCAGGAGTTCATGAGACTGAGTCAGCGGGACCTGACAGTAGGGGAGTATGCGGCGAGGTTTGAATCCCTTGCCAAGTATTTCCGTTTCTTTCAAGACAATCCCAGTGATGAATGGAAGTGTGAGTAGTTTGAAGCCGATCTACGCTTCGAGATTAAAGAATCGGTATTGCCGTTGGAGATTAGGAACTTCCAAGCATTAGTGGAGAAGTGCCGGAAAATTGAGATGATGCGCGGAGGAAGGGATAACAAGGGAAGCGCAGGAGGACCTGTTCGTCCTAAGAGCCAGAATCAAGGCCATAATACAAAATGGAAGCAGAACCAGAGGAAACCGTATCACCAGGCATCTAGCTACAACCAGAAACAACAAGCTCGTCCTAGTGTTTCGGGGACAGGAAGTGGATACCAGAGAAACAACGATCAAGGCCTAGAAAGGAGATGTTTCAAGTGTGGAGATCCGAGCCACCTGGCCAATGCTTGCCCGAAGAAAGATTACAAGTGTACGTAACAACTGTGACCGCGTGGGACACTTGGCAAAAGAGTGCCGTGCACCAAAGAGGGAGCATTCTGTCAATCATGCTAGAGTAAACAAGCCAACCATTAATGGAAGAGTGTATACCATGAGTGGTGCTGAGGCATCGAACTCCGATGATCTTGTGCAAGGTAAGTACGACATTGCTGGTAATCTCTTGTTTGTACTTTTCAATTCAGGCGCAACTCATTCTTTTATTTTGATGGATCGTGTGAAAATTATAGACTTGCCTGTTTCTTCCTTGCCATATAATCTGATTGTTTCTACCCCAACTGCTGAACCTGTGACTGTTAATTCTGTTTGCTTAAACTGTCCTATCATCGTTCAGAATAGACATTTCCTTGTAGACTTGATATGTTTGCCTTTAGTACAGTTAGATGTAATCTTAGGCATGGATTGGTTATCTTTCAACCATATCCTAATAGACTATGCCCAGAAAACCTTAATCTTTAGGGAGGAGATTTCTGGATTTTTATCTGCTAGTCAGGTAAGAGCTTCTTTGAAAGAATGAGCTCAAGGTTACATGTTGCTATTTTCCTTGGACGTCGAGAGCGAGTTTGACTTCGAATCCGTACCTGTCATTCGAGAGTTTCCGGAGGTTTTCCCCGAGGATGTACCTGGATTGCCACCTGTTCGGGAGATCGAGTTCGCGATTGATATGATTCCAGGACTGGACCAATATCCATGACACCATATCGCATGTCACCATCAGAGTTAGAAACCTTGAAGGACCAACTTGAGGAGCTGATGAGGAAATAGTTTATACGACCTAGTGTGTCACCGTGGGGAGCTCCAGTCCTGCAAGTAAAGAATAAAGATGGAACTGCTAGGCTGTGTGTGGACTTTCGTCAGTTAAACAAAGTCACGATTAAAAACAGATGTCCTCTTCCAAGGATAGATGATCTTATGGATCAGTTACGTGGCGCAGCAGTGTTTTCAAAGATAGATCTGCGGTTAGGATACCACCAGATACGAGTAAAAGCAGAAGATGTTCCTAAGACAGCGTTTCGAACACGCTATGGGCATTATGAGTATTTGGTGATGCCGTTTGGAGTGACGAATGCACCTGCTATATTCATGGACTATATGAATAGGATCTTTCATCCCTTTTTGGATCAGTTCGTAGTCGTCTTCATTGATGACATTCTGATATATTCTCCGGACAAGGAGACTCATGCTGAACATCTTAGCATTGTTCTTCAGATGTTGAGAGAGAAATAGCTCTATGCGAAACCAGAGAAGTGTGAATTTTGGTTGGATCAAGTTCAATTCTTGGGGCACGTAATATCTCGCGTAGGAATCGTTGTGGATCCAACGAAGGTCGAGGCTGTTTTGGAATGGGAAAGGCCGACAACGGCAACAGAAATCCGTGGTTTTGTGGGTTTGACTGGCTACTACCGGAGGTTCATTGAAGGATTTTCCAAGATTGTAGGACCTCTCACCCAGTTGACGCGTAAGGACCAAGCATTCGTGTGGACAGAAGCCTGTGAGAGAAGCTTCCAAGAGCTGGAAAGGAGGTTGACAACCTCACCGGTATTGATCCTACCTGATCCCAAGGAATCTTTTGAGGTTTACTGTGATGCTTCGTATCAAGGTTTGGGCTGTGTGCTGATGCAAAGTCGGAAAGTTGTAGCTTATGCTTCGAGGCAGTTGAAGATTCATGAGAGGAACTATCCGACACACGATTTAGAACTGGCTGTTGTGGTCTTTGCTTTAAAAATCTGGAGACATTACTTGTACGGGGCTACTTTTAATGTTTTTAGTGACCATAAGAGCTTGAAGTACCTGTTTAATCAGAAGGAGTTGAATATGCGTCAGAGACGTTGGTTAGAATTCCTGAAGGATTATGACTTTCAACTACAGTATCACCCTGGAAAGGTGAATGTAGTGGCTGATGCCTTGAGCAGGAAGACAATTCACGCATCAGTGATGATGGTTAAAGAGCAGGAATTGCTGGGACAATTCCGAGATCTAAGTTTGTCAGTTGAGAGTACACCAGGAAAACTGTGTTTGAACAGGACCATCATGTCAAATGGATTAATGGAGCAGATAAAGGAGAAGCAAGAGACCGATCAATATCTACAAGCAGAAAAAGACTTAGTACGTCAAGGAGCTCTGTCAGAATTTAGAGAAGGGACAGATGGAATCTTGAGGTTTGGTGAGAGAATCTGTGTACCTGATGATGCTGAGCTGAGGAACTAATTTTAGAAGAGGCTCATAAGAGCATGTTGAGTAGGCACCCAGGGGCCACGAAGATGTATCAAGATCTTAAGAAGTTGTACTGGTGGTATGGGATGAAGAGAAATGTAATGGAATACGTTGCTTCTTGTTTGGTATGTCATAAAGCCAAAGTGGAACACCAGAGACCAGCAGGAATGTTACAGTCTTTAGATATTCCAGAATGGAAATGGGATGGAATCTCAATGGATTTCGTGACCAGTTTACCAAGGACTAAGAAGGGGTATGAGGCTATATGGGTAATAGTGGACCGACTGACTAAGTCAGCTCACTTTTTGCCAATCAATATGAGATACTCTATGGAGAAGTTAACCCAACTGTACATTGGAGAGATTGTTAGACTGCATGGTGTGCCTTCAAGCATTGTTTCGCATCGAGACCCGCGATTTACATCGAGGTTTTGGCAGAGTTTGCAAAAATCGCTTGGAACGAAACTCAAATTGAGTTCCGCATATCATCCGCAGACGGATGGACAAACGAAAAGGACAATCCAGTCACTAGAAGACTTGTTGAGAGCTTGTGTTTTGGAGGATGTCGGGGGTTGGGACGAGTTCCTACCGTTGATAGAATTCACCTACAATAATAGTTTCCATTCAAGCATTGGAATGGCACCTTATGAAGCCCTGTATGGTCGACGATGTCGGACGCCTTTGTGTTGGTACCGGGATGGTGAGAGTTTGCTGTTGGGTCCAGACTTCGTGCAATAAACAACAGAAAAGGTGAAGATGATCTAGGAGAAAATGAGGACTACTCAGAGCCGACAGAAGAGCTACGCGGACAAGAGACGACGACCTCTAGAGTTTGAGGAAGCCGAACATGTATTCTTGAGAGTCACGCCAACGACTGGGATTGGCAGAGTACTAAAGTCCAGAAAGCTTACACCCAAGTTCATTGGACCCTACCAAATTCTTCGTCGTGTAGGTCCAGTAGCTTATAAAATATCTTTACCACCCTTTCTTTCCAATATCCATGATGTTTTTCATCTCTCTCAGTTGAGAAAATACATTCCTGATCCATCACATATCATAAAGCCTGATAAAGTACAGTTAAAAGAAAACATGTCCTTTGTGACTTCGTCGGCATGAATCGCGGATAGGATGACAAAGCAGCTCAGAGGTAAGCAAATTCCTTTGGTCAAAGTCATCTGGAATGAGACAACCGGAGAAGCAACGTGGGAAGCTGAGGACAAGATGAAGTTGCAGTACCCTGAGTTATTTCAAAGTACGTAATTTCGAGGACGAAATTCTTTTTAGAGGGGTAGAGTTGTAACACCCTGTTTTTCGTATGCTTCTTTATCAGTAAATACATGCTTTAATGTATTTATTTTTGATAAAATTCAGAGGATGATTTTATTTAAAATAAAATCATTTTCTTGTGTTGTTTTACCATATGAAGTCACTGTAAAATTTTCGATCGAAAATTCAGACGAAAACCAGTCTGGGTTCTCACTGCCATTACAAGTTTACTGAACTAGAGACAAAATTTTAATTCGTGAACGAGACGGTTAGTGTTTTTATGATGTTTTGTGTGGGTTTGGAGTTTTTCGAAAAATCTTGTTCGGGGCCAAAATCTTAGGGATTTCCCGGGTGAAATCGTCGGGAAATACGATCGGGGAAGTCATCTGATACGCAATGGAGCAGAGTATCAAAAGGATGAAGTGACATGGAGTGACTTGATGTGAAGGCTATGACACACCTAAGAAAAAGTGAATCTTGACCTTATTTCAAAATCTTACTTTTTCATCTTTCTCTCTCCAATCACATCACATCACCTTAACTCCTTATCCTCTCTACAAGCAACCCACATTCTTTCTTCTTCTTTCTTCTCTTCTTTCTTCTTATTCCTCTCCAAAACCGTGCCACTCTCCCTCATTCTCTATAAATACCCTTCATTTCCACCATTCATCACTTTCCTCCATTTTCTCAGATTTTAACTTTACTACCTTTCTTCTTCTTCTTCTTTCTTACAAAGTTTACATTTTTATCAAGCTTTTTACTTTAAGTTCTTCATCAAAGTTCTTCATATTGTTGAGGGTAATGATCCTATGTTGTTTATTTTTCAAGTTATTGTCTTTATGTTCATAGTTTTGCTTTAAGTTTCCTTTAAGCTTCCAAACTTCTAAAATCTCTTCAAAATGGTAGAAAACTCCTTTTGAGTTGAAACCACTTTCTATATTATTGTATTTACTCATACTATCACATACTAAAAGGTTGTGTAAACAAAGTTTCTTAACCTCTTCTTTCTAAGGAGGCCGAAACCATGTATATGGTTTAGATGGATCTTGTTTCAACTTTTACAAATATGAGTTTGTATTTGAGTTTCATTTCCAAGATCATCATGGACCAAGGCTCCTTTATGTTAAAGGATGCTATGTCTAAGTGATTGGAAAGTTTAAAGATTTTTACTCTATTTTTATGTAAAGACCAAAACCAATGAGTTTTAAGGCTATGTTGTTTAAGTTTTAATTTCCAAAATGATCATGGATTAAGACTCCTTGATATAGGAGGATGCTAGGTCCAAGAGATTGGAAAGTTTGAAGATTTCTAACCCCTATTTCTTGTTAAGGCCAAAACCTTCAATGGTTATGGCAAAGATGTTGAGTTTTGTTTTCCAAAGTGATCATGGACTAAAAACCTCCTTATGTTAAAGGATGCTATGTCTAAGTGATTGGAAAGTTTAAAATATTTTCTTGCTTTAGTTTCCTATGATGGCCGAATGTAACATTTGACCTAGGAGGTGTTATTTTATTTTGTTTTCCAAGATGATTATGGATTAAAGCTCCTTTATGTTAAAGGATGCTATGTCCAAAAGATTGGATGATTTAAAGGTCTCTAACCTCACAAACTTGTTAAGGCCGAACGTAAGAGTTCATGGTCTAAGACATTTGATTTTTCCATTTTCCAAAATGACCATGGTTTCAAGCTCCTTACTATGTATGGATGCTAACCTAAAGAGATTGGAAAGTTTAGAAATCCCTAGCTTATTTACCTATGCTTGACCGAAACCCTAAGTCAAGTACTCAGTGGGATTTTGAATTCAACTTTGTTAAAAGATCATTGTTTATGAACTCCTAACACTTAAGGATCATAAATCCATGAGTTGTATAATTTTCGGGAATCTCTAACCCTAAGAACTTTTCTTGGTCGAACCTATACCTTGTGGTTTAGTGTTCTTGTTTGATTTTAACTTGTGATTTTGTGTTCATAACCTTAGACCTTCATCGCGGAGGAAACAAGGACTTTCGTGGTTTACCTCTCCAAGCATCTAATCTCCTTACCTTCACGGAAGGTAAGAGGGGATTTCCTAAAGATATTCAATAACTGTATGCACGTGTGTAGGTGTTTAACTGGATAATTATATGTTGATTGTGCTTACTTGGTTATCTAATGTACTTGAACTGTTATGCTATTATCTGACGTTGAATTGTACTTGCTCTAAATGTTATAATACATATCTGTGATGAACTGCTTTCAACTGTGATATTAGCATTGAACTGATAATATATACTGCTGTTGATTGAAAGTTTGCTAAGCCAGACTTGTGTCTGTGCCCAACTGTCATAAGGATTAAAAACCTTAATAAGCTTTGAAGACGAAGGGATTGGTGTTCTTTTCCAAAAGCTCATTAACTTAAAGTACTTGTTTTAAATGTTGAAATGGTTTTGATGAACTATTGTTATACAAGAGAAAAATCCTTTTCGAACTATGTGTCTTCAAGTGAAAACTTTCAAGATTATTTGGCAATATCCTATTGGGGATTTTCAAAGATAAAAGTATTTCAAAGATGTTTACAAAAGATTTTCAAAGGAAAGGTTTTCTCCTAAATGTTTTAGAAACATTCCGATAGCCTGGATAGGTTAACGAGGATTCGGTTTTGAATTTGATTTTCACTAAACGAAAAGTAAGTACTTAAGAAAGAGAATCTAGTACACGAGACGTCTCCTCTAGTATTCAGTTATACGCACGTGATCTTGGATCAGTGTTAATTCAGGGCCATGAGTCCTATTCATGATGTTTCTGGACTGAGGGTCCAATTCTCGAAATTGAGGACAGTGCGTTCTGATTTCGTTGTGGTGGACTGTGTGTCCTAATCACGTTGTGGTGGACTGTGTGTCCTAATCACGTTGTTGTGGATTGTTTGTCCTAACCACGTTGTGATAAACATTGTAAAAGGTGAATGTTGTTTTCTACGACCACAACCCTTGGCTGCGATATCGATCTCGGGCGTTGTGATTGAGCATTCGGACTGTGTGTCATATGCTTTTAAGCTTTGAAGTGATGGGGAAATGATGATTAAGTCGTTAGCTTTGAGCTGCGACAGCAAAAAAGAATGAACACAAAGAAAACCTTTTAAATAAAACATTTTCTCATTTGCATTTCTCCAGGCAGACGTGCTTTCTTATATATCAGATACAAGGTGGTATCTGGGAGTCTGTCCATGTAAACCGAGTTCAGAGGCACATGTGACGTTGCTCGTCCTGAGACCTTAAATGCATGAGGGTATGGAGGCAACTGCGCGGTGGGCTAAAGATTGACCAACTCTAATTCTTCTCCAGTGGAAAACGGTGTTGATATCTCATGAGATTAAGTTAGAGCCTGATATTGAAGTGCCATGCATATTTTCAAAGGTTGACTGTGCGGGTTTGAGACCCTTTGATATAACACTGTTATGTTATGTATATGCATGATTTAACTGCTTATATGATTCTGTGATGTATGTATCATGTAAATGGTTGTTGTGGGATATATCTTATGACGGTATCTCACTCTTGCACAATTGTATGTTATGTTCTTTTCTTCTTGTATCGAGAATGCGCGTGCTCTTAGATGGATCCGGACGTTCCCTTGGCACTGATGAGCTCGAGGAGCGAGGTATTTGATCACACTGGGTCGGCGCGGAATTGGACTATACACGAGGGAGCGATGACGACGTCCCTATCGACGATGGTGGTGACGTTATTGATCCGGCAACTGATATCTCGTCTGAGGGTAGCGTCTATGGTCACTCTGCATGCAGGAGGCATGGGTAGATCGTTTGTTGGATTTTGGAGTTGTCCCGATAGTCCCTAGGCTTTTAGAGCCATCTTTTGAGTCTTGTACCCAATTCCCTATTTCCGGTTTGATGTTTTCTTTTTACCTATTTCTTCAGTAGCAGATTCAGTGTATGTTGGCCAGTTCGACAAGGCCTGTTTTGTAATCAAACCTAAGATCCCAAGTTGGATAGTTAACATTATATGTGTGATGTTGATTTTCATGTTCTGAATGTTCATCACCTTTTCTTAACTGTTTTTGTTTTAAAAAAATGAGTACTCTTTTTCAGTAACCTTATATAAAAGGTTATTTTTCCGAAGACGACCAACGTTTTAAATAAGTTTCTTTTCCGCAATGGGTAACCATGTGATGCCGGGTTTTAGGGTGTTGCATTGCATACTGCCAAACCATTAAGTTATCTACCTTGCATGCATTACCTTATAAGGTAATCTATTTTCAATTTCCAAATCTCAAAGCTCTTTTTTAATTGTTGGGTGCAAAGTAGGATCCCTACATTATAAAACTTATCGATATGCTTCTAATATATTTGTTATTATCGTTGAGGTTTAGTGGTTCACAGAGTTGCTAGACAAAGATCCAAACTTAAATGTGATTTTCAATACCTCCACCCTCCTCCTCGCTCAACACCACCACCACTGTCATTACCACCTCCACTACCCATACCCCCTCACCGCCACAACTACAGTCCAAACTCAACATCCACCACTTCCTTGCACAGAGCCACCATCAACCTACATTACATTCTCAACCATCACTTCTCAAGTTCGGATCATGACAAATATCCATGGAGATTATCTGTGAAGTCTAAATGAAATCAGGAAAAGTATGTTGGAGATTTAGGATAGCCTAATGATGTGTTTCTAATCTAAATATCGAAACAAAATCACATTATGACACAATCACAGATCAATTTTTATTCATAAAAACCTTATAACAATTCATGATGAGCAGAACGCAGAAGCATACCTGAATTTTCATCTAAGAATCAATGGAAGTTATGAGCTTGAGATCAAGTTTGTGATATTCCAATTTCAGTCTTGAGTTTTCCTTTCAGGTATCTATAGGGATGGAGAGAGAAAGAATTATATTCTTAGCCATTGAGACCATAACCCTGTATAGTATCTAATTTGATTCCTAATCAAATTATAATATTACTTGCACATAATAACTTTTCACAACATTTATGCACTTAGCCATCAACCTTACTCAAATAGACCACTTTAGTTATGACTAATTAAAATAGCAGCCCTCACACATTTAAACACCACATATGCAACCCAAAATTCTCTAACAAAGCAACCCAACGGAGTACACAAGTTTTTGAACTGTCCTTGAACAATCACTACCACCTCATTCGTTGCTCACAATCATAATTGCAGCCACATTCACATTTTTCTTTTTTGGCATGGCATACCTCCTCAAGCCTGCCGTAGAGACCACCATTCTCTATGATTCTTTGTTAGATGTCGAGTGGTAGTTTCAAATCTATAGAAAATGGAGCAAATAAAACCACAAAGAATAAGAATTGGAAACACTTTAGGCTTGACATTGAAGCAGTAAGACACTGCCACATGAGCATCTGTTTGCAGTGTCCTAATGGTATTAAAAGCCACATGAGCAATCAAATCAAATTAATTCTTGTAATCCATTACAAGAACTTCCAGGAGATTTTGACTAAACAAAATTAAACTGCAAAATAAGAAAAACTAAAGTTATCTATATGTATATGCTCACAAACATATATATTTGAAACAGAGCTGAATACTTTGGTGGATTTAAGTGCTTTCTAGTACTATTTTTGCAAAGGCAAGAAACTAAGGAATTGATGAAAGCGGAGGTTCAATGATTAGGAGATTGTGACATTTTGTGAAGTTGGAAGGCACAAGCAATTTGGTTTCTCTACAATTATGAAAGAAAATGGTACTGCCAAAAAACACAGCAATTCACCTTCAGCATTTCAGAATCAACAGGGCATGACTTTAAAATTGTGAATATCCAACATGTGTGTATCTGGTACATCCGTACATTAGAAGCTGATTTTCCATCCAAAACAATTCTTATAATAACAAAATTCACATACATAGATTAGCTACTGAAGTTGCTGAATGAGGCAACCATATAATAACTAGAAAGACAAATTTGGTAAACAAACCAATTTACCCAAAATACTTCTATGGAAAACAGAGCAAATCAAACCACTAATAATAAGAATCAGGAACACTCTAGGCTTGAAGTCGTAGCAGTAAGACACTGCCACATGAGCATCCCATTGCAGTGTCCTAAATGGTATTAAAAGCCAATGAGCAATCAAATTAACTTATTATTGTAATCCATTACAAGAGGAACTTCTAGGAGGAGATTTTGACTTCACAAAATTTAACTGCAAGATAAGAAACACGTTATTTATATGCATATGTTCACACATGTACAAACACAGATTCAAAATCCAGTTGTTTGCTTAAGTGACCATGACAAGACACCATGAAAGTGATAAAGCAGAGGTTCAATGATCCGGAGATTTTGACATTTGATGAAGGTTGGCACTGCCAGCAAAAACATATAATTCACCTTCAGTACTAAAATTAGCAGGCACTGCTTCAACATGTGATTTTCAATAGAAAAAAATTCTTATAATCATATCATTCACATGCAATGCTTAGCTAATGAAGTTACTGAATGGGGTAACCATATAATAAATAGAAAGACAAGTTTGATAAACAAACCAATTTGCCCCAAACATAACCAGTTACAACACATGTCTACAAGCAAATCTACATACATTGCGAGCACAAGGAAAACCACACACATAGAGTGAACAAAGAACCATAACTTCATTACTTCCAATGGTAGAAATCCCACGATGCATTATCACAAACACATGCAGCCACAAATCCTACAGGCTACAACTAAGTGTTAAGCAAATTCATTTAAATAAAGTAAATAAGAAATTACATTCGCATATCCATCAGACAAATAAAGCATCCAGTATGCTCAGCAAGAAAATTCAAAACTGGAACAACATTCAGAAACATGTTGACAGAAATAACCAACAGCTGCAGCTTGACCATATCTTCAATCTTTGGAAACTTATAAAGCACCTCTGTTAAGAATGAACCTACAAAATCCTTCAAATTGTGTACATTTCGTCATTTCCACACCCCAAGCTTTTTAATTTCCCCATTTCTTTTATAGAACATTTCCCCTGATTTGTTGTCATTCATCATCTAATTACACGAATAGATTTAGCAATAATGAAATTTATGTTCTATTAATTGAATCACATGAAATTAAATACCTATTATTAAAAGAGGAATATATAGATTATATATTATGAATTATAAATGAAAACAAATTCAAAAACCCAGAAGTCTAACTGGAGTTTTAAAAGAACGTCAAACTAAAAAGTTTCTTCCTTTATTAGCCAAAATAAAACGAGTGAGAAAACTCGATCATATAAAATTAAAAAAAAATTACAACATAGGTTTGCTTCCTGAATCTTTAATCGTGAAAAAAAAAATTATTAAGAGCAAAAATCAGAAACAAATGGATCAAATACAACGGGGGAATTATTCATGAAAATATAGGTGGGGAATTGAGAGGGATAATGATAATGATCCAATACATCTGTTTAATCAAGGGAATACGGTCAAGAATATACTCTGATTTAGAGGCAGAATCATAGAAATCAACTCGACTGTGATTCCCTTGATTAAACGGATGGAATGAATCAGTGCTTTGTTGAGAGAAAACTAAAGGAAGAGAATGTTGGAAGAGAAAAAAAAATCAGAAATCACATTGATATAAAATAATTAGGGGAACTGAGAGACGATGAAATCGGAAGAGAGGGATTAATGATCCAATTTTCATCTGTTCAGGGAGGAATGAAAGGGAGAAAACAAGGAAGGAAGGGAGGTTTGGACTGGACTCTGGAGTGTGACTACTATGACTGCGGAAGATGAAGATAACTCATATTTATGGTCAGCCACATTAAACAAAAAACCCTAGGTACGCGTAACACAATAAATTGTTATAGAAAAATTCCTTGTATTGTTTTTCCCATGGGAAAGCACGGCTCATATTTTTTTATAAAATAAATTATTATAATATTGTAATTAAATTATCAATTATAATTGTTATTTATAATTTAGAATATATTTAAATTATATTTTATAAATTTAATTTGTATGTATGATTAAAGTAAAGAATTTGTACAGAATGTCCATTATTATTTTGACAAATTTACATTTTAGTTAATTTTTATATTATTAAAATAAAACGTATATATATTAAAGTATTAATGAATAAAATGTTAAAATCTTTTACATCTATATCTATATTCTATATTCTATTCTATATACATTTGAGAATAATCTCAAAATGGAATTCTTCACATGTCAATCTCTTAAGCATTTCTTCTGACAAAATTTTCACAGGTGGCTTTACCTGAGCTCTTCCATCCAAAATATGATGATGTGTCATGCTCATGTTCATTTGAGGAAAAATAATGTTTATTGGTCCAAGCATCATTAATAAAAAAATCCATATAATTCCATCCATAATTGGTATTAATTTTCAAATGTTACTATATTAATTCATTAACTTAGAATTTAAGGATTGAATAATATTCCAAATTTTAATTCAAAAACAAATCATCCATATCCTTTTTTAAAGTCATAAAATCGAACCAATAGCTTAATCATAGCATTTAAATATAAATTAATATCAATCATACATGATATATATGCATCATATCAGTTTAACAGAATAAAATAAAATGTGATTCAATAAATTATAATGGTTACTCAAATGGGAATGTTTTTAAATTTTTAAGGTCATTGAGTACAAACACGCAACTTAAGAAATTTGAATTTGGAAGGCAATAATTATTATTACCCTATGCAAAGCATGAAAATGCTCAGGTTGTTTGTGGACTATAAATCATATATTTTATGTTATTTTCCAATTTTTTTCTAGATTTCTTCTCCCCTTCCCCACTCACAAGTTAAGGATTCATATATATGCATAAAGTTATATGTAATTGCTACTCATAGCCAAGTGATTTCAATGCATCCAATTTACTACACCCTCATAAGCGATATCATTAAAGGTTATTGCACCTGCTCGGTTTAATCTAACTAATGGATCATATGGAGCCATTTGCTGTAGATCTTATTTCGGAGATAACAGATTCTAAGGCTAAACCCAAGATTTTATTTTGTTTATTAGTTGTTAGTGATGCGACTTTGTAACCATTTTAACTTTTGTTTAGGGCATAATGTAACACCCTAACTTGGGCATCACATTGCGGAAAAATAAAACTTATTACATTGCTGGTTACTTTCGGAAAATAATCTTTTCTTAGTAAATAAGTATTCTAAAAATGGTGATAATTTTTTTTCTTTTCTTAAGATGAACACTCACAACATAACCATATATATATATATATATATATATATATATATATATATATATATATATATATATATATATATATATATATATATATATATATATATATATATAAGCATTAGCAGTTGTAGCATCAGAACTTAAGTACATAATAACTTAGGGCCTCTATAAGAGTAGGCCATTGTCATAAGTTAAAAGGCAAGGAAAATGAAGATAACAACAAAAAGCAAAAAGGTCCGGAACCACATTTCAAAACACCTTGGCTCTCAGAAGCCAGGAATCAGTCGGACAAAAGATACCCTACCCACAAAAGATACCTATAGCTGGTCTATCTAAAGATACACATTAGGGAGGCCAGGGTAGTCACCCCCACTCGCAGATGAGGCATCATGTGAAGCATCCAACACTTCCCCTCCTTCATCAAGAGAGTCGTCATCATCACCATCATAAATTACAACATACTCAGGCTCCTCGTCGACAAACTCCTCCGGATCTTCCTCCGGTGGTGAGTCGGTTACAACTTCAGGGAGTGGCTCTCCAAGTGGTGGATGAAATGCAGTTGTCCCTGCTCGGCTAGACACTGAAGATAATACCAAGTGGGTGGTAGAGATATCCTCACTGACTCAATCGTTTGTACTCTGCGTTGTGGTCCAGCCTCTACAATTCCCTCAAGAGAACTCACCGGTCCGGTATAAGTAGCGGTGTGGGATCCCGGATGTATGACCCACGCGCCCGCATCATAAGCCTTCTCAAAGGTCAACGTCTGCACCCCCGCTGGTGCCAAAGGAATATTGGGATCCATCTAAACTTACACACACATATATAACACACTATCCAACCTAAGGCACAGTGAGATTGATTTCATTGTCCATTGTAACACCCCCCCTTGGGGCATTACTTAAGTAACTCATGCGGAAATAAAATTAAAAGTATAATTTTGTTGGTGCTTTGGAAAATAACTTATATAAGTACATAAGTGTTTGAAATTAGTTATAAAAAATTTTCACGACTCCACACCTCAACCTTAATGGACACTCAAATTTAATATCATAGTTTGGCAAGCCTATTTAGTTGAAAGAATCTACTTAAATACAAGCTAGTAGTTTTACAAAAATTTTGATGAGTCTCCTCTCAGTAATTCGGACATCCGGCACAAAATAACAACTGTTAAAATATTTACAATTTCACTACAGAATTCCAGTCACAACAAATTCAATCAGGCATCAATACATAAAAATAATAGCTATATTCAAAAGCTTTACAAAACCAAAAGAAATAGCTTAGATTTTTCATTCAAAAGATACGCTCTCCGAGCTATATACATTCCATTTTAAAATAAAGGCCTCTCGAGCCAAACTCGTACATATCATCAAAATAATCTAAGTCTCAACCCTAAGCTGGTCGTTCTAAAAGTTATTCCGTAAGAAATACCTCATCAAGCAACTACATCTAAGTCTCGGAGTGACTTAGAAAGACTCCTCTGCACCATCTGTGATAGAGTACCCAGGGTACAATATCGAACTTAGAAGAATCCTGAAATGTTTGTAAGGGTGAGATACCGACAAATGGATATATCACACAACAACCATACACATGATACATGCATCACATAAGCATATAAGCATTTTAAATCATGCATATACATAACATAACAGTGTTATAACAAAGGGTCTCAAACCCGAACAATCGGTTTTATAAAAAGAATGCATGGCACTTCAATATTCAACTCTATTTTGATACCTAATCTCCGGAGATCCCACAACTTCTTTCGTTTCAAGCCGATCAGGCTCGCACATGGCGCATTGTAAAACGAACAAAACAATGCCCAAGAAACCTCAACCTCATGTGACCAAAGTGCTCAAACAGCTATTGCAACTGTTCACATGACACCTCCGTGGACAACCACTCAAACAACTATTGCAGTTGTACACAGACTGATCGGATAATCCACCTCAATCACATGTGACCAATGCTCAAACAGCTATTGCAATTGTTCACACGACCCCTTCCGTGACAACCACTCAAACAGCTATTGCGGTTTGTACAGAGATACATAACCACTCAAACAACTATTGCAGTTATGTACAGGGTCACTTGTGCTATAACCACTCAAACAGCTATTGCAGCTATGCACAAATATTATCCGACCTCGTATGATAGCCACTCAAACAGCTATTGCAGCTTAGTCATACGGCCCCTTGTGACAACTCTCCAACCATTGTTGTAGTCATACACAAGGTAACTCATTGGTCCCCACAGAACACAATGATCATCATCTCCTGACACGTCTGCCATATACATTGATCCACTCTGGATTCAATGCCCATAATCACATGACACAATTGCCATCGAATGCATGAGAAAAACGTTTATTCTCGTTTTGTTTTCTTTGTCGTAATAATCTTTCCCTGTCGAAGCACAAAGCTTAACGACCATGCTTAATCTTTTTAATTAAGACTTTTTCACTTTCAACAAATACAGGACACACAGTCCAAATCTTTTAATCTCAACACAGGACACACAGTCCAAATGCTCAATCACGAGGCCCTTAAACCGATGCACCAGTTTTAGGCTCGCGGATATGGAACTCACACTGTCCACATCAACTTAGGACACACAGTCCAAAAACAAATCTTTACAGGACACTCCGTCCCCTGACACGGATCCTTGATCTACGTGTCTATACAACACTAGAACCCCGACGTCTCGGTTTCTAGGCTAATTTATCGACTTTTAAAACATTTCGCTCAGTGAAAATCAAAACCAAAACAAAACCTCGGTCACTTATCCAAGTAACCGGAACGTTTCCAAAATTATTTGGGAGAAAATCCTTTTCCTTTACAAAATCTTTTCTAAAACATCTAGGAAATTCATTTGTATTTGAAATTCATTGATGGAATAAAGTTCAATATTTTCAAAAGGTCTTTCCTTCATAATAAATATTTTCAAAGGGTCTTTCCTTCATAAAGCACTCCGTTCGAAAATGTTTTCTCTCGTACAAAACTTTTTATCATAAAAATATAGTTTCCTTCAACTCAAAATCACTTTTAAAATTTTTCTAAAACAAAAGAGTCTTATTCTTCTGAAGTAAGCACTTTATACAAGGAACTTTTATAAGTGAACCCACAACTTTCAAAGTTCTACTCAGGGCTTATTAAGGCTTTTAATCCTTATCTTTATTGGGCATAGACTCAAGTCTGGCTTTTCAAACTTCAATCAACAGTAATAATATCACAGTTAATCATGTATATATAATTCATATATATCACATTTAATCACCTATATATAATTCATAACACTTTAAAGCAGCAAATATTCAACTCCAAGTAATAACCACAATGGTTCAAATAAACAAGTTATTCAAGTATTGGCTAAACATCACAATAATATTCACAGAAATCAATTACACACATGCATATAGTTATTGAATATCCCTAGGTAACTCCCCTTACCTTTGAAAACAAGTAAAGAATCCTCGTCCTAATGCTCACGTTAGCTCATCTCTACTCCATTAAGCAAGCATAGTCGTGTCCAATCGTCTCAGAGAGTAAATCCAATAACGCGCAACAACCAGAAATCAAGAAATTAATTTCACATGATTAAACACACATCCTAACTTAATCTAAACACTTAATCTAATTACCAAACAAGGTTATTTTTAAAGAAAATCATGTTTGAAGCTCACGCTTCCTAATACCCTTTTAGAAAACTTTGTTTTGATCAAAAGATCATGAAAAAGAACTTTGGAAATCATCCATTAAGAGTCCTAATTACACTAAATCATAACTAATTTCACAAAAACATACCCAAATTTAAATAAAATTAAATTGGGGGTTTAGGGCTCATTATTAAAATTTAGGGAAAACTCAGAATAATAAAATTGGTTTAGGGAATCACAAACTCACAGTCCCAATCTCATATAACAACCTTAAATTTCAAAATTAAAATCTGAAATCAAAGGGTTAGGGTTTCAAAAAATCAGATTTGGGGTTTTAAATCTGAGACACATAAGGTAGATTTTTAACTCACCAAGCTAAGAAAGAGGAGGAATGGTGGTTGATCGGAGGTCCGACGACGGCAGCAACGGCGGTCACGCGGCAGAAGATGGTGGCAGTTCGTTTCTGTAACCATTAAGAGCCAAAGAGAGAGAATAAGTTCAAGGGAATAAGAAATAGAGATTGAAGAAGGTGGAAACCACCCTTAACAGTGGCCGGAGTTCTCACCACGACGGTGACGACGACACAGCAGTGAGACCAGATGAGCGAACGACCGGAATGCGTGTTCGCGTGGCTGTCCTCTCCTCGGCGAGCAGCGGCCGGACGATGTCCCTGTGGTGGCGACGTGTGGCTGGTCGGGCGGCACTCGGCGGTGGCTGGTTGTGGAGAGGAGAAGAAAGATAGAGGGAGGAGGAAGAAGAAAAAGAAAGAAAAAAGGAAGAAAGAAAGAATCAGAGAAAGGAAAGAGAAAAAAAGAGAGAAAGAGAGTGTCGAGGAAGAGAGAGAGAAAAAAGTGAGAACTTAAGTTTTTATACTGATTATTTAGTAATAGATACAAAATGAGTGATAAATATTAGGCCTAAAATAAACATGTTTTTACTTTTTAGAATCTAAAAATAAAGATTGATAAGAATATGTTTTCGAAATTCAAGTTAGAGTAAAGATTAATAGTTGAACTGATCCACTAAGAAAATACTCACTCCAAAATTTAACTCCGATTAATGTCAAACCAAAATATTTTTAACTCTAAAATTAAATAGAATGAGAATATGAAAATGCTTTTCTCTTAATCATATTATTTAAAATATTTTTCTGTACTGGTATAATAGTGACAATAACGTAAATTATTGTCTAGTAAACATGCATTCACTGAAATAAGTCAGTGTTAACGCAACTAATAAAATAATTTGAAGAGAGTAATTTAATTACTCAAACTAAACCACCTAACATAATAAGCATAAACATCCAAATAAAATAATTAATCCTAGGTGTAAAAACTAGGGTGTTACATCCATCAAGGCACAATGCTACAACGTGATGTGAATACCCTGCCCTTCGTGGTATCACTCCTATCAATGTGTGGCACGTCTGCCAAATCATGCATGAAAAACAATTTGTTCTCAACATTTTCTTTGTGTTCGTTCTTTCCTTGTCGAAGCTCAAAGACTAACGATTATTCATAAATCTTCAACTTTTAAGATTTTTCAACATAAACACGAGACACGAAGTCCGAGTGCTCAATCACAACGACTTAAACCGATGCACCAGTCTTAGGCTTGTGGTCATAGAAAACAATATTCACCTTTAACAACATTCAACACAACGTGATTAGGACACCAAATCCACAACAACGTGACATGGATCCAAGATCTATGTGTTTATTACAGAACACTAGTATTCTGACGTCTCCTATACTAGATTCACATTTCAATGTGTTTATTCTTTTTCGTTCAGTGAAACACAAATACAAAACGAAACATCCGCAACTTATCCAAGCTTGCCGGAATATTTTTTTTGAATAAAAGTATTTCACAGAAAATCCTTTTTCATTCAAATTCATTTATAAATGCTAAGTTTTAGAGAAATCTATTTTTATTTCCAATCAAATACTACAAAACATTTTTCACAAAGGTTTTCTTCAATAAATATATTTCTAAAATTGTTTTTGTTTAAACTAGAATTATTTGTAAGCAAAAATGATTTTCCTCAAGCTTTAGAATATTTTGACACCTAGTCCTTAAAATAACTTTCTATCTCATTTTTGAAAATTGATAACGTACCAAAATATATTTTCTTTTTTTCGATTCCATCCTTAACTTCATTCTTTTATCAAAAGAAGTTCTCCGATAAATATGGTTATGTTCAATATTTCTCATAAAGCTTTTTAAGACTTTTATCTCAATAATTAATTGAGCACTGACGAATATCAGGCTTCTCAGATGGACATAGACTTTAGTCTATCAAGTCACTTCAACTCCAACAAGTCACCTCAGTCTTCTTAGCTCTCCATCCTGCTCCGTTGTTTACCCGATTGAAGTTTCTGATCATAATTTTCGAAGATTTCATCCGGATAAAATATTTTATTTTATTTCCAAACAAAAATTTTCAAAAATAACCAAGATCATTGGAAACATGACAAAAACACTAACCGTTTCGTTCACAGGTCAAAATTAGGTTTTCTGCTCAGTTCAGCAGCCGAGGACTGTTTCGTTTCTACCAACTGTTCACATTGTTCAGTGTATCTATCTTTAGAGTGCATTTGTTATTCCTTATTTTACTAAAAAAATAATTTTTTTAAGTGAATAATCGTTTTTTAAAATGTTTAGTGTGTTTGTCTTTGCTTTAGAAAATAATGAAAAGCAGAAAAAAAAAATCATTTTCAGGGTTAAAATGATCATTAGCTTTTGGAAAAAAATCAGTTTTTATAACTAACTACTGTTTAAAAAAATCATTTTTTTATTGCAAACAAACACAAATCTTTTATACTTTTCTTTAAAATCTCTAAAAATAATCACTAAATTATTTTGTATCAAAATCATTTATTTTTTAATCTTAAACAAACAAGCTCTTATATTCTTTATCTAAGGTAAGCTTATATTTTTTTTTATTCCCTTTATTTAGCATTGAAAGTTTGTTTGCTGACGTTATGAAAATGAACAATATTTGCAGAAGTTAGTGTGCTTCTAGAGTTTGTATTGCTAAAAGTTTCTATTTTAAATGATAATAAAGAGTTGTCAATTTCAGAATATTTTAGATTCTATTTTAAGGGGGAAGTTTTGATTTATTTATTGTATTTATGGAATGTTTTAATATACTTGCATGAATTTGATGCTACGTTTTAATCTCTGATTTAAAAAATGTGGGAATAATTATAGTAATAAGCATATGGGCATCTAATCAAATTTAAATATTAAATCAAATATTACTGGTTTGGAAATAAATGGAAATTATCACTACAAATATATATATATTTTTGAATTAAAACCATTACATATGGTTAGTACTTAACTTACACTAGAAAAATATGAGAAATAAATCAAATAGATTTTCAAGAAATAAGGAAAAAACATGATAGAGAAATATACTTACTAAAAATAGTTAACTTGCATGGGGAATAGATGGAAAAAATAAAATAGATTCTCAAGTAATGAGAAAAAAATGATATGATAGCTAAGTATATTTTCTAAAAAGGGTTAACTAGCCCGGGGAAAATAGAAGAAACGAATAAGATAAACTTTCAAGAGAGGAAAAATAATATGATAAATAAATATATTTTTAAAAGTGATTAACTTTCACGGGAAAAGAGAAATAAGATTAAATTCATGAAATAAGATTAAATTCATGAAATAAGATTTTTTCTTTCATATGATAGATAAACATATTTTCTAAAAATGATTAACATGCATGTGAAAAAAACATAAATAAATATATTAGATTTTCAACAGAGAATAAAAAAATAATATGGTAGGTAAATATATTTGATAAAAAATAGTTACCTTGCACGGGAAAAATGGAGTAATAAATTAATTAGATTTTCAAGAGATATTTATGATAATATGATACATAAATATATTTTCTAAATATATTTTCAATTACATATTTTTTTTATAAAATCCTAAAAAAGTAGTATTCACCCCGTGCATAGCACGGGTTCATACACTAGTTACTAACATATAGGTTCAAGTAATAATTTGGTCCCTATAGGTGACAAATTCTTCATTTAGTCGTTATACTTAAAAAATATTAAAATGGTTCTCATATGTGTAATCATTACCCATTTGGTCCCTCCCGTTACCCTGTCGTTTGTAATGATTCGTTAACTCCTATATATAGCGACTAAATAAAGAATTCATTAGGGTGTACAAGGGTTGGGTTGGGTTGGGTCGGTTTTTGCCCAACCCAGAACCCGAACCAATCGAAACTCTCCGGGTTGGGTTGGTTCGGGTTCTGCTAATTTTACTCACCAAACCCGAACCAAACCAACCCGGTCAAATCCGGGTTGGCTCGGTTCGGGTTGGGTCCATCGGGTCCAATACGTATACCCATGTTTTAATCTCATTTTAAAAATCCATAAAATCCATAAAAAAAAAAAAACTCATAAGAATGCTGCAATTATAATGTCATCTAAACATTTTAAATCCCAAAATAAGATCATGGTCCAATCACACTTAGAAATATCACACTGACCCTCACTTACTAGTTACTTTTTTTTGTAGGCAAATGTTAGTAATTAGTGTGTTATGTTAGTGGGGGAGTTGAACCCATGACCTACTTATCATTCCAAACCCTATGTCCCTCCCCCCAAACCACCTTAACCACCTTATAACTCCCCCTCACTTACTAGTTACTAACTTAGGCGCCTTAGTAATATGCAGCCCCTTTAGGTATTTTAGTTTTTTTTACCATCGGGTCGGGCCTACGGGTTACTGGTTCAAAAAAAATGAACCCACTACCCGAACCATTGATCTTCGGGTTTCACCGGGTTAGTTCGCGTTGGACCCGAATCTCGAAAAAAAAACCGAACCAAACCCTTCGGTTTGGTTTGGTTCGACGGGTCGACCCGGACCTATGAACACCCCTAGAATTCATGCCACATGTAGGGACCAAACTAATACTTTAACCTTATTATTTGGTCCCAATACGTGACAAAAATTCTTCATTTAGTCCCTATACGTAGGAGTTGATGGATCATTAGAGACGGTAGAATAATAGGAAGGACCAAATGGGTAACGATTGCACGTATGAGGATTTTTTTTAATAATTTTTTACATGTAGGAACTAAATGAAGAATTCATGTCACGTATAGAGACCAAATTATTACATTAACCTAACATATACCACTTTAAAATATACAAACAAATGGATTTAACTATTGATATCCATATTTATAAAGCAGTCAATAACACCTAAAAACAAAGCTTGGGTTATCTTGAGTTTTCAAAGAGTTAATACTAATGCAACATTAGTGTATAATTTTTACACTATAAAAAATTACACATTTAGTGTCAATTTTTTCATAGTAGTTAATAAAGAATCAATTTTTTTAATAATCGGTAAAGATATAATTCTCGCACAATATAAAAAATATTTACACTAATAGAATATACAAATAGATATTTTTCTTGACACATAATCGGAGTGGAGATAAGATTCAAAATATAAATTTATTTATTTTTTAATAAAAGGCTAAGGCATGCATAGGCATCACAATAGAGAAGGTAATCCCAACTAGGTTGGCACCACCAGCCCTACCCATCATCTGCAGCACACCTCAATATATTAAAAAGATAAAAAGAGTACAAAGAACATGGGGGGACAGTGACCAAAACCCATAAGAGAATTAACAAAATCTGTAATTAGGAAGACCCTGTCTATTCCTAATGAAGTCATCCTTAATAAAGGGAGGGGGGAGATCCCACCAGTGGAAACCATGGTTTGATGATGTTCCAAATGAGGCTAATTTGCCAGCGCAAGCATTGCCCTCTCTGAAAATGTGAGAAACTGAAACCTGCATCTTAGACACATACACCAAGCAGTTTCTCCATCTGTTTTTCAATCTCCAAGGAATGGCCTTATTAGAACTGAAAGCGTCCACTACATATACATAGAATCACTTTCCAACCATAGCCTGACCCAACCCTTGCTAAAGGCAATCTCAATGGCAGTCATGGCTGCCATAAGCTCAGCTGTAAAAGCAAAGTTTATGCCAATTTAAGTTGAGAAACAACCAAGAATAGCACCACTTGAATCTCGAAAAATACCCCCACTAGCAGCATGACCCGGGGAGCCCTTAGCCGATCCATCAATGTTACATTTAATCCAAGAGCACTTAGGAGGAAACCAATCCACCTGTCTAATAGTAAGAGCCTTGCAGCACTTACCAGAGATTGAGAAATACTGAAGAATCTTAAACTCCTCTATTGAGGAAAACATTGGACCAGGATATAAGGAGCCAGAAAGGTTGGTAGCAGCTAAAATATCACCAACTGCCCTCGAAGGAGGAATGAAGACGTTATTGAATCTGCAATGATTCCTGCGGCTCCAAATCTTCCAAACCACATTGATGATGGCAGCCTTGATGACTAAATTAAGCTGGCTGCTCCAATTTCTATCCAGAACCGAGAAGATTGCATCAATTGAGGACAGATTTAGGGGACACTGCAATGCATGACTCAACCAGTTCCATAAGTGGGTTGCAAATTTACAATGTAAAAACAGATGCTCAGCAAGCATTATCAATGGCCACAAATATTTATCATTGACTGATTAAAATGTTTAACTAATTATCAAGTGCTCAAGCATCAAAGACTTCTATATAAATATGGTAATTACAGATAATATAATAATGGTAGAATACTTATCTTTTTTAAATGACTAATATAAACACTTTAACATCCAGTTAAATATAAGGTAAAATTGTATAGTCATGCTAGTCACAAGTCATAGACAGGGTAAGTGAAACAGTTGATAAAAAAGGTGAGGTAAAAATCATTATCAGAAAGCTATCAAAAATGGTGATCTCAAAACTTAAAAAATAAAACAGTAGAAATAGACTATAATATCATCTAGTATAACTTTCACATTTAAAAGAATCAAATCACCACATTATATGTTTTACAAAATGTATAAGAACAGTAGTAGTTAAAGATGTCACATTGTAGAGATCTTTTATCTTTTTTCCGAAACTTTAAAGGTAAGTTTATTAGGCGACATGCAAGCTAATGTAGTGGCTCATCAATTAGCTAGGGCAGCTTCTATATTTAGTGCTAATCTCTCTATCTATTATTATGCTCCTACTTGTATTGAGGATTTGATTATTAATGAAATGCTTTAGGCTTGTTTATTTCACACACAAAAAAAGTAGTAGTAAAAAAAAATAGTCATGAAACCCAACTAAGAGAAGTTCAAATTATAGAGTATAGAAAATACTAATGAAAATTTCAGTAAAGTCTTTTTCTAAAAAGCTCTGTTGACTCTGCACAAATCATAGGCACGAGTAAGTGAAACAATTGATAAAAAGTCGATGTAAAAAATCATTATCAGAAAGCTACCAAAAAAGGTGATCTCAAAGCCTAAAAAATAAAATAGTAGAAAGAGACTATAACATCATCTAGTATAACTTTCACATTTAAAAGAATCAAATCACCACATTATATGTTTTACAAAATGCATAAGAACAGTCAAAGATGTCTCATTGTAGAGATCTTTTATCTTCTTTCCCAAACTTTAAAGTTAAGTTTATTAGGTTGCTTTCTCTTCGTCTTAAGCCAATGGATCTTCTAACTAGTAGTCTTATTGAGACTAGAACTCATGGGGAAGAAAATAGATTTATGAATGGAATAAAATGTGCAGTATTTACAGACCTCCGAATAGCGGGACCAAAACCCGTTGCCTTATCGCTTGGCCACGCCCCATTTTCAATTCGACACTAATAAACACTAGCTAACCGCTTTTGGTCCCAAATATTTGGGGTTGCTTTTTCCAATAAACGTTGGTTACATTTCTTTATGTCATTTGTACCTGTAACTGGTTTATGGATGAGCGCTCTTGGAGTAGTTGGTCTGTCCTGAACCTACGTGCTTATGACTTTGTTTCTCAAGAAATCCGTGCAGTGGAAGATCCTGAATTTGAGACTTTCTACACCTAAAATATTATCTTAAACTAAGGTATTCATGTGTGGATGGCGGCTCAAGATCAGCCTCATGGAAACCTTATATTCCCTGAGGAGGTTCTACCACGTGGAAACTCTCTTTTACGAATTGAATATAAAAGCAATTAACATTTGATTAAATAATTTTCTTAGAATTAATATAAATTATCATTGATAATTTTGGAAGGAAGAATAAAAGGAGTTTAAATAAATATTAATATAAAATAAATTCTTAAATAATTGATAAAATATTGTAACTGAATATATAAATAAAGATAGTTAATAATTTAATTGATTATTAAATCATTTAATTGAAATAACTCACTAATTTAAATAGGAATGGTAATTTAGGGAGGGTTTTTTTTTTAAAATTTTTTACACAATGTAATGTGAAATCAACTTAACAATAATTGATGAAATCATTTGATTCAATATACAAAAGTTTAAATAATATTTAATATAAAAATATAAAATCAATTCTAAAACTATTTATCAAATTATTTTATTGAATATATAAAATATATATAGTTATTCATTTATTTGATGATTAAATGTAGATTAAATTAATTATGAATAGATGACTAAATAATTTAATTGAAATAATTTTCTAATTTTTTTATACATCAGTAATTTACTATATTGTAAAAGTAGAAGTTCTTATATGTAATTTTGGGAGGTGTATAGAAGTTATTTTTTCTTAAAAAAAATAAAGATATTTGTTCCAAATTATTTTACGGGTTCGTTAAACATAACATGGATTATTTAATTTTTTTTAATATCAAATAAGTAGGTTACAATATTAGAAAAACCGTTTGGAAAATACCTAGACTGAAATAATATAATGACAACTAACTTTGGTAATTTTTTATGATCCAATGTCGTGGAGATACATTTCACCGACAAAAGCATGAACAATGATACATATGTTATTCAATATTTTACTTTTACACTGATCTTTTAATTTGCTTGTACAATGATTGATGTACTTATTTTTCAATGTGGAAGTTAAGCTAAGGTTCCAAAGATCATCAATCATCACATACTTATTTTTCGAAATTCCCCGGTTGCCCTCATGATTTAGAGATCAATTAAAAAATAGAACAACAACATGTAAAAGAGGAAATAAAGTTAAAAATATAATGCATACTATAAAATAATTTTAAATTGCATAGTTGTAAAATAAGTAGCTTATTACACCTTCCCAAGTCTTCTTTTAAGTACCCCATGATTTGGCTTCTCTATTTGTGCAGCCTTGCAGACCAAAGATCACGAAAATCTCTTTGCTAGCCACATTATATTCCCGAGCACAGTGGTATATACAAAACATATATATAGTCTATTTTAGATGTGCTCCATCGCGATAATAGACAGTGTTTCCAAGCCTATTGATCATGTGTTTCTGATATGCATCCATCTTATATGGGTATGTGAAAACTTTGAAGCAAAACCTTTCACAAATGTAAACGTAACAGTAGGAATATTAATTGCTTTTAATGCAATAAAAATCATTTATGATGATATGGGTAACGGTTCAACATGATGTTTTAATATAGGTTTTTTTTTAGTAAAAAAAATATTCATTCATTCAAATAGGTAGGATTTGTTTGTGTTTCCTATCCTGATAGGATCTGTTTCTGCACTGACTGTCCTGTTAGGATCTTCAGCACCATTATCTAGCTCCACAGCCCAAAAAGATCCCACTAGTCTCAAGTCTTGTGCCACAATTGGATTCTCCACCTGAGTGATTGGAACAACCTGAGTTGGGGTTGATTTACAAGGATTGGCAAAGCAGGAGAGGCAAGTCCTAAGTCTGAGTTGAAAGAGTCAGCAACCACATCAGCAGGAGAGGCATTCCTTGAATCAAACAAATTGATATCAGTCATGTGATGAGGAGAACTATCAATAGAAGCCTGAGAATTTTGCACCATAGTGCCAGTTGACCCTGAATCAATGAGGCCAGAATTTCCATTATCTTTAATGCCAACAATTAAAGCGTTATTGATCCTTGGAGATTGATCTGCCAACTGATTATGCCTAGGAGTATGTATCAGTCTATCCGTTTCTGAGATTATTTCAACCATAAAGGGAACATTATTCTGTAAGAGACTATCTAAACAAATCATGCATGCACTGATTCAGTATCAGATAAACAAAATTCAGATTCTGGCTTTCAGGCAGTGGTTTCTAAGTCTAGCAAGAAAAAAGCAAAGAAGAAAGCAAAGATAATTAAGAATGCAAAAGGTAATACCCGCTCAAGGGGTGGTCCACATTTATATGCTTAATGAAGATTCTTTACTGGAATTGTAGGGGTTTTGGTAACGCTGAAACCAGATCAGTCCTAAAGAAATTGTGCTCTATTAACAGACCTAATTTCCTTTTCATCTCTGAACCTTGGATTTCTGTTAATGATGTCCCAACATCCTTTTGGAGACAGATCAATATGCATCTATTCTTTTTGAATGACAGGAACTCCTCTCTTCCTAATTTATGGGGCTTTTGTAGTAGTGCTTTCACTCCTACTGTTTTCTCTAATACCTGTCAGCAAGTATCATTCTCAGTTACTAGTGACACTCAAACAATGTTCATTGGTGTTGTTTATGCCATCACAACATATCTGAGGAGAAGACCATTGTGGAATGATCTCAATGATCTGCAGGCTACTAACCCGGGTCCTTGGTGCATAATTGGAGATTTTAACACTGTGTTGGGCTCTCATGAAGTCATAGGATCCTCTTTACCTCTAAGAGTCTCTTGTGAAGATTTTAGAACCTTCACTACCATTGGCAATTGGACAAGTATTATGACTAGGGGAGCTCAATACACATGGAGTAATGGCAGGTCTGGAATTGCTTTAACTGAAAGAAGACTAGATAGAAGTTTATGTAATGATGATTGGTTAAATTACTAGTCTTCCACTAGCTGCTGCACCCTAGCTAGAAGTAAGTCAGATCATTTCCCTTTACTATTTTCTGCTAGCATAAGTAACAGATCCTCCCCTTCCTCTTTTAAGTTTCATAAAATGTGAATTGGTCATCATGATTGTAAAAGACTGATTCAGGAAGTTTGGAATTCTCCAATACATGGTTGTCCCATGTTTGTCCTTTCTCAAAAACTAAATAAAGTCAAAGCTGCTTTGAAAGATTGGAATACAGATGTCTTTGGTAACATTCATCTTAGGGTCAAAAATGCTTTAGCTGTAGTGGAAAAAATTCAACAGGATATTGGTTCTGTTGGTGCTTCAGATGACTTGATCCAGCAGGAAACCATTGCTCAAGTTGAGCTACATCAGGCACTGAATTTTGAAGAAGAATTTTGGAGGGAGAAGTCCAGAGTGGATTGGCATTGTAAAGGTGACAGAAACACTGGCTTTTTTCATAGATTGACTAAGATTAGGCAATCTTCTAAGTCAATGTCCATGCTCAGGAAAGGTGATGATATTTTGCAACACCAATCTGAAATTGAGCAGCATGTTATTGAGTATTATTCTTCTCTTTATACCTCATCGAATGATTGTGAAGATAATGGTTGATCTCCAGAGTGATTCCAAAGTCCATCTCTAATGAGGATAATGATCTGTTGTCCAGTATCCCTTCTGATTTGGAAATTAGAAATGCAGTTTTTGCTATGAATGGGGAAGGTGCCCCAGGCCCTGATGGTTTTGGGGGATGCTTCTATCAAAACTTTTGGGAAATCATTGGCCCTGATGTGTGTAAGGCTGTCTCTCAGTTTTTTATTCGGGGATGGATGCTTCCTAACCTGAATTCTAATCTTGTTGTGCTTGTTTCAAAGTTTAAGGGAGCTGATAAAATTGATGACTTTCGGCCAGTTGCACTAGCCAACTTCCAATTCAAGATTATAACCAAGGTCCTTGCTGACAGGCTTGCCAATATTGCTCCTAGAATTATTACAAAGCAACAAAGAGGCTTTGTTAGGGAGAGATATATTCAGGAATGTATTTGCACTGCTTCTGAGGTAGTTAATTTACTTGACCACAAAGCTTTTGGTGGAAATCTTGCCCTCAAACTTGACATCAAGAAAGCATTTGACACTTTGGATTGGAACTTTATTCTAAAGGTTTTAGATGCTTTTGGCTTCAACAGTAAATTTTGCCATTGGATTAGACTCATTTTAAGTTCAACTAAGCTTCCTTTCCTAGTTAATGGGAAATATGTTGGCTTTTTTGAATGCAAGAAGGGTGTGAGGCAGGGAGATCCTCTCTCCCCTCTCATATTTTGTCTGGCTGAAGAAGTCCTAAGCAGAGGCATTTCCTCCTTAGTTGACACTGGCTCCTTTAAAACGGTATTTGGCCCTAATAGCCTCCATTCTCTAAGTCATGTCATGTAAGTTGATGATGTTTTAGTATTCTGCAATGGATCCAAAAGAAATCTGTAGCTCTTGACCAATCTACTTGATGAGTGTAGAAAAACTTCAGGGCAGTATTTAAACTCAACAAATGCAAATTTTATATGGGATCTGCCTGACCTAACAGAGTTGCTCAAATATCTAATTCTCTTGGATTCTCTGCCGGCTGTTTTCCATTCACCTACCTTGGAGTCCCTATTTTTAAAGGCAAACCTTCTAAGGTCCTTTTGCAGCCTTTAGCAGATAATATTTTGTCCAAGCTTGCTTCCTGGAAAGGTAGTCGCTTATCCATCATGGGAAGGGTTGAACTTATCTTTAATTCAAAGCATGCTTCTATATAGCTTTCAAGTTTATGCTTGGCATATATCCCTGATAAAGAAGCTAGATAGGTGCATCATAAATTTTATTTGGAGTGGAGACATTTCCACAACGAAAATGGTCACTGTGTCTTGGTCTAGACTGTGCTCTCCTATTAAGGAAGGTGGCCTGGGTATCAAAAATCTAAGAGCTCTGAACAAAGCTGCTTTACTTAAGCTTTCCTGGGAATTGACGATTTCTGACAAGGAATGGGTAGTGTTTCTTAGGAGAGGGTTCATCCATCACACTAAGCCATCCTTCATAAATTTTTGGCTTCACAATTGGGCTTCAAAGCCACTATCTGATGTCTTCAACATCCCAGATGAATTTCATAATTCTTTATCTGCTTCAGTAGCTGATTTTATGCAAGATTGGAAATGGATCATTCCTGCTGAGTTGCTTCAAAAGCTGAACAATGCTGGAATTAGCTTAGCTCAAATCCCTGTTCCTGTTTATCCAGCTAGGTATCACTTGATTTGGAAGGAGTCATCCTCCTGTGAGCTTACTCATAAGGATGCTCTTTCATTCTTTAATCCTCCCAAACCATTGGTTGATTGGCCCAAAGTCATTTGGAATCAGAGTTTTCCTCCTTCCAAGTCCTTTGTAGCTTGGAGACTGTTATTTAACAAACTTCCAACTGATGAGAATCTTCAACAGAGAGGTTGCACCTCAGCCTCAATTTGTAGCATCTGTTATAAGTATGCTGAAACATTCGGGCATCTTTTCTTTCAGTGTAGTTATGCTAGAAGTTTATGGGATTGGCTTGTTGTTTCTATTAATTGTAGCATTGATGCTTCTTCTGTCGGTTCCATTATCAGCATCTGCAACCGAAACTGGAGCCTGCAGGTCAGAGACATCATTGCAGCAACCATTATCAATATTTTCTAGGTGATTTGGTTCAGCAGGAATAAACTTAGGTTTGATGACATAAAAATTCCCATCCGAGCTGCAACTAGCATGGTGATTGCCTCCTTTTCTCTTACTAGGAATCTTTCAAAGCACTCCTCTACTAGTAATGAGTTGAAAGTCCTCAGGATGTTTAAAGTCACTGCTCATTGTAACACCCCGTTTTTACTGTTTTTCATTAGCGGTAGAATTTTTAATTCTCTATATTTTATCTGAGATCTAGAAAAAGATTTTTGATAAAATAAAATCATAATTTTACTCTACCTTATGGTAGAAGGTAATGGTAAAAATTTAGGTTTAAAATTCAGACGACCTGGTCTGCGTTTTAACTGCCAGTAAGATTTTACTGATCAGAAAACCTAATTTTGACTCGTGAACGAAATGGTTAGATTTTATATTTTGTTTCCAACGATATGGGGTATTTTGAAAATTTTCAAAATAAATAAGTTATTATGCTTTGTTTAGGCACAAAACCTAAATCGGGTAACCGACGGAATCAGGAACGGAGCTGCATAGATAAGCCGGGTGGATGAGGATGATGAGTCATCTTGCCACCTAAGGCAGTGAGTCACAGGGGTGAGTTATCGAACATTTATGACACATTTATGAAGATTCCTAAATATCTAGATATTTTGTGCGCGAAAAGACCAAAATGTCCCTAGTTTTCTATCAATTCTCAAGTGTGCCATAAGCTTATTGTGGTCACAATTCAACCACATCTCCTTCATTACTAGCCACTCAATTTTCATGATGACTTTTGTGTGGAAATGACCATAATACCCTTGGTCTTAAAGGAAATTCCAAGTTTGTCCCTATGCACTTTTACCATTTTGTCCCCAAGACAATTTTGAAGGACAAATATACTCCCTCACTCCCTTAGTTTCATGCAGCCCCTTCCCCTCACACTTAGTCATTTTTATGACAAAACTCCATCTTCATCATCACTTTCTCTCGTTTTCTCAATAACACAGATAACTAAGACAAACTCTACTTACTCATCCGAAAATGTACCGGCATTCTGACCTTTTTCAGTTCTGAAACTCAAAAATTTCTACATGAAAGTTGTTCCTCTTCCTCTCTTCTTTCCAACGAGCTAAATATCATAAAAAATGGATAAGTAGATTGGGAGATGTGCCCAAATTCATGAAATGACTCAAAATCTTCGTCTTCCTCACTTTTCTCTCATTTTCTCTCAAGGACACTTAGTGATTTTTGTGAAGAACTTGATCATCTTCATCACTTACTCATCAACAAGAGGTAGAATCTTTCTCTCCATGATCAATCACGACTTCTCCTTCAATTATTTTAGTTGTTTAAGTCACGAATCATGATTTTCCATCTTGATGAAGCTTTCTTCAAAAATCTCTAGAAAATTGTAGAAGAATCCATTTGACTTGAAACCAATTTCTATGATCTTCATATTACTTCTATATTCATTATCCAAAAGCTTGAAAAATTTAGAGATCCCTAGTATTTCATTTTGAGTTGGCCGAGTCTATGCTCAAATGGGTTTAGGTGATTTTCTTCAATCTTTAACTTGATTTCTTGTTGTTGTTCATGGCTAGGTTATTAGGGTTCAAAACCTTGTGATTTAGGTGAACAACATCCTTCTCCTACTTGAGTTTCAAGTGATCTACAAGAGGTAAGGGGGGAGATTACTACTATCCTACCTTAATGTAGATATGTATGTGGTTTAAAGTATTTTAATGTCGTCTTATAAATGTTAAGAGTGAAGATTATATATTATTGTGTATGGTTGTGTGTTCCTCGTGGAGGAATTGATTTGATGCTTGTGATTGTGGTATGATATACCATATGTTTGTTTTGGTTCCAATGATCATAAGTTGGAACCTTGCTTGTTATTTGTTTGGCTTGATATAAAGAAATTGCCCAATATGCTTATAGGAAGGCCATTCGGTCATAGCTGTATGAGGTTGTTCCTCATTGATTTAATTTGCCTAAATAATCTTTATAGAGATTGAATGGGTATATGAGAATATAGAAATTGGTTAGAAGTGAATTGGTTAAGTATACGGTAAGTTATGAACTATTGAAGATAAAAGGACTAAATTGAAAATACTGAGATTTACAGGGACTGTTCTGAAAACTATATTCTTATATGTTGGGATTGTAGTCATTGGTAATATAAGATTAAAGAAATTGGTTTGACGTTATTTGGATTTATATATAAAAAGTTATGAGCTTTTTAATAGTTAAGGACTTATTTGCAAATATTGAAAAATATGAGACCCAAAAATATAATTTTTTGGAAATTTGTTGGAAACTAAAAATCATCTCTAAAGAAGTTGGTTTGGTGAGATTTGAAGATGTAAATTAAAAGTTATAAGGTTTTAAGTAAATATGGACCTTTTTGCAAATAATGAAAGTTTAGGGACTAAACTGTAATTTTTAAAAATATGTTTAATTGGACAGTTAGGGACTGTTTTTCATTCCTAAATAAGTGTTCTAAAACTAAAAAATGAGTTTTGGATCATTAGGGTTTAAAATCGTTGAAAACGGATTTACGCAATTTATAAACTTAACAACGTTCGGTCAAATTTTTAGGCATTTCGTATATATGGAATGGAAACTTTAAAATCAGTGTTTTAACATCTCAAAATGAGTATTATAACCTAGGTTAGTAATAGATTTGAGGTGAAGAACCATATTTTCAAAAGTATGGCTTTTGGGCCTAAAACCATTAAAAAGCGACGGAACCGTCGTCAAACGTTTTTAAAGATTTTTGAGAAAACAATGATGTGGAGTTTGAAATTAGTATTTTAATACTTTAACATAAGTATGGTAACTTAGGAAAGTAAATAATTTGAGAAAAATGATTATGTTTGTGAAAATATGGAATTAAAGTTGAAATACAGTAAAAAGCGGTAAAACGGTATTTTAAGAGTTTCGATGTTTTTCAAGAAACTGTATTGAGCAATTTAGTTCTTATGTACTTTGATGGAATCTGATTTCAAAAGAGTTTGGTTTTAAGACAAAAGAGGATTTTAGTCTTCAAAGACTAGTTTATACATTAAAGAACAAAACCTAAGCCATGAATTACTTAGTGAAAATATGAACTTAATAATTTATGACTTATGGTGAAGCAAGACCATTTGTCGTAAAGTGTGGATAATTCATTATCCATACCTCCATAAGATTTAATGGACTAAGAGTTATTTGATTTCTTGAAAGCCAGAGAAAGGCTCAATTAGAAAAGTGTAAAGGAATAAATGATTGGACTGTCGATCCAATTTCATAATGTGTTAGGACTTGTAATTAAGCAAGTGCCTTAATACATCTTTACACAAACATGACAAGTCTGTTTGAGAACTGTGGATCAGTGAAGGACCAATGATTTGTAACCGAGAATATCGTCCGTCATGGATTAACAGCAAGTGGATTCTAGTGGAATCACGAGGTTATCAGAAGGATTAACCAATTGGACGTATTCCGACAATTTTGCCCAGATACATAGTTGATACTATGTTTGGAGAGGCCGTTGTGCCCAGGAAGCAGAGTTTCTGTGGTAGAGGTTTCATAAAGAGACTGATGTGTTACAGAGAGTTTGAGATCACGTGTGATTATGATTGTACGCATGTTATGATTTAAGCCTTGTGTGCGTAAAACGAAAGCAACAATAGTGCCTGAGGTGGGCGGATGTGAAACCTATACTGGCCATTCTTTTCCAAAATATCAAATTAGCTTCGATGTTAGAATCAGATATTCCTTGAGGCTGTGTAGGAATGAGACTATACAGTTTCAATCAGTTTCTCTCTATTCCTGTCCTCCGATGGACAAACCGTGCCCCGAATGCGTGATAAGCTTACTGCCGAGTTTGGTATAGAATATTCTTGGAGTTTTGAGTTGCAGAATTAAAATGGGAGATAAAAGAAATATAGTGTTGTTGTATTATGTACCTGTGAGTCGTACCCTTTGCATGTCTGCCTTATGTGTAAGATAAATGGAATTTCACCTCCTTATTTTATTTTGCCTATGTCGGCTGGTTATGTGCTTTCTCTATTCTGTTGAGAAGATTGAGACGTCAAGACGATGCTTGGCTGATTCATCATAGAGGTCGAGGTTCGAGCATGCGAACGTTATGGTGGAATTTCTAGTGGACGTCTTCCAGATTTCAGAGGGTTCAAGACGATGGTATTAGGGTTTCAGTTATGCCTAACCTTTCCTTTCTTGAGATAGGCATGATAGTCAATAGTTGTAAGTTATGGTTTTTCCTTGGAAAGGGAAATGGCTTAGTCTGAGAGTTACTTTTGTAGTTACTCTAGTAGTGTCTTCTGTGACGAAACCGGCAATGGACTCAAATAGAGTTTCCACTAGGTCTCGTTAGTTGGTTTCATTCTTCTCACGATGGACGAGAGAGGATTGTCTTTTCTATTATAGTTTGGCCAGCTTGTCATGTCTGGGAGTTAATGGTAACATTTATGGAGCTGCGACTCCAAGTATCTTATATTTTAGGAGATGCGTCTCCATATCTTTATGTAGTGTTAGTGTACATTTCTATGCTTTCTAGTTATGAGTCGGTTGAGTATTATGCAAATGATTTTCGAACTCATGACCTTAATTGTGATAATGGAATCTTTTATTATCCATTCCTTTAAATCAAAGTAGTTACATTTATATCTTAAGAAAAAGGAAAAAAAATTACCCCATTCTTTTATATCCAATTTTAATTTACCTACTTTTCGGCCTTAAAATGTCCCATACGATGTAACACTCGAGAAGGGTGTTACAATTTTTGTATCAGAGCTGGCCGAGTCTTTTTGGGGCTTGGGGTTTAGGTCTATCGTCATTTTTGTTGTGTTTTCTCTGGTTGTGTGTTTTGTCGTTTGTGTTCTTGGTTCCATGGAGAACCAATGTTTGGAAGGATAATGACTCTAGTCTATCCTTGATTGATTTCATTCTTTCATGACGTTGTTCCGAAAGGATACAACATTGTTTGATATTCTTTTCATTATTGCTTCTTAGGAGAAATGATAATGGACAGAATTTGATGTCTTGTTTCCTTACTAAACCTAACTACCATACTTTGATCGAAAATCGTGGTTAATTAGTCCTGGAACAAATGGATCTGGTTCAGCAAGCAAGGATTCTGCAGGTATGGTTGCGACTGTACAAGTTCTGAGGGAGCTAGCAACAACTGTGGCACGACAGAATGAGAAAACTACTGAGGGGCGAGTACTAGATGAGTTCTGTCATAGTAATCCACCTCAATTTGATGGTGAACTTAACTTGGAGGAAGCTACACTCTGGATTAAGGAGATGGAGAAAATATTTGGGACAAAGAATACCCTGAGAACTGGAAGGTAGCCTGTGGAGTGTTTATGTTGAAAGGAGATGTTGGATTTTAGTGGGAAGAAACTAGCCAGCTGTTAGTGGTAGAGAAAAGAGTGATCACTTGAGATGTGTTTCGGATTAAGTTTCGGGAGAGTTATGTTCACACTGAAATGGGTCATACCAAGGAGAATGAGTTCCTTCAGCAAGGATAAAATGATGTGACAATCAGCATGTATGTCGCTGAATTAGCGGAGTTGATTAAGTTTAAAGTTTTGTATTTGTTGGTAGTGGCTACGATCTCAGGAGGGGGGGGGGGTGAATTGAGATATTGAAAACTTTTTCAACAATTTAAAGCAAAACAGTGTTTCTTTAAACAAAATTGGTTTTCACTCAATTTTATTTCCCAAGAATCAGGTTATGGAACAAGTGATGATGTTAAGAAGAATTATAAGAAGTAATAATAAGTTTAACACAGACTGTAGATCAAAGATTCAAGTTAACAAGTATTCTTACAACTCAGTCACAACACACAAGTGCATATAACAAGTATATGGAGTTCAGAGATGAGAAGAACACGCAAACTGATTTATTCTGGTTCGGCTACCTCCTCTGGTAAGCCTACATCCAGTCCCACACCTCTGTGGTTTTCTCCACTATAATCATCAATTAAAAAATTCCAATTACAGCAACACAAGGATAACCTCCTTGCTCAAGAATTCACCAGAAAGCACACTTGCTTTTCTATACCCAAGGATCCCTTCTATCCTTGTTCAAGCCTAAGAGATACCCTCTCTAATGACACTAATTCACGAAAAGAATTGAGTAGAAGAAAGACTCTAAAAGTCTTATTATACAAATTGAAGTTCTAACTAATATCACACTTTTCTCAGAGATGAAGTACTTTTGGATCTTTCGTAGTTTCACAATTAGAATGAGTTAGGTTCATGAAAAGTGTTCCTTTGATCCCTCTTTATATAGAAGACAAATTATAGTCGTTGGGATCATTTAAAACAGATTTGGATCTGATTTAACAAAATATGTTTTCTTGATTCTTGTAGAGTTTGCGTCCTTCTCGAAAAATAACCGTTTCCATCTGAAAGGATAGCCAAGTCTAATTGAAGAGTAAAATATCCGTTTCTATCTGAAAGAATAGAAAATAGCCGCGTCCATTTTGCCACGTCAGTAGACGGGAGTGCTAACACAAGTTATTGGACATGCTTCAACTGGTAGACGAGTTTCATATGCCATGTTAGTGGACGGAGCTTCTCATTAAGATCTTAGTAAGTCCAAAGCGTGTATCATTAGTAGACGAGCTCCATGTGCCACGTCAGCAGACGAGCTCTTCTGTTACTTTCAGTTGACGCGCTCTTCTTGTTAGATGAGCTATATGTGCCACATCAGCAGATGAGCTCCTCTGTTACTTTCAATGGACACGTTCTTCTTGTTAGACGAGCTCTTTTTGTTGGACGAGCTCTTCTTGTTGTACTTTAGTGGACTCCAGCTTTTTATCCCTTCGTCTGCTTGTTTTACTTGGTTAGACGTCAGCTTATTTTGCTTTGTTGGACGTCAGCTTCTTTGTTCATGAGTGATCTTGAATGCAACTTAACACGTAATGAGTACATAGTCAAAATCAAAAATCTTATGCAAAATACATTTTGTTTGTCATACATCAAAACATGAATGAGGGCTTAGTCTTACAAACTCCCCCTTTTTGATTATGACAAACCTTACCGTACTTAACCTTAGTTATTAAGAAATCAGAGTACATCTATTCAGTAAGCATGGTTCTTGAGTCATTTTCATCCTCCCCCTGTGTCATTGATATCTTTCAAAAGATCAAGTGTTATCATATCATTATCATGAAAAAAAATCATCTTGCATTTATTATAAGTTCAAGTATGTCTTTTCAAAGCAGTTCATACTCAGGTATCAGAGAAAAAAAATTTACATATCATAGAATTTTTTTTACAGCAAATGCAAGACAGAATTAATAGTTGTATGGTTTATCTTTCTCCCCCTTTGTCATTATCAAAAAGAAACTATGGAGAATATTGAAATCAAACTGAAAAACAGTCTTGCATTCATTGATAATAAATCATTTCAGAACTTATGCAATACATCAAAACATCCAAAACACTAAAAAAAAAAAGGAATTACAGACACTTAAGGGCACTTAGTCTAAACTGAGACTAGATAAAAGCATCTTGCCCATGTCCTTCATAATTTTCAGCATCTTGTGCTGCCTCACTTACCATATTGACTATATTATCAAAAATAACATCTGATATCAATTATTTTGAGGATCAATTATGCCAAGTTCCCTTCTTATAAAGAAGAAACTCTCCTTATTTAGTGGTTTGGTGAATATATCAGCTAATTGCTTGGTTGTATCTATATGTTCAATCACAACATCACCACTTTGAATATGATCCCTGATAAAATGATGCCTAATTTCAATATGCTTGGTTCTTGAGTGCATAATTGGGTTCTTTGTTAGATTAATTGCACCAGTGTTATCACACTTTATTGGTATATGATCCAGATAAACGCCATAGTCAATTAATTTTTATTTCATCCATAGGATTTGATCATAACAACTCCCAACTGCAACATATTCTGCTTCAGCTGTGGATAAGGCCACACTAGTTTGCTTTTTTACTAAACCAGGACACTAGGGAATTTCCTAATAAATGGCATGTTCCACTTGTGCTCTTCCTATCTAACTTGCATCCATCAAACTCAGAGTCGGAATATCCTATTAATGTGCAAGTAGATCCCTTGGGATACCACAACCCCATTTCTTTTGTTCCTAAAAGATACTTCATGATTCTTTTAACGGCAGTAAGATGTGATTCTTTAGGATTAGCTTGATACCTTGCACACATACACACACTAAACATTATATCTGGCCTACTTGCAGTGAGATAAAGTAAGGATCCGATAATACCTCTATACTTGGATACATCTATGGATTTACCATGTTCATCTTTGTCCAAGTAGCAGGCTGGACTCATTGGTGTTGCCATTTCCTTTGAACAAGTAAGATATTGTGTGCTTTTGTTTTAGTAAATAGTGTTGTATCAACTTTTCCTCTTTTAAAGCCTTTCTCTAGGAGAAAATTGCTTAACCTCTCATACCAAGCTCTACGAGCTTGCTTGAGTCCATAGAGGGCTTTAGTCATTTTATAGACATGATTTGGGAACTCACTATCAATAAAGCCAGGGGGTTGACTTACATATACTTCCTCTTGTATTATTCCATTTAAAAAGGAACTTTTCACATCCATTTGGTACATTTTAAAGTTCATTATACATGCATAGGCTAAGAGCATTCTTATGTCTTCTAATCTAGCTACGGGAGCATAAGTTTCATCATAATCAATTCATTCTTCTTGATTATATCCCTTAGCTACTAGTCTAGCATTGTTTCTTACTATTATTCCATTCTCATCCATTTTGTTTCTAAACACCCATTTAGTTCTGATTATTTGGTTACTTTTGGGTTTTGGAACTAAATCCCAAACTTTGTTCCTTTTAAATTGATTTAACTCCTCTTGCATTGCAATCATCCAATGTTCATCATTAATAGCATCATCAACATATTTTGGTTCTATTTGAGATACAAACGCCATGGTATTGCAAATATTCCTTAAAGAGTTTCTAGTGGTTACCCCTTTGGTGATCTCACCAATGATATTGTCTAGGGGATGATTCTTTGAAGCTTGCCACTCCTTAGGAAGATATTCTTGTTGAAGTTCTGCTTGAGGTTTTTTATTGCTCTCTTCATCTTCCTTTTCCTTGTTGCTTTCTTTTCCTTCATCAGATTTCACTTCATCCTCAAGAGTTTCTGCATCATCAAAAATGTCCTTTCCCAACCTTTTGGGGTTAGACTCATCAAATGTTAAGTGAACAGATTCTTCCATTGATAAAGTACGCTTATTAAACACTCTATATGCTTTGCTAGTTAATGAATAACCTAGGAAAATACCCTCATCAGCTTTGGGATCAAATTTCCCAAGATTATCCTTGCCATTATTTAGTACAAAACATTTGCAACCAAAGACATGAAAATGAGAAATGTTAGGTTTTCTTCCCTTGTAAAGTTCATATGGAGTTTTATTCAAAATTGGCCTTATTAGAACTCTATTTAAAACATAACATGCAGTACTCACAGCATCAGCCCAAAAATACTTTGATAAATTAGAGTCACTTAACATGGTTCTAGCAATTTCTTCAAGTGACCTATTTTTCCTCTCAACTACTCCATTTTGTTGTGGAGTTCTAGGTGCAGAAAAATTGTGTTTTATACCATGTTCATCACAAAAGTTATCAAACTCCTCATTTTGGAATTCTCCTCCATGGTCACTCCTAATTGAAACAATTTTCACGTCTTTCTCATTTTGAACAACCTTAGCCATTTTCTTAAAAGCTTTAAAAGCTTCATTCTTTTGTGCTAAAAAATAGGTCCAAGTAAATCTAGATAAGTCATCAACAATTACAAGAGCATAAATATTTCCACCAAAGCTTTTCGTCCTAGAAGGTCCAAAAAGGTCCATGTGCAGAAATTGTAAGGGTCTACTAGTTGAAACAATGTTTTTAGCCTTAAATGAGGTTTTCACTTGTTTACCCTTTTGGCATGCATCACATAAGCCTTCTTTAACAAACTTTTTATTTGGTAAACCAATTACAAGTTCTTTGGAAATCAATTTATTCAAGCGATCCATATGAATGTGAGCTATTCTCCTATGCCAAAGCCAATTTTCATCTTCTTTGGAAATTAAGCAACATGCATCATTGGAAATTAAATTGTCTAAGTCTAGCATATAGATGTTATTGATTCTATTTCCAATCAATTTTATGTTATTATCATGAATGGATTCGATCATACACAAATTTGAGTTAAATTTTACCTTGTAGCCTTTATCACATAATTGGCTTATACTTAGTAGATTGTGTTTGAGCCCTTCCACATAGAGAACATCCTCAATATTGATTGTTGGACTTTTTCCTATTGTTCCAATGCCAAGAATTCTTCCTTTGTTGTTGTCTCCATAGGTGACGTTTCCACCTTCTTTGGGAGTGAAAGATGTAAATTTTGTGATGTCTTCGGTCATGTGTTTGGAGCAGCCACTATCTAAAAACCAGCTTGAGGTTTTGGCCTTCAAACACACCTACAAAACATATTTTTTTTATACTTTTCCTTTAGGTACCCAAATCTGGTTGGGTCCTTTTGGAACCCAAATTTGTTTAATGCCAACATGAATGTTCTTTCTAAGTCTACAAGTAGCAGCTGTATGACCTTTCTTTAGACAATAATAGCATTTAACAAAAGGACTAGTTGAGGAAATAGGTGCAACAAAAAGCTTCTTAAAAGATTTTTCATGTACCATTGGCTTATATCCAATTCCAGCTGTCATACACACCCTTTTGCTGTCCTAATATGGCATTCAAGTTATCTCTACCCAAAGTAAACTTAGATAGAGTTGAAATCAGTTTTTCAACTTCCTTTTCTAGTGTAGTGCATTTGGTGCAAATTGAACTAGATGTAAGTAATTTTGAATTTTCAGCTTCTAGTTCTTTAAGCTTTATTTGTAAAGATGCAGAGTCACTACATTGTTTTACGATGATCTTCCTAGAAGATATAAGTTGTTTACCAATTTTAACATATTCTTCATGTAATTCATCAAAAGCATCTTGTAACTCATCATAGGTAGGAGAAGAATTATTTACCTCGGTTTCACTATCACTTTGTTGATTTGCCATGAGACATAGGTTGGCTTCTTCATTTTCAGATTCACTACTAGTGGAATCCATATCATTTTCTTCCCAAGCTATGTATGCTCTTCTAGGCTTTCTTCCTTTCTTCTTTTTGTTGTCATTCTTCTCATACTTTTCTTTCTTTTGTAGCTTTGGACATTCATTTTTGTAGTGTCCAAGCCTTCCACATTCAAAGCATTTGATTGTTGAGGAAGAGCTTTCACCTTTGTTCGTGTTCTTTTTGGTCGGAAAACTGAATAGCTTCTTGTTTCTATTCTTTTTGATGAATCTTCTAAATTTCCTCACAAGCAATCCCATGTCTTCTTCTTCGGATTCTTCACTTTCATCAAGGTGTTCATCTTCATCACTTTCTATTGATTCTTTGAAGATATGAGCCTTGAGTGAGAGTCCTTTCTTCTTTTTCTCCTTATCTTCATGACTTTTCAATCTATTGAGTTCCAATTCGTGTTCTTTCAACTTGCCAAATAAAGTAGCAATCTTCATGGTGTCTAGATCCTTTGCTTCAGCAATTGCAGTAATTTTTGGCTGCCATTCACGACTCAAACATCTCATTATCTTGTTAATCCTTTTCTCATCTGTGATTGTATGTCCGAGTCCTTCTAGCTGGTTCACAATGTGTGTAAACCTCTTTTGCACTTCATCTATCTCCTCACCATTCTTCATGTGAAAGAGTTCATATTCATGGACTAGTGCATTCATTCTTACTCTTTTCACATCGTTGGTTCCTTCATGAGTGAGTTGAAGAGTATCCCACATTTGCTTTGCCATTTTGCAATTGGAGACCCTGAAAAACTCATCATAATTCAAAGCAGCTGTTATAATATTTTTTGCCTTAGCATTATAACCAACTCTTCTTTTATCATCATCATTCCAGTCATCTTTTGGTTTAGTTTGTTTATTTCCCTTAGCATCAAGAATAAATGGAACATAGGGATCATTTTCAACAGCATCTAATACATCTAAACCGGCAGCCTCAAGAAAGATAAGCATTCTCTCTTTCCAATACATGTATTGGGAGCCATTAAAGGCAGGGGGTCTAGTGAGTGAAGCCCCATCACCCAGGATATCATTTGTAGCCATCTCTTAAAGCTATTAAGCTATTAAGCTATGTAACAAGAGTTTTAGCCCTGATGCCAATTGTTGGTAGTGGCTACGATCTCAAGAGGGGGGTGAATTGAGATATTGAAAACTTTTTCAACAATTTAAAGAAAAACAGTGTTTCTTTAAAGAAAATTGGTTTTCACTCAATTTTAATTCCCAAGAATCATGTTATGGAACAAGTGATGATCTTAAGAAGAATTATAAGAAGTAATAACAAGTTTAACATAGATTGTAGATCAAAGATTCAAGTTAACAAGTATTCTTAAAACTCATTCACAACACACAAGTACATATAACAAGTATATGGAGTTTAGAGATGAGAAGAACACGCAAACCAATTTATCCTGGTTTGGCTACCTCCTCTAGTAAGCCTACATCCAGTCCCACACCTCTGTGGTTTTCTCCACTATAATCAGCAATTACAAAATTCCAATTACAGCAACACAAGGATAACCTCCTTGCTCAAGAATTCACCAGAAAGCACACTTGCTTTTCTATACCCAAGGATCCCTTCTATCCTAGTTCAAGCCTAAGAGATACCCTATCTTAATCACACTAATTCAAGAAAAGAATTGAGTAGAAGAAAGACTCTAAAAGTCTGATTATACAAATTGAAGTTCTAACTAATATCACACTTTTCTCAGAGATGAAGCACTTTTGGATCTTTCGTAGTTTCACAATCAGAATTAGTTAGGTTCATGAAAAGTGTTCCTTTGATCCCTCTTTATATAGAAGACAAATTATAGCCGTTGGGATCTAAAACAGATTTGGATCTGATTTAACAAAATCTGTTTTCTTGATTCTTGTTCTTGAAATGAGATTCTGTTGATTCTTATAGAGTTTGCGTCCTTCTCGAAAAATAACCGTTTCCATCTGAAAGGATAGCCAAGTCTAATTGAAGAGTAAAATATATGTTTCTATCTAAAAGAATAGCAAATAGCCGCGTTCATTTTGCCACGTCAGTAGACGGGAGTGCTAACACAAGTTATTGGACGTGCTTCAACTGGTAGACGAGTTTCATATGCCATGTTAGTGGATGGAGCTTCTCATTGAGATCTTAGTAAGTCCAAAGTGTGTATCAGTATTAGACGAGCTCCATTTGCCACTTTTAGTAGACGAGCTCCATGTGCCACGTCAATAGACGAGCTCTTCTGTTACTTTCAGTGGACGTGCTCTTCTTGTTAGACGTGCTCTTCTTGTTGTACTTTAGTGTATGATAGCTTTTTATCCCTTCGTCTTCTTGTTTTACTTGGTTAGACGTCAGCTTGTTTTGCTTTGTTGGACGTCAGCTTCTTTGTTCATGAGTGATCTTGCATGCAACTTAACATGTAATGAGTACATAGTCAAAATCAAAAATCTTATGCAAAATACTCTTTGTTTGTCATACATCAAAACATGAATGAGGGCTTAGTCTTACAGTATTTACATGATTCCGAGGAAGGACGAACCTGTAGGGAGTTAGAGGAAAATATGAGAGTTTATGAGTGTGATTTCACCTCAAATTTCCGTGACATTTTGCATGCATTTTCATATAGTTTAGGCGTATATTATTTGATTATTTGCTAGTTTTTACCTTGGAATGGGTGAGGTGATTTTGTGGTGCTTGTGTGCAGGAATTGAAGATTAAAATGCTCAGGATCAATTATGTTGGAGCTTGCATGAAGTTAGAGCTTGAAAAACAAGAAAATGAGACAAACAGAACTGCTCACGACCTAGCCGTGATGGTCATCACGGCCATGATCGAGTAGAGCTGAAAATAAAGAATGGAAAAGTCAGAGTTGGTCACGGCCGTGACATGCCAACTGAACCAGACCCTCACAAGCAAAACTGATCACGGCTAGGCCGTGATGGTGGTCACGGCCGTGACAGACCAACCAACGAAGCAATCTCCAAGGCAGAACCCATCACGGCCTGGCCGTGACAGGCATCACGGCCGTGACGCGCAATATCTGGATTTTTAAAAAAAAATTTGATCTGATTTTTTGTATTTGCTTGGGATTCAAGTTACCCCACATTATAAATAGGCCTCTAGGGCTCGAAACTGGGTACTTTTTGACTGCTACCCATAGGCAAAATTAGCATTCTTCTTCTTCTTCTTCTTCTTCTTCTCAATCTCTTCACTTCTCTAGGGTTTTCTTTTTATGCTATTGTTGATCAAGCTTGCTATGATCATGGCAATGCTTGAGTAGTAGCCTTATTTCTAGGAATTGGGGCGATGCCCAAGATTTGTTTATGGTGATGAATTGACGTTTGATTTCTTGTTAATTTTAATTTTACTTTCGATTTGATTCCTATTGTTTTAATTACTCGTAAATTCGGTGGCCACTTATTTGCTTGTCGCAGATACACTAAGGACGAACTTAGCGGTGAACTTAGGTATCAGATCTTTAGGAATCAAACTTAGGACTTAAATCACGAGAGTTAGAAGCGATCCTTCGAGGGTTCACGAATTGTAACAAAACTTAAAGGGTTCGATTTAAATTCAATTACCACGAGACTAGGGGTTGGTTTAATTGGGCACGGTTTTTATAACCCGAGAGAGAGCATTAACTTATTTAGGATAAATTCTCCTTCAAATAAAATTTTGATAATTAACAAGAGGAGGAGTCAATTTAGTAACATAAGCAGTCTTGTTGGTAACCTAATTCCTGGAAATCTCTTTTGAATTTGAAAATCCCCTATTTGAATTACTTTCCTATTTTGTTTAATTGCAATTTAAATTTGATTGTTACTTGATTCCGATTTCAAAAACCAAATCTTATTCCAGTTCAGTTAAATCAATTTAATAACTAATTGTTATTTAAGATCACGGTCTCTGTGGTTCGATATATTTTTATTACTTGACGACGAAGCCGTTCGCTTGCGGATTCGAGAACCATCAAGTTTTTGGTGCCGTTGTCGGGGACTGTGTTTTCTTGAATTTCAATTTAATTTTTAATTGATTTTTTTGGATATTTTTTTTTTTTATTATTTATTTCTTTTTCTTTTTCTAGATTATCTATCTCTCTACCATAGTTATTTTTCTCTTTTAAGCAAAGATCCCTAAGTCTTGGAAACCTTATTGAAGTTGACCCCGAGATCGAAAGGGCCTTTCATAGACATAGGAGATTACAAAGACAAAGAGAGAGAGAGGTTGATTCCCATTCCACTCATGGCAAATCTACCGGATACCAAACCATTGAAGGACTATGCAGCCCAAAATGCTAGGGGTTTGCGAACTGGGATTGCTAGGCCAGAAATTGAGGTGGAGAACTACACTATACCGCCTCAGTTAATTGGCATGATTAGGCAACATCAGTTTGGAGGATTACCCTCGGAGGACCCGACTGATCATGTGGAGACATTCTTGGAATTCACCGATGCAATAAGAATTCAAGGTGCCCCGATTGATGCTATACGCTTGAGGTTATTCCCCTCCTCTCTGACTGGAAAGGGAAAAGCTTGGTTGAAGCAAGTGCCCGCTAATACGTTGTTGACTTGGGACCAACTAGAGCATGCATTCTTCGAGAAATTATTCCCTCCATCCAAGACTGCTTACCTACGAACTCAGATCACCGGTTTCTTCCAAAAGGATGGAGAATGCTTATCCAAAGCTTGGGATCGTCACAAGGGATTGCTAGAGTCTTGCCCACATCATGGACTCGAGAGGTGGTTGTTAGTGCATACCTTCTACAACGGATTGGATTACTCATCAAAGGTGTCACTTGACTCCGCAGCTGGTGGAGCCTTTGTGAACAGACCTCTGACTGAAGCGTTCAATATCATTGAAAACGAAGCCACCAACTATCACCGATGGGGTTCGGAAAGAGGTAATAACCTAAAAAAGCTTTCGGGGGGTAAGTTCGAAATGAATAGTACTGATTTGATTATGTCTAAATTCGACTCATTAAATAAACGCTTTGACAAGCTTGAAAAGGCTAATGTGAGTTCAATAGGTGCTACTAATGTTGTTTGTGAGATTTGTGGAATGCAGGGACATGACATAATGGAGTACCCACGTGGTATCGCTCCTGAGTCTGGTGCTTCGGGGGAACAAGTGAACTCTTGTCACAATTTCTATGACACGAACCCGAAGCTACCAAATTTTGCTCCCCCAAATCCGTACAACCAAGTAAGGAAGAATAATCATTTTCTTTCCTATGGGAACTGTGACATCCTAAACTTAGGTCATCACATGGTTACCCATTTGTGGAAATAAAACTTAATTTGCTGGCTGTTTTCGGAAAAAAAATGTTTTCTCAACGTTTATCTTTTCAAAATGTGGTGATAAATTTTTTTTTCCTTTTAACCTCAACCACAACAACGTAATCAAATCACACTTAAATGCATAATGTATATAAGTCATATAAATATATTGCCTCATATGTTTTCTCACCTAGCTCATAATCAGCTTTTTTCTCAAAACATAATACAACATAATAGTTCCTAAGCTGGTCGTAACTAACAGACACTACAACCGATAAAAGTAGCAACATCATGCCTCGAACTAGACAGCCTTCTCCTTCTTGTAGAGATCATACCCCTTGTACGATTCTGATATGTTTGTAAGGGTGAGACGCCAATATATGGATTTACCACAATAACTAAATGGGCAACACAAAAGAAGGCACATACACATATACATGTTTATAACAACATACTCATTCATATCATAGCATCTCGTTTATCAATGGGATTCACACCCCAAACGTCAACGTTGGAAAATTATGCATGAACAATTCAATATTCAGGCTCTAAAATTTCGTACTTAATCTCATGAGATATCCCAACCTCGTGATGAGTTGATCAGACTCGATTGCCACACCAGGCAAATAGGCAGACAGCCACAGGCACACAGCCAAAACCCATCGCACACTATCCAACATCGTGGCACAGTGATAACATCGTAGATGGGGTCTCATTGTCCAAACTCCGGGCACAATGAAGAACATCTTTGGTATGATCTACCCTGATGCCGCAAGGTAATCCCTCGTTTGATCATGGCACGTCTTCCAAATGCATGCAAGAAAACATTTTGTTCTCAACACTTTTCTTTGTGCTACATCTTTATGTCAAAGCTCTCAAAAGCTTACAACCCATCATCATTTCAAACGTCGAATGCTCTCAAAAGCATCATCGTTTTAACATCTTTACAACTCTTATTAACAACACAGGACCTCAAAGTCCGAGTGCTCAATCACGAAGCCTCTAGACCGTTGCAATCAGTCTTAGGTTCGTGGTAATAGAAAACATCTCAAAACGTTTTAACTTCTTTTAGTAGATACCCAGTCTACAACACAACGAACCTTAATACCCCGACGTCTCGGTTATTAAGTTCCATATCATCGTTTTACATCGTTTTTGTCTGTGAAAAACAAATCCAAAATAAGACAACGTCTTAAGAACACTAGTACCCCAACATCTCGGTTACTAAGTTCTATATCGTCATTTACATCGTTTTTCGTCTGTGAAAATAAATCCAAAATAAAATCTCCGCAACTTATCCAAGTTACCGGAAATATGTCAGTGAGTAAACTCATTTACAAAAAATCCTTTCTACTTGAAATTCATTTGTAAAACATCAAATCATCAAGAACTCTTTTATTGAAACTTCAGCTCTAAAAATTAAATCAATTTAGATTAAATCTCTTCTCAAAATAAGTACTGTTGTTTTTAAACTTTCACCGTAAATAATTTCGAAACTTGCCATTGTTTATCAATTTCCAAGAAAATGTTTTTAAAGTCAAGCTTTGACTTTGACTTTGACTTTTATTATTATTATTATTATTATTATTATTATTATTATTATTATTTATAAAGTATTTTCAAATATTAATTTCACAAAATAACTTTTTATAATATTTCGGAATTTCTTGTGTAAAAATTAGCAGTACTAAAAAATTTCACGGTTACGCCCTCACCGTGGCTCATAAATTACTTTTACACTAATAAATCAACAACAACAACAACAACAACCAAGCCTTATCCCCCTAGGTGGGGTCGGCTACATGGATCAGACGGCGCCACAATGTTCTATCATGAATCATGTTAATAGTTAAATCATTGGCCTCCAAATCTTTCTTAATAGTTTCTCCTATAGTTTTTCTTGGCCTACCTCTGCCTCTAGCTATTGGATTGCCCTCCACTTGGTCCACTCTCCTTACTACAGAATCTAAAGGTCTACTCCATACATGCCCAAACCACCTAAGTCGAGATTCAACCATCTTTTCTACAATAGGTGCTACCCCAACTCTCTCTCTAATGCTATCATTCCTAATCCTATCACGTCTAGTTTTTCCGCTCATCCAGTGCAAAATTCTCATCTCTGCTACATTGATTTTACTCTCGTGTTGATTTTTTACCGCCCAACACTCCGTCCCATACAACATCGCCGGTCTAATAGCTGTACGGTAAAATTTTCCCTTTAGCTTAAGAGGTACCTTTTTATCACACAAAAGACCCGAAGCCTTCCTCCATTTCGACCACAACGTAAGCAACATAAACAAATAACCACAACCACATATAAATCATATAAACCACACTACAAGCAAATAATTATTGAGAAAATCCCTCAGGTAAGCTCCCCTTACCTCTCGAAGATTCACAACAAGTTGAATTTAATTCGTCGGAAGCCGGACACTCACGTACACCGCTTTATACTTAACCTTCAACCATTATAATCAAATAATTACAAATCAAGAAACTAAAAACATCCAAAACCCTACTACATGGTCACGGCTTCTTGGGGTTTTGGGTGACTAAAATTTCTAATCATGATTAAGTCATGGATTAATGGTCCTTAATCAACCAAGATCATGGATTTGTGACTAAACGGCTAAATTTTAAACTCAAAACTTCTTAACTCTCATATACTTAGATTCGGCATTAACATGTTCATGGGGCTATGGTTTTTAGTTTGATAAACCAACTTGGATTTATTAAGCATACATACTAATAGCTTGATTACCAAGATCATTAATGAAAACTTTGAACAAAACTCATCAAATCTCATCCACCTAGGGTTCGGCCAACATAGCGATTTTGAGTAAGGATTTTTATTTTGATAAACTAACATGGATTAGAGTGTGTAGAGACATACATGTCATATGAAATACATGGTCATACATGACAACACTTGAACAAAATCCTACCAAACCTATTCTCCTAGGTTCGGCCCATTCCAGAAATCAAGGAAAGAAATTTCTCATGATCATATGCTTCTAGATGATGAAAAGAGAGATGATTATAAGATCATAGAAATTGGTTTCATGTCAAAAGGATTTTTCTAGAATTAGTTATGAATTTTCAAAGTTCTAGATCTAGAAACTTAAAAGTGATGAACATAGATGAAATAGACTTTGAATCATGAAAATTATTGAAGAACATAGACATGATTAAGGAAGAAGAATAGGATTCACCTATTGAAGATCAAAAACAAGTGAAGATCCAAGGACTTGCTTCACAAAGTGATGCTAAAAGGCTTATGAAATTAGAACTTTTGAGTTTTTGAAACAAATGGCAATAGGAAGAAAATGAAATTTGAGGGAGGGTATTTATAGAAGGGTGGCTGCGCCACTTTGGAGGACCAAGTAGAAAGGAGGTGATCTTTTTAAGGACTTAAGTGCAATTAATTCCTAGGGACCATTTTGCAAAGATTCCAAAAGTATAAGGACTATTTTGCAAATTGCCAATAGATTGAAATGATGACCATGTGCCACATTAAATGTGTCCTTATCTTGACTCATCTTGGTTGAATTTTCCTTGAGACTTTTTTTGGAAAAACCTAGAAGGATGGAGAACATAGTGGAATGGTGTGGAACCTTGTAGAATATGTGAGAACATGGTTGAAAATTCTAGAATAAACTTGGCTCATCCAAGTTAAGGGCAGCCCCCCACTCTTCCTTGGGCTTGCGCATGGGCCTTGAAATTTGGGCTTGGATTTAATTATTTTGTGGGGCCCACCAAAAGGCTTAAAGCTTAAACATGACATAGGAAACTTACATGATTTCTAATGGGCTTCATGAAATTAAATTCATGGACAAGGATTTGGGCCTCAAAGCCACGGTCCACTAATAGATTGGGAACAAAGATTCTGGCCCAATTCACTTAGAAAAACATAAGAACTAACTTAGGGACCAAAGTGTAATTAATAGAAAGTTCAAGTACTAAAGTGCAAAATCCATAAATTGCCACTTTAACCTTGTAGAATCTTCTAGACTCAAAAGTGTGACTCATCCCCATTAATCATCTCAAAATTCTAAAATAACCGCTTTATCTGCTCTTGAAAACTCCGAAATCCATTCCGGCGTTTACCCGATTACGTATTTCGCCCGTAAAACGTATATTATTTCATTTTTTACGAAATAATTCTAAAAATACACAATTGTAGGAAATAAAATAAAAATATTAAATCTTTCGTTCACGAATTAAAATTAGGTCTTTTGAGCAGTATAAATATACTGTCAGTGAAAATAGCGGGCCGGGATTCGCCCGTCGTTTCAACCTAAATTTTAATCGTAGCTTCCTACATTCAAGTAGGATTGAGTGATGAACTCCATTTATTTGAAATAATTTTCTAATACTCATATAAATATATACAAATAATCGTCCGCATTTCGATTATTTTGAAACAGTGAAAATCGGGGTGTTACAGGAACTACAACAACACATTGAACCACGAATTCCAAGAAGGCCAAGGTAATAGGAAACCCGCATCGGGGTATCCTCAGGTACAAAAGTCTAAACTTGAGTCTCTTATGGAAAATTTTGTTGCTACTCAAACTAAGCAGAATGAAGAATTTAGGCAACAAGGTAGGGCAGTTAATGAGGCAATAAAAGAGTTAACATCTAAGGTAGATAACTTAGCCATCCATAACAAGATGTTAGAAACTCAAATTGCCCAACAAGTGGGAAATTCAATGAGGCAACCAGGCAAGTTTCCTAGACAACCTGAAGTGAACCCAAAAAATGAACAGTGTAAAGCTGTGAGTTTAAGCAGTGGTAAGAAACTTGAGAATCCCGAGGCTAAAGGGGAGAGTGATAACAATAGTGTGGATGAGGAGGAGAAACCTACTAAGACACAACCCTTAGAAGAGGAAGAGCCTAGTGAAAAATTGTCTAAGTATGTCCCTCCACCACCTTACCAACCTCCGATACCTTTTCCTCAAAGGTTGGCTAAGACCAAGTTAGATAAGTAATTTGGAAAATTTCTGGAGGTCCTTAAGAAATTGTACATAAATGTACCCTTCACTGAGGCGTTACAACAAATGCCCACATATGCTAAATTTCTTAAGGACATCCTGTCAAATAAGAGAAAGCTAGAGGACTATGAAACAATGGCTTTAACTGAGGAGTGCAGTGCTTTAATTCAAAATAAACGGCCTCCTAAATTGAAAGATCCAGGTAGTTTCTCTATTCCTTTCTTGATTGGTAACACTAGTTTTGATAAAGCTATTTGTGATTTGGGGGCCAGTGTTAGTCTTACGCCCCTCTCTGTATGCAAGAAGTTGGAGATGGGTGAACTAAAACCCACAACAATCTCCCTTCAATGGGTGGATCGGTCAGTCAAATTCCCTATAGGCATCTTGGAGGATGTTCCTATTAGAGAGGGTAAATTTTTCATTCATGCGGATTTTGTGGTACTTGAAATGGAAGAGGATTCCCAAATTCCCAATTATTCTTGGTAGGCCTTTCTTGGCTACCACAGGAGCAATTATTGATGTTAAAAATGGAAAATAGACTTTAACTGTGGGTGATGATAAAGTTGAATTTGATTTAGCTAAATCTATTAAACACCCTTCTTTTGAAGATTCTTGTTGTAGGGTTGACTTAATGCACCAAGTGGTGAAAGGAGAATCCACTCAAGCTTGTGTTGATGACCCATTAGAAATGTGTTTGATTGGTGGAGACTTAAATGCTCATGGAGGAGAAGTAAGGAATTATGCCCGCTTTCTGGAGGCTAGTCCAGAAATTTCTTCGAACAAAACAAAGAAAGAGAAACTTGAGTTGACACCAAAGAATAAGGATTTGAAAGATGAAGAAGCCCCTAAGGTAGAACTAAAACATCTTCCTTCCACATTAAGGTATGAATTTCTTGGTCCTAACTCTTCCTATCCGGTGATTGTAAACGCTAGCTTGAACGAGTTGGAAACTGAGAGATTGCTTAGGGAGCTTAGAATGCATAGAAAAGTGATAGGATATACAATTGATGATGTTAAAGGCATAAATCCTTCTTTTTGCATGCATCACATTTTAATGGAAGATGAGCATAAACCATCCATTGAGCATCAATGTAGGTTGAACCCTAATATGAAAGAGGTGGTTAAGAAAGAAGTGCTTAAGTTGTTAGATGCGGGGGTTATTTATCCAATCTCCGATAGCGAAAGGGTTAGTCCGGTACATGTGGTTCCTAAGAAAGGGGGGATGACTGTTATTCAAAATGAAAATAATGAACTAATCCCTACTAGGACGGTAACCGGTTGGAGAATGTGCATTGATTATAGGAAGTTAAATAAGGCAACAAGGAAAGATCACTTCCCTCTTCCATTTATTGATCAAATGCTTGAAAGGTTAGCTAGGCATTCATACTTTTGTTACTTGGATGGATATTCCGGTTTTCATCAAATTCTTATACATCCCAGTGATCAAGAAAAGACCACGTTTACTTGTCCCTATAGCACTTTTTCCTATAGAAGAATGCATTTTGGTCTATGTAATGCACCAGCTACTTTTCAAAGATGCATGACTGCAATTGTTTCTGAATTTATTGAAAACATCATGGAGGTTTTTATGGATGATTTTTCTGTTTATGGAACTACCTTTGGTGACTGTTTAACAAATTTGTCTAAGATTTTGCAGCGATGTGAAGAAACCAATTTGGTATTGAATTGGGAAAAATGTCATTTTATGGTAAAAGAAGGTATAGTGCTTGGGCACTTGATTTTTGGTAGAGGTATTGAGGTGGATAGGGCCAAAATAGATGTTATTGAAAATTTGCCCCCACCGGTAAATGTGAATGGAGTTAGAAGTTTATTGGGACACGCCGGGTTTTACCGGCGTTTCATCAAAGATTTTTCAAAAATTTCTAAGCCCTTATCTAACCTATTAATGAAAGATGTTCCATTTGATTTTAATGAGGAATGTTTAAGTGCATTTTATAGGTTGAAGGAAGCTTTGACCACCGCTCAAATTTTGTAAACACCATTTGAAGTAATGTGTGATGCTAGTGACTACGCCGTGGGAGCGGTGTTGGGACAAAGGATAGACAAGAAGGTTCATGCAATATACTATGCAAGCAAATCTCTCGATGGAGCTCAAGCCAATTATGCCACAACTGAGAAAGAGTTGCTTGCGGTTGTCTTTGCATTTGAGAAATTCAGATCATACCTTGTGGGGTCTAATTTCATAGTGTACACGGACCACTCCGCACTAAAGTACCTCATGACTAAGATGGAAGCAAAGCCAAGACTCATCCGATGGATTCTCGTTCTGCAATAATTTGACTTGGAGATTCGGGACCGGAAAGGGACGAAGAACTTGGTTGCGGACCACTTATCCAGACTTCAACCATTGGAACATGAGAAGGACAACTTGACGATAGATGTTTCTTTCCCCGACGAGCAATTGTTCGCCATCTTGGGAGAGAATGCTCCATGGTATGCAGATTTTGTGAATTATTTTGTATGTGGGATTCTACCACCGGAGTTCAATTATCAACAAAAGAAGAATTTCTTTTCCTATCTCAAGAACTACGTGTGGGATGAGCCTTACATTTTCCGCAAGTGTGCGGATAGCATTTACAGAAGGTGTATTCTAGAAGTCGAGGTTCCAAGTATCTTGAGTTGTTGTCATTCCCCATCTTACGGAGGACATGCTAGTGCCTCAAAGACGGCATCAAAGGTTCTTCAAGCTGGTTTCTACTAGCCTAATGTTTCCAGAGATACCCGAATGTTCGTGCTTGCTTGTGATCCATGTCAAAGAACGGGGAACATCTCTAAGAAGCATGAAATGCCCCTCAACACTATGCTAGAAGTAGAGATATTTGATGTTTGGGGAGTTGACTACATGGGAACCTTTCCTTCCTCTTGCAATAATAAGTTCATTCTTGTAGCCGTTGATTATGTCTCTAAATGGGTGGAAGCCATTCCTTCCCCAACAAGTGATGCAAAAACTGTAATCAAACTATTCAAGAAGGTGATTTTTCCAAGGTTTGGAATTCCAAGGGCAGTCATTAGTGATCGGGGATCGCACTTCATTGAAAAACAATTTGAAAAACTCCTACTCAAATATGGGGTCACTCATAGGGTTGCTACACCTTACCACCCTCAAACTAGTGGGCAAATCAAAGTTTCCAATCGAGAGATAAAGAGCATTCTAGAGAAGACTGTTTCAATTTCGAGAAAGGATTGGTCCTTACAAGACTCTTATCGGGATGACACCCTTTAGACTTATTTACGGTAAGCCATGTCACTTACCAGTCGAGCTTGAGAATAAAGCTTTGTGGGCTATTAAGATGATAAACTTTGATATAAAAGCCGCTGGGGAAAAGAGAATCCTTCAACTTCATGAACTTGATGAGCTTAGATTGGAAGTTTATGAGTCCGCACGATCTTACAAGGAGAGAACAAAGAAGTGGCATGATAAGCATATCCTTCGTAGAGAATTCCATGAAGGAGAACTGGTGCTACTCTACAACTCAAGGTTGCGGTTATTCCCAGGAAAGCTCAAGTGTAGATGGTCCGGACCATTTAAAGTAATGAAAGTATTTTCGTATGGTGCCGTCGAGGTTTGGAACCAGGAACGTGGAACATTCAAGGTCAATGGACATAGACTGAAACACTACTTGGAGAACATCCACTTGAACAGGAGGTCGCGATTTCCCTCCTCGATCCAACATCAAAGGATTAAAAGGACTATGGTCAAGCTTAGGATCGTAAATAAGTGCTTGTTGGGAGGCAACCCAAGCTTTCTTTGCCTTCTTAGTTTGTTTTTGAATTTTGTTTTTGAATAATTCAGAAGATTTCGAGAAGAAAGATCATAAATTAATGGATTTGCCAAGTGTTTTCAGGCCAGGAAGGCATGAAGAGTGAAAAGGGCATGGAAAATGAAGTCGGAATCAATCACCCCTAGGCCGTTACATGGGTCATGGCCGTGATGAATCAACATCTGAAAGTCAGACAGTGTCACGACCCAGTCGTGATAGCGGTCACGGGCGTGACCAGAAGGTCCCTGGAAGATCAAAATCCATCACGGCCTAGCCGTGATATAAGTAACGGTCGTGACGTGAAGACCAGAAAGTCAGGAAGGATCACGGTCAGGCCGTGATAGTAATCACGGCTGTGACAGGGACATTGGACCATGCTCCACTTTGAGAGCAATGTGGACATAGGGTCGTTTTTGTCTAGGCACCTCTTAAAGGTCGCCAAGAGTTCGAGTGGCACTATTGTCATTGGTCGCTTAATCACCACCATATGTCATCACTTTAACTTAGATTTGGATGGTTTTGAGGCCGCCCCAGGACGGACACGTATAACCTTGCAGGCTTGTGAGGCCATGGGGATGATCACCCAGGAAGATGATACGTACTCCCTGAAACACCCAAGGCACAGGCACCCAATTCCTCTCCCTAACCCCCCACTTTTGGATGTAACAAATCCGGCAAATTGGAAAGTGCCAGTGAGAGAGGAGCCTCAGCCTATTAGGATACAAAGGTCGTTACGCCCGCCACCGCAGGCTAGGCCGTTTGGGCACCCATCTTCTTCCTCTGTAGGTACGTCATCTAATGATCCCTATGCACGGTTCTCGTCCACCTTTGACACTATCCTAGCGAACCAGGAGCAGCGTGAGCAGAGAGCCATGATCTAGCAGCTCTATGACTGGCATCTGAGCCATCACCCACCACCTCAGTGAGTTGTTTTTATTTTCATCCTCCCTACGACTTAATTATTTACATTGGGGACAATGTCAGTTTTTAAGCTAGGGGTAGAGGTATTATTTTTACATTTTTGCATGTTGCATTCATTTAGGGTTAGTTTTGCATATATCATGATTAGATTGCCCCTTGCTTAGAGTATGCCTCAAATTGTGAAAAAATTTGTGCCAAATGAATTGAGACCGTGAATTTTTGAACCCAATTTTTTTTGTATTCTTGTGATAGGCTAAAAATAAAAATGCTTGAGATGATCTTTTGATAGTTAATAATTAGCATGTGGTTCCTTAGATTTGGGTTTCTCATTGATTTTAAACTACTATGGCCATTCCTTGTGATCGAGTGTTTTATTCCTCTTGGATTGTGTTCTCTAGTACTTGACTTGAAACCGTTTTGAAACATAAAAAAATTTTGAAAGCATATTTGAAAATGATTGAGGCACTAGGTATTTTTCTGGCCTCCTGAACTTTGACTGATTAAATGCTACCCCTTAGTTGCCCAATTTTGAGCCTAAAAGAATAAAATACTTTTCTTGGTACCTTGATTTATTTTAATGAACGATGCTTGGTATGGCACCTTTTAAAGTATTGCAAAAGGGCAAAAAGGAAGTTGGAAAATTAAATTGTGGAAAAAAAATTTCTCTTAAGTTGAAAATCTCCCCTTCTCCAAATAAATAAAAAAAATGGAGAAGGGGATGAGAAAAAGAAAGTGAGAAATAAAAAGTAAAAAGGAAGAAAGAAAGAAATGTGAAAAACCGAACTAAAGCCCAAAAAGGAATTTTAGAAGGTTGTCATGCTTTGCATTGTTTTATATTTTGCTTAGCCTTCTTGAATTTTCCTTTTCTTGATTTCCCCACCTAACAATTAATCCCCTGGCCCCATTACAACCAAAATAAATGACCTCTTGATTCTTATGTGTTTTCATTAATAAAGTAGAGATTTGGTTAATAGTCAAGCTTATGGTAGGGTACCTTCCTTGAGGAAATTGAGCGAATTGTCATATACCCTCAAACATATGAGTGAGGTGAGAAGAGTGCTCGAATTAGTGAGAGATGTGAATTTAGGGAACCTAAGCTTCTAATTGGACTTAAAATTGATTGTCTCTTGGTTTCTTATTGAATATGCATGTTACTTGGATTTATTACTCGGGTTCTAGATTCACTGTCCATGCTCCGATTGATTATCTTTTTCGGCCTTAGTTATTGCTTAAGGACAAGCAAAATCTTAAGCTTGGGGTAGTTTGATGAGTGTGATTTCACCTCATATTTCCTTGACATTTTGCATGCATTTTCATATAGTTTAGGCATATTTTATTTGATTATTTGTTAGTTTGTACCTTGGAACGGGTAAGGTGGTTTTGTGGTGCTTGTGTGCAGGAATTGAAGATTAAAATGCTCAGGATTAGTTATGTTGGAGCTTGCATGAAGATGGAGCTTGAAAAGCAAGAAAATGAGACAAACAGAACTGATCACGGCCTAGCCGTGATGGTCATCACTACCATGATCAAGTAGAGCTGAAAAGAAAGATTGGAAAAGTCAGAACTGGTCACGACCAAGCCGTGATATCCATCACGACAGTGACATGGCAACTGAACCAGACCCTCACAGGCAGAATCGGTCACGTCTAGGTCGTGATGGTGGTCACGGTCGTGACATACCAACCAGCGAAGCAATCTCCAAGGCAGAACCCATCACGGTCTGGCCGTGACAGGCATCACAGTCGTGACGCGCAATATCTGGATTTTTAAAAACAGATTTGATCTGATTTTTGTATTTGCTTGGGATTCAAGTTACCCCACATTATAAATAGGCCTCTGGTGCTCAAAACTGGGCACTTTTTGACTGCTACCCATAGGCAAAAATTAGGATTCTTCTTCTTTTTCTCAATCTCTTCACTCCTCTAGGGTTTTCTTTTTATGCTATTTTTGATCAAGCTTGCTCTGATCATGGCAATGCTTGAGTAGTAGTCTTATTTCTTGGAATTGGGGCTATGCCCAAGATTTGTTTATGGTGATGAATTGACGTTTGATTTCTTGTTAATTTAAATTTTGCTTTCGATTTGATTCCTATTGTTTTAATTACTCATAAATTTGGTGGCCACTTATTTGCTTGTCGCAAACACACTAAGGACGAACTTAGCGGTGAACTTAGGTATCAGATCTATAGGAATCAAACTTAGGACTTAAATCATGAGAGTTAGAAGTGGTCCTTCGAGGGTTCACGAATTGTCACAAAACTTAAAGTGTTCGATTTAAATTCAATTACCATGAGAGTAGGGGTTGGTTTAATTGGGCACGGTTTTTGTAACCCGAGAGGGAGCATTAACTTATTTAGGATAAATTCGCCTTCAAAGAAAATTTTGATAATTAACAAGAGGAGTAGTCAATTTAGTAACATAAGCAGTCTTGTTGGTAACCCAATTCCTGGAAATCTCTTTTGAATTTGAAAATCCCCTATTTGAATTACTTTCCTATTTTGTTTAATTGCAATTTTAAATTTGATTGTTACTTGATTCAGATTTCAAAAACCAAATCTTATTCCAGTTCAGTTAAATCAATTTAATAACTAATTGTTATTTAAGATCACGGTCTCTGTGGTTCGATATCTTTTTATTACTTGATGACGATGCCGTTCACTTGTGGATTCGAGAACTATCAAGAGTTGAAATGAGGAAGACAATCTTGTCTTTGAAATTACTACAACTTCCGACCTTGATGGATAAAGTGTAGAGTTCCTCGAGATCCGGAGAAGAGTAAAAGTAGACAGAGGAGTTGTGGTCCTTTGAAGTGTAGAGACAAAAAGAAGCTACAAAAAATGTCGTATGCGAAACCAATGCGGTCACAGATACTACAAAAGTCAAAGTTATGTGAAAGAGGTACTAGAGAGTCTAGTCCATTTATGATGCCTCCACAGAGGTGTATGAAATGTGGTAAAGGATAAGTAACTAGTGATTGTGCCATTAAGGGTATTATATGCTTCAAGTGTGGGAAGCCAGGTATCACTGTAGGGAGTGTGGCAGCCAAAAGTGAAACCTTATGGAAGTAACATGTAAGTTGTGAGGCTTATGATAAGGATTTGTGAGGAACAATATGATAGAGGAAGTAGTTCACCAATGGTGGAAGCATGAATCAATGGCTAGTTGTTAACAGGTAGAACCTTCACAATAAGTTGGACTGAAGTGTCATAATCGGATGAACACTTTTAAGTGAGATGAGTCATAGGAAGTAGATTCTGACTAATTCACATGGGAAAATTAATTTGGTTTTAATGGAGGTATGAATACTCTATGTATTTATCTATGTGCTATCTATGGTTACCGTCAACCTGTTATGAGTTGGTTTAGTTTCACCATCACATCTTTTGTTGTCTATAGTATATGCGAAACTATCAGAATTTGTATTCTCCATTATCCCTTAATAGGAGTTACCTTTACAGTTTCTTGATAACTCATCCTAGTCGGAAAACTCTGTTTGGATACTCTTGTATTGTTGAGAATTGAGTTTTTTAAACTCAACCATCTATTTTCTGAAAATGAGTACAATTGATAAATGGAGTGATCTCTTGCAGATCATATCTAGTTAGTTTGTGTGGGTAAAGAGTTACAAATTTTCTGGCAGATAAAAATTTTGTCAATTCATTTGTTATTATGACAAATGAGTTGGAGTTACTTCAAGTAAGAAAACTAGTAAATTCTTTTACTGTGATTTTCTTAAAAACGAAGAGTAAGTTTGACTTGAGTCTTAGATTCTTGGAAAGAAAGAGAATCACTGCCTTCAAAGATTTTTCCTTCGAAGGGAGTTCTTGTCGGAAGAGTAGCTTTATTAGAATCATGTTTGTAATTCTGTATCGGCCGAGCACTTTACATTCAGGAATCTATTAAAGAAATTTTTCACATATGAGAATATTCTTTGTTTTTTATTCATTCTACTTTATTCTTTTTTATGAGAGTAAAGTTTGGAGAATTATTTTCTCTCTCAAAAAATTTCTTGTTCGAATTCTAAGTTCTTATTTACCATTGGTGTGTTAGAATCGCCATCGGAAATATAAGTCAAAGTTTGGTATCAATAAAATTTCCAAATCTATCTGAAGTTCATGTATTTCATTCTATTGACATTCGAATCATTTGGGTATGCTTCAAGTCTTGAGAGTTTGAAAAGGGGTTTGCCTGATTCGTTTTATCAGGAAGTTTAGCGTATACAGTATAAGTAAGAGCGACGGTCTAATCTCGGAAATAATTCACGTCACATTTCGAGAAACGAGTGTGTTGTATATTTGGGGCACGAAATAGGAAAAACGACATTCGTGTTCATTTTCCTTATATGAGTTAATTTCGGGGATGAAATTCTTTTTAGAGGGGTAGTATTGTAACACCCCGTTTTTACTGTTTTTCATTATCGGTAGAATTTTTAATTCTCTATATTTTATCAGAGATCTAGAAAAATATTTTTGATAAAATAAAATCATAATTTTACTCTACCTTATGGTAGAAGGTTACGGTAAAAATTTAGGTTTAAAATTCAGACGAAACCATGTCTGCGTTTTAATTGCCAGTAAGATTTTACTGATCAGAAAACCTAATTTTGACTCCTGAACGAAATGGTTAGATTTTATATTCCGTTTCCAACGATATGCGGTATTTTGAAAATTTTCAAAATAAATAAGTTATTATACTTTGTTTGGGTGCAAAACCTAAATCGGTTAACCGACAGAGTCAGGAACAGAGTTGCTGAGATAAGCCGGGTGGATGAGGATGATGAGTCATCTTACCACCTAAGGCAACGAGTCACAGGGGTGAGTCAACGAACATTTATGACGCATTATGACGATTCCTAAATATCTAGATAATTTGTGCGCGAAAAGACCAAAATGTCCCTAGTTTTCTATCAAAATCTCAAGTGTGCCATAAGCTTTTTGTGGTCACAATTCAACCACATCTCCTTCATTCCTAGACACTCAATTTTCACGATGACTTTTGAGTGGAAATGACCATAATACCCTTTGTCTTAAAGGAAATTCCAAATTTGTCCCTATGCACTTTTACTATTTCGTCCGCAAGATAATTTTGAAGGACAAAAATACCCCCTCACTCCCTTAATTTCGTACAGCCCCTTCCCCTCACACTTAGTCATTTTTATGACAAAACTCCATCTTCATCATCACTTTCTCTCGTTTTCTCAATAACACAGATAACTAAGACAAACTCTCCTTACTCATCCGAAACTGTACCGGAATTCTGACCCTTTTCAGTTCTGAAACTCAAAACTTTATACATGAAAGTTGTTCCTCTTCCTCTCTTCTTTCCAACGAGCTAAAGATCATCAAAAACGGATAAGTAGATTGGGAGATGTGCCCAAATTACTGAAACAGCTCAAAATCTTCATCTTCCTCACTTTTCTCTCATTTTCCCTCAAGGACACTTAGTAATTTTTTGTGAATAACTTCATCATCTTCATCACTTATTCTTCAACAAGAGGTATAATCTTTCTCTCCATGATCAATCATGACTTCTCCTTCAATTATTTTAGTCGTTTAAGTCATGAATCATGATTTTCCATCTTGATGAAGCTTTCTTCAAAAATCTCTAGAAAATTGTAGAAGAATCCATTTGACTTGAAACCAATTTCTATGATCTTCATATTACTTCTATATTCATTATCCAAAAGCTTGAAAAATTTAGAGATCCCTAGTATTTCATTTTGAGTTGGCCGAGTCTATGCTCAAATGGGTTTAGGTGATTTTCTTCAATCTTTAACTTGATTTCTTGTTGTTGTTCATGGCTAGGTTATTAGGGTTCAAAACCTTGTGATTTAGGTGAACAACATCCTTCTCCTACTTGAGTTTCAAGTGATCTACAAGAGGTAAGGGGGGAGATTACTACTATCCTACCTTAATGTAGATATGTATGTGGTTTAAAGTATTTTAATGTCGTCTTATAAATGTTAAGAGTGAAGATTATATATTATTGTGTATGGTTGTGTGTTCCTCGTGGAGGAATTGATTTGATGCTTGTGATTGTGGTATGATATACCATATGTTTGTTTTGGTTCCAATGATCATAAGTTGGAACCTTGCTTGTTATTTGTTTGGCTTGATATAAAGAAATTGCCCAATATGCTTATAGGAAGGCCATTCGGTCATAGCTGTATGAGGTTGTTCCTCATTGATTTAATTTGCCTAAATAATCTTTATAGAGATTGAATGGGTATATGAGAATATAGAAATTGGTTAGAAGTGAATTGGTTAAGTATACGGTAAGTTATGAACTATTGAAGATAAAAGGACTAAATTGAAAATACTGAGATTTACAGGGACTGTTCTGAAAACTATATTCTTATATGTTGGGATTGTAGTCATTGGTAATATAAGATTAAAGAAATTGGTTTGACGTTATTTGGATTTATATATAAAAAGTTATGAGCTTTTTAATAGTTAAGGACTTATTTGCAAATATTGAAAAATATGAGACCCAAAAATATAATTTTTGGAAATTTGTTGGAAACTAAAAATCATCTCTAAAGAAGTTGGTTTGGTGAGATTTGAAGATGTAAATTAAAAGTTATAAGGTTTTAAGTAAATATGGACCTTTTTGCAAATAATGAAAGTTTAGGGACTAAACTGTAATTTTTAAAAATATGTTTAATTGGACAGTTAGGGACTGTTTTTCATTCCTAAATAAGTGTTCTAAAACTAAAAAATGAGTTTTGGATCATTAGGGTTTAAAATTGTTGAAAACGGATTTACGCAATTTATAAACTTAACAACGTTCGGTCAAATTTTTAGGCATTTCGTATATATGGAATGGAAACTTTAAAATCAGTGTTTTAACATCTCAAAATGAGTATTATAACCTAGGTTAGTAATAGATTTGAGGTGAAGAACCATATTTTCAAAAGTATGGCTTTTGGGCCTAAAACCATTAAAAAGCGACGGAACCGTCGTCAAACGTTTTTAAAGATTTTTGAGAAAACAATGATGTGGAGTTTGAAATTAGTATTTTAATACTTTAACATAAGTATGGTAACTTAGGAAAGTAAAGAATTTGAGAAAAATGATTATGTTTGTGAAAATATGGAATTGAAGTTGAAATACGGTAAAAAGCGGTAAAACGATATTTTAAGAGTTTCGATGTTTTTCAAGAAACTGTATTGAGCAATTTAGTTCTTATGTACTTTGATGGAATCTGATTTCAAAAGAGTTTGGTTTTAAGACAAAAGAGGATTTTAGTCTTCAAAGACTAGTTTATACATTAAAGAGCAAAACCTAAGCCATGAATTACTTAGTGAAAATATGAACTTAATAATTTATGACTTATGGTGAAGCAAGACCATTTGTCGTAAAGTGTGGATAATTCATTATCCATACCTCCATAAGATTTAATGGACTAAGAGTTATTTGATTTCTTGAAAGCCAGAGAAAGGCTCAATTAGAAAAGTGTAAAGGAATAAATGATTGGACTGTCGATCCAATTTCATAATGTGTTAGGACTTGTAATTAAGCAAGTGCCTTAATACATCTTTACACAAACATGACAAGTCTGTTTGAGAACTGTGGATCAGTGAAGGACCAATGATTTGTAACCGAGAATATCGTCCGTCATGGATTAACAGCAAGTGGATTCTAGTGGAATCACGAGGTTATCAGAAGGATTAACCAATTGGACGTATTCCGATAATTTTGCCCAGATACATAGTTGATACTATGTTTGGAGAGGCCGTTGTTCCCAGGAAGCAGAGTTTCTGTGGTAGAGGTTTCAAAAAGAGACTGATGTGTTACAAAGAGTTTGAGATCACGTGTGATTATGATTGTACGCACGTTATTATTTAAGCCTTGTGTGCGTAAAACGAAAGCAACAATAGTGCCTGAGGTGGGCGGATGTGAAACCTATACTGGCCATTCCTTTCCAAAATATCAAATTAGCTTCGATGTTAGAATCAGATATTCCTTGAGGCTATGTAGGAATGAGACTATACAGTTTCAATCAGTTTCTCTCTATTCCTGTCCTCCGATGGACAAACCGTGCCCCGAATGCGTGATAAGCTTACTGCCGAGTTTGGTATAGAATATTCTTGGAGTTTTGAGTTGCAGAATTAAAATGGGAGATAAAAGAAATATAGTGTTGTTGTATTATGTACCTGTGAGTCGTACCACTGCATGTCTGCCTTATGTGTAAGATAAATGGAATTTCACCTCCTTATTTTATTTTGCCTATGTCGGCTGGTTATGTGCTTTCTCTATTCTGTTGAGAAGATTGAGACGTCAAGACGATGCTTGGCTGATTCATCATAGAGGTCGAGGTTCGAGCATGCGAACGTTATGGTGGAATTTCTAGTGGACGTCTTCCAGATTTCAGAGGGTTCAAGACGATGGTATTAGGGTTTCAGTTATGCCTAACCTTTCCTTTCTTGAGATAGGCATGATAGTCAATAGTTGTAAGTTATGGTTTTTCCTTGGAAAGGGAAATGGCTTAGTCTGAGAGTTACTTTTGTAGTTACTCTAGTAGTGTCTTCTGTGACGAAACCGGCAATGGACTCAAATAGAGTTTCCACTAGGTCTCGTCAGTTGGTTTCATTCTTCTCACGATGGACGAGAGAGGATTGTCTTTTCTATTATAGTTTGGCCAGCTTGTCATGTCTGGGAGTTAATGGTAACATTTATGGAGTTGCGACTCCAAGTATCTTATATTTTAGGAGATGCGTCTCCATATCTTTATGTAGTGTTAGTGTACATTTCTATGCTTTCTAGTTATGAGTCGGTTGAGTATTATGCAAATGATTTTCGAACTCATGACCTTAATTGTGATAATGGAATCTTTTATTATCCATTCCTTTAAATCAAAGTAGTTACATTTATATCTTAAGAAAAAGGAAAAAAAATTACCCCATTCTTTTATATCCAATTTTAATTAACCTACTTTTCGGCCTTAAAATGTCCCATACGATGTAACACTCGAGAAGGGTGTTACAATTTTTGTATCAGAGCTGGCCGAGTCTTTTTGGGGCTTGGGGTTTAGGTCTATCGTCATTTTTGTTGTGTTTTCTCTGGTTGTGTGTTTTGTCGTTTGTGTTCTTGGTTCCATGGAGAACCAATGTTTGGAAGGATAATGACTCTAGTCTATCCTTGATTGATTTCATTCTTTCATGACGTTGTTCAGAAAGGATACAACATTGTTTGATATTCTTTTCATTATTGCTTCTTAGGAGAAATGATAATGGACAGAATTTGTTGTCTTGTTTCCTTACTAAACCTAACTACCATACTTTGATCGAAAATCGTGGTTAATTAGTCCTGGAACAAATGGATCTGGTTCAGCAAGCAAGGATTCTGCAGGTATGGTTGCGACTGTACAAGTTCTGAGGGAGCTAGCAACAAGCGTGGGCACGCGAGAATAGAGAAAACTACTGAGGGGCGAGTACTAGATGAGTTCTGTCATAGTAATCCACCTCAATTTGATGGTGAACTTAACTTGGAGGAAGCTACACTCTGGATTAAGGAGATGGAGAAAATATTTGGAACAAAGAATACCCTGAGAACTGGAAGGTAGCCTGTGGAGTGTTTATGTTGAAAGGAGATGTTGGATTTTAGTGGGAAGAAACTAGCCAGCTGTTAGTCGTAGAGAAAAGAGTGATCACTTGAGATGTGTTTCGGATTAAGTTTCGGGAGAGTTATGTTCACACTGAAATGGGTCATACCAAGGAGAATGAGTTCCTTCAGCAAGGATAAAATGATGTGACAATCAGCATGTATGTCGCTGAATTAGCGGAGTTGATTAAGTTTAAAGTTTTGTATTTGTTGGTAGTGGCTACGATCTCAGGAGGGGGGGGGGTGAATTGAGATATTGAAAACTTTTTCAACAATTTAAAGCAAAACAGTGTTTCTTTAAACAAAATTGGTTTTCACTAAATTTTATTTCCCAAGAATCAGGTTATGGAACAAGTGATGATGTTAAGAAGAATTATAAGAAGTAATAATAAGTTTAACACAGACTGTAGATCAAAGATTCAAGTTAACAAGTATTCTTACAACTCAGTCACAACACACAAGTGCATATAATAAGTATATGGAGTTCAGAGATGAGAAGAACACGCAAACTGATTTATTCTGGTTCGGCTACCTCCTCTAGTAAGCCTACATCCAGTCCCACACCTCTGTGGTTTTCTCCACTATAATCATCAATTAAAAAATTCCAATTACAGCAACACAAGGATAACCTCCTTGCTCAAGAATTCACCAGAAAGCACACTTGCTTTTCTATACCCAAGGATCCCTTCTATCCTTGTTCAAGCCTAAGAGATACCCTCTCTAATGACACTAATTCACGAAAAGAATTGAGTAGAAGAAAGACTCTAAAAGTCTTATTATACAAATTGAAGTTCTAACTAATATCACACTTTTCTCAGAGATGAAGTACTTTTGGATCTTTCGTAGTTTCACAATTAGAATGAGTTAGGTTCATGAAAAGTGTTCCTTTGATCCCTCTTTATATAGAAGATAAATTATAGTCGTTGGGATCATTTAAAACAGATTTGGATCTGATTTAACAAAATATGTTTTCTTGCTTCTTGTAGAGTTTGCGTCCTTCTCGAAAAATAACCGTTTCCATCTGAAAGGATAGCCAAGTCTAATTGAAGAGTAAAATATCCGTTTCTATCTGAAAGAATAGCAAATAGCCGCGTCCATTTTGCCACGTCAGTAGACGGGAGTGCTAACACAAGTTATTGGACGTGCTTCAACTGGTAGACGAGTTTCATATGCCATGTTAGTGGACGGAGCTTCTCATTAAGATCTTAGTAAGTCCAAAGCGTGTATCATTAGTAGACGAGCTCTCCTTTTTTTTTACTTCAGTAGACGAGCTCCATGTGCCACGTCAGCAGACGAGCTCTTCTGTTACTTTCAGTTGACGCGCTCTTCTTGTTAGATGAGCTATATGTGCCACATCAGCAGATGAGCTCCTCTGTTACTTTCAATGGACACGTTCTTCTTGTTAGACGAGCTCTTTTTGTTGGACGAGCTCTTCTTGTTGTATTTTAGTGGACTCCAGCTTTTTATCCCTTCGTCTGCTTGTTTTACTTGGTTAGACGTCAGCTTATTTTGCTTTGTTGGACGTCAGCTTCTTTGTCCATGAGTGATCTTGAATGCAACTTAACACGTAATGAGTACATAGTCAAAATCAAAAATCTTATGCAAAATACATTTTGTTTGTCATACATCAAAACATGAATGAGGGCTTAGTCTTACAAACTCCCCCTTTTTGATTATGACAAACCTTACCGTACTTAACCTTAGTTATTAAGAAATCAGAGTACATCTATTCAGTAAGCATGGTTCTTGAGTCATTTTCATCCTCCCCCTGTGTCATTGATATCTTTCAAAAGATCAAGTGTTATCATATCATTATCATGAAAAAAAATCATCTTGCATTTATTATAAGTTCAAGTATGTCTTTTCAAAGCAGTTCATACTCAGGTATCAGAGAAAAAAAATTTACATATCATAGAAATTTTTTTTACAGCAAATGCAAGACAGAATTAATAGTTGTATGGTTTATCTTTCTCCCCCTTTGTCATTATCAAAAAGAAACTATGGAGAATATTGAAATCAAACTGAAAAACAGTCTTGCATTCATTGATAATAAATCATTTCAGAACTTATGCAATACATCAAAACATCCAAAACACTAAAAAAAAAAAAGGAATTACAGACACTTAAGGGCACTTAGTCTAAACTGAGACTAGATAAAAGCATCTTGCCCATGTCCTTCATAATTTTCAGCATCTTGTGCTGCCTCACTTACCATATTGACTATATTATCAAAAATAACATCTGATATCAATTATTTTGAGGATCAATTATGCCAAGTTCCCTTCTTATAAAGAAGAAACTCTCCTTATTTAGTGGTTTGGTGAATATATCAGCTAATTGCTTGGTTGTATCTATATGTTCAATCACAACATCACCACTTTGAATATGATCCCTGATAAAATGATGCCTAATTTCAATATGCTTGGTTCTTGAGTGCATAATTGGGTTCTTTGTTAGATTAATTGCACCAGTGTTATCACACTTTATTGGTATATGATCCAGATAAACGCCATAGTCAATTAATTTTTATTTCATCCATAGGATTTGATCATAACAACTCCCAACTGCAACATATTCTGCTTCAGCTGTGGATAAGGCCACACTAGTTTGCTTTTTTACTAAACCAGGACACTAGGGAATTTCCTAATAAATGGCATGTTCCACTTGTGCTCTTCCTATCTAACTTGCATCCATCAAACTCAGAGTCGGAATATCCTATTAATGTGCAAGTAGATCCCTTGGGATACCACAACCCCATTTCTTTTGTTCCTAAAAGATACTTCATGATTCTTTTAACGGCAGTAAGATGTGATTCTTTAGGATTAGCTTGATACCTTGCACACATACACACACTAAACATTATATCTGGCCTACTTGCAGTGAGATAAAGTAAGGATCCGATAATACCTCTATACTTGGATACATCTATAGATTTACCATGTTCATCTTTGTCCAAGTAGCAGGCTGGACTCATTGGTGTTGCCATTTCCTTTGAACAAGTAAGATATTGTGTGCTTTTGTTTTAGTAAATAGTGTTGTATCAACTTTTCCTCTTTTAAAGCCTTTCTCTAGGAGAAAATTGCTTAACCTCTCATACCAAGCTCTACGAGCTTGCTTGAGTCCATAGAGGGCTTTAGTCATTTTATAGACATGATTTGGGAACTCACTATCAATAAAGCCAGGGGGTTGACTTACATATACTTCCTCGTGTATTATTCCATTTAAAAAGGAACTTTTCACATCCATTTGGTACATTTTAAAGTTCATTATACATGCATAGGCTAAGAGCATTCTTAGGTCTTCTAATCTAGCTACGGGAGCATAAGTTTCATCATAATCAATTCATTCTTCTTGATTATATCCCTTAGCTACTAGTCTAGCATTGTTTCTTACTATTATTCCATTCTCATCCATTTTGTTTCTAAACACCCATTTAGTTCTGATTATTTGGTTACTTTTGGGTTTTGGAACTAAATCCCAAACTTTGTTCCTTTTAAATTGATTTAACTCCTCTTGCATTGCAATCATCCAATGTTCATCATTAATAGCATCATCAACACATTTTGGTTCTATTTGAGATACAAACGCCATGGTATTGCAAATATTCCTTAAAGAGTTTCTAGTGGTTACCCCTTTGGTGATCTCACCAATGATATTGTCTAGGGGATGATTCTTTGAAGCTTGCCACTCCTTAGGAAGATATTCTTGTTGAAGTTCTGCTTGAGGTTTTTTATTGCTCTCTTCATCTTCCTTTTCCTTGTTGCTTTCTTTTCCTTCATCAGATTTCACTTCATCCTCAAGAGTTTCTGCATCATCAAAAATGTCCTTTCCCAACCTTTTGGGGTTAGACTCATCAAATGTTAAGTGAACAGATTCTTCCAATGATAAAGTACGCTTATTAAACACTCTATATGCTTTGCTAGTTAATGAATAACCTAGGAAAATACCCTCATCAGCTTTGGGATCAAATTTCCCAAGATTATCCTTGCCATTATTTAGTACAAAACATTTGCAACCAAAGACATGAAAATGAGAAATGTTAGGTTTTCTTCCCTTGTAAAGTTCATATGGAGTTTTATTCAAAATTGGCCTTATTAGAACTCTATTTAAAACATAACATGCAGTACTCACAGCATCAGCCCAAAAATACTTTGATAAATTAGAGTCACTTAACATGGTTCTAGCAATTTCTTCAAGTGACCTATTTTTCCTCTCAACTACTCCATTTTGTTGTGGAGTTCTAGGTGCAGAAAAATTGTGTTTTATACCATGTTCATCACAAAAGTTATCAAACTCCTCATTTTGGAATTCTCCTCCATGGTCACTCCTAATTGAAACAATTTTCACGTCTTTCTCATTTTGAACAACCTTAGCCATTTTCTTAAAAGCTTTAAAAGCTTCATTCTTTTGTGCTAAAAAATAGGTCCAAGTAAATCTAGATAAGTCATCAACAATTACAAGAGCATAAATATTTCCACCAAAGCTTTTCGTCCTAGAAGGTCCAAAAAGGTCCATGTGCAGAAATTGTAAGGGTCTACTAGTTGAAACAATGTTTTTAGCCTTAAATGAGGTTTTCACTTGTTTACCCTTTTGGCATGCATCACATAAGCCTTCTTTAACAAACTTTTTATTTGGTAAACCAATTACAAGTTCTTTGGAAATCAATTTATTCAAGCGATCCATATGAATGTGAGCTATTCTCCTATGCCAAAGCCAATTTTCATCTTCTTTGGAAATTAAGCAACATGCATCATTGGAAATTAAATTGTCTAAGTCTAGCATATAGATGTTATTGATTCTATTTCCAATCAATTTTATGTTATTATCATGAATGGATTCGATCATACACAAATTTGAGTTAAATTTTACCTTGTAGCCTTTATCACATAATTGGCTTATACTTAGTAGATTGTGTTTGAGCCCTTCCACATAGAGAACATCCTCAATGTTGATTGTTGGACTTTTTCCTATTGTTCCAATGCCAAGAATTCTTCCTTTGTTGTTGTCTCCATAGGTGACGTTTCCACCTTCTTTGGGAGTGAAAGATGTAAATTTTGTGATGTCTTCGGTCATGTGTTTGGAGCAGCCACTATCTAAAAACCAGCTTGAGGTTTTGGCCTTCAAACACACCTACAAAACATATTTTTTTTATACTTTTCCTTTAGGTACCCAAATCTGGTTGGGTCCTTTTGGAACCCAAATTTGTTTAATGCCAACATGAATGTTCTTTCTAAGTCTACAAGTAGCAGCTGTATGACCTTTCTTTAGACAATAATAGCATTTAACAAAAGGACTAATTGAGGAAATAGGTGCAACAAAAAGCTTCTTAAAAGATTTTTCTTGTACCATTGGCTTATATCCAATTCCAGCTGTCATACACACCCTTTTGCTGTCCTAATATGGCATTCAAGTTATCTCTACCCAAAGTAAACTTAGATAGAGTTGAAATCAGTTTTTCAACTTCCTTTTCTAGTGTAGTGCATTTGGTGCAAATTGAACTAGATGTAAGTAATTTTGAATTTTCAGCTTCTAGTTCTTTAAGCTTTATTTGTAAAGATGCAGAGTCACTACATTGTTTTACGATGATCTTCCTAGAAGATATAAGTTGTTTACCAATTTTAACATATTCTTCATGCAATTCATCAAAAGCATCTTGTAACTCATCATAGGTAGGAGAAGAATTATTTACCTCGGTTTCACTATCACTTTGTTGATTTGCCATGAGACATAGGTTGGCTTCTTCATTTTCAGATTCACTACTAGTGGAATCCATATCATTTTCTTCCCAAGCTATGTATGCTCTTCTAGGCTTTCTTCCTTTCTTCTTTTTGTTGTCATTCTTCTCATACTTTTCTTTCTTTTGTAGCTTTGGACATTCATTTTTGTAGTGTCCAAGCCTTCCACATTCAAAGCATTTGATTGTTGAGGAAGAGCTTTCACCTTTGTTCGTGTTCTTTTTGGTCGGAAAACTGAATAGCTTCTTGTTTCTATTCTTTTTGATGAATCTTCTAAATTTCCTCACAAGCAATCCCATGTCTTCTTCTTCGGATTCTTCACTTTCATCAAGGTGTTCATCTTCATCACTTTCTATTGATTCTTTGAAGATATGAGCCTTGAGTGAGTCAACGAACATTTATGACGCATTATGACGATTCCTAAATATCTAGATAATTTGTGCGCGAAAAGACCAAAATGTCCCTAGTTTTCTATCAAAATCTCAAGTGTGCCATAAGCTTTTTGTGGTCACAATTCAACCACATCTCCTTCATTCCTAGACACTCAATTTTCACGATGACTTTTGAGTGGAAATGACCATAATACCCTTTGTCTTAAAGGAAATTCCAAATTTGTCCCTATGCACTTTTACCATTTCGTCCGCAAGACAATTTTGAAGGACAAAAATACCCCCTCACTCCCTTAATTTCGTGCAGCCCCTTCCCCTCACACTTAGTCATTTTTATGACAAAACTCCATCTTCATCATCACTTTCTCTCGTTTTCTCAATAACACAGATAACTAAGACAAACTCTCCTTACTCATCCGAAACTGTACCGGAATTCTGACCCTTTTCAGTTCTGAAACTCAAAACTTTATACATGAAAGTTGTTCCTCTTCCTCTCTTCTTTCCAACGAGCTAAAGATCATCAAAAACGGATAAGTAGATTGGGAGATGTGCCCAAATTCATCAAAACAGCTCAAAATCTTCATCTTCCTCACTTTTCTCTCATTTTCCCTCAAGGACACTTAGTAATTTTTTGTGAATAACTTCATCATCTTCATCACTTATTCTTCAACAAGAGGTATAATCTTTCTCTCCATGATCAATCATGACTTCTCCTTCAATTATTTTAGTCGTTTAAGTCATGAATCATGATTTTCCATCTTGATGAAGCTTTCTTCAAAAATCTCTATAAAATTGTAGAAAAATCCATTTGACTTGAAACCAATATCTGTGATCTTCATATGACTTCTATATTCATCATCCAAAAGTTTGAAAAATTTAGAGATCCCTATCTATTTCATTTTGAGCTGGCCGAATCTATGCTCAAATGGGTTTAGGTGATTTTCTTCAATCTTTAACTGATTTCTTGTTGGTTGTTCATGGCTAGGTTTTGGGGTTCAAAACCTTGTGATTTAGGTGAACAACATCCTTCTCCTACTTGAGTTTCAAGTGATCTACAAGACGTAAGGGGGGAGATTACTACTATCCTACCTTAATGTAGATATGTATGTGGTTTAAAGTATTTTAATGTTGTCTTATAAATATTAAGAGTGAAGATTATATATTATTGTGTATGGTTGTGTGTTCCTCGTGGAGGAATTGATTTGATGCTTGTGATTGTGGTATGATATACCATATGTTTGTTTTGGTTCCAATGATCATAAGTTGGAACCTTGATTGTTGTTTGTTTGGCTTGATATAAAAGAAATTGCCCAATATGCTTCTAGGAAGGCCATTCGGTCATAGCTGTATGAGGTTGTTCCTCATTGATTTAATTTGCCTAAATAATCTTTATAGAGATTGAATGGGTATATAAGAATATAGAAATTGGTTACAAGTGAATTGGTTAAGTATACTGAAAGTTATGAACTATTGAAGATAAAAGGACTAAATTGCAAATACTGATATTTACAGGGACTGTTATGAAAACTGTATTCTTATGTGTTGGGATTGTAGCCCTTGGTAATATAAGATTAAAGAAATTGGTTTGACATTATTTAGATTTATATATAAAAAGTTATGAGCTTTTTAATAGTTAAGGACTTATTTGCGAATATTGAAAAATATGAGACCCAAAAATATAATTTTTTGGAAATTTGTTGGAAACTGAAAATCATCTCTAAAGAAGTTGGTTTGGTGAGATTTTAAGATGTAAATAAAAAGTTATAAGGTTTTAAGTAATTATGGACCTTTTTGCAAATAATGAAAGTTTAGGGACTAAACTGTAATTTTCGAAAATATGTTTAATTGGACAGTTAGGGACTGTATTTCATTCCTCACTAAGTATTCTAAAACTAAAAAAAAATGAGTTTTGGATCATTAGGGTTTAAAATCGTTGAAAACAGATTTACGTGATTTATAAACTTAACGATGTTCGGTCAAATTTTTAGGCATTTCGTATATATGGAATGGAAACTGTAAAATCAGTGTTTTAACATCTCAAAATGAGTATTATAACCTAGGTTAGTAATAGATTTGAGGTGAAGAACCATATTTTCGAAAGTATCGCTTTTGGGCCTAAAACCATTAAAAAACGGCGGAACCATCATCAAACGTTTTTAAAGATTTTTGAGAAAACAATGATGTGGAGTTTGAAATTAGTATTTTAATACTTTAACATAAGTATGGTAACTTAGGAAAGTAAAGAATTTGAGAAAAATGATTATGTTTGTGAAAATATGGAATTGAAGTTGAAATACAGTAAAAAGCGGTAAAACGGTATTTTAAGAGTTTCGATGTTTTTCAAGAAACTGTTTTGAGGAATTTAGTGCTTATGTACTTTGATGGAATCTGATTTCAAAAGAGTTTGGTTTTAACCAATGGTTTGGTTTAAAGACAAAAGAGGATTTTAATCTTCAAAGAATAGTATTTACATTAAAGAGCAAAACCTAAGTCATGAATTACTTAGTGAAAATATGAACTTAATAATTTATGACTTATGGTGAAGCAAGACCATTTGTCGTAAAGTGTGGATAATTCATTATCCATACCTCCATAAGATTTAATGGACTAAGAGTTGTTGGATTTCTTGAAAGCTAGAGAAAGGCTCAATTAGAAAAGTGTAAAGAAATAAATGATTGGACTGTCGATCCAATTTCATAATGTGTTCGGACTTGTAAGCAAGTGCCTTAAAACATCTTTACACAAACATTACAAGTCTGTTTGAGAACTGTGGATCAGTGAAGGACCGATGATTTGTAACCGAGAATATCGTCCGTCAGGGATTAACAACAAGTGGATTCTGGTGGAATCACGAGGTTATCAGAAGGATAAACCAATTGGACGTATTCCGATAATTTTACCCAGATACATAATTGATACTTTGTTCGGAGAGGCCATTGTGCCCAGGAAGCCAAGTTTTTGTGGTAGAGGTTTCATAAAGAGCCTGATGTGTTACAGAGAGTTTGAGATCACATGTGATTATGATTGTACGCACGTTATGATTTAAGCCTTGTGTGCGTAAAACGAAAGCCACAATGGTGCTTGAGGTGGGCGAATGTGAAACCTATACTGACCATTCCTTTCCAAAATATCAAATTAGCTCCGATGTTAGAATCAGATATTCCTTGAGGCTGTGTAGGAATGGGACTATACAGTTTCAATCAGTTTCTCTCTATTCCTGTCCTCCGATGGACAAACCGTGTCTGGTGTAACACCCCGACTTTTCGCTACTTTCTAATATCGGAAATTATATAAATACGTTTATATCTTTATCCGAGACTTAGAAAATGATTTTGGGAAATCCGAAGTCATATTCATATTATACTTATTTTTATAAGTATATTGAAAATTTTTGGTTTTAAAATTCAGACGGAAACCGGTCTGCGTTTTTACTGACAGTATAATTTTATACCGGCAGAAAACTCTAATTTGACCCGAAACTGAAATTTATAGTTTTTTTTAATATTTTGTCCATGAGGAATTTTACTTTCCAAATTTCTGATCAAAAATGAAAAATTATGTTTAATCGGACCTATTTTGGTAAAAGTTCTGTCAGAAACCAGTCGGTGTTTTCATTGGCAGTAAGATTTCAATGATCAGAAAACCTAATTTTGACTCGTGAACAAAATGGATTATGTTTAAAATTCATGCTTGGACCTTAGTAATAATGACATTTTAGGGAATTTTACCTTAATGTCCTTATGGTTGGTTTTTAACTACAAAAATGCCATTGTACAAGATTACCATTTTGTCCCTCAAAAGTCATGCTTGGACCTTTTTGCCCCTAGTTGACACGACCAAACCCCTCCAAATGAGCCCATTCTCACTTCTATTTAAGTCCTTCATCATCTTCTTCATGAGAGCTTTCCTCCATTTTTACTTAAAATCTCTTAAGTTCCACAAGCTTGATTTGTGAAGCAACTTAGTGATTCCTTGCACTTTTTCCAATTCCAAGAGGTAATCCTTGATACTCATCATCATTAAACACTATGTTCTTCAAATATTTTCATGATTCAATGCCTTATTCATATTTTTCAATTCCTAGATCTAGAAGTTTGATAATTCATAGAAAATCATAGAAAAATCCTAAAAATGTGAAACCAATTTCTATGTTCCTATTATCAACTCTACTATCATAATCCAAGAGTTTATTGAAAACAAAGTTTTCCTCCCCATTTTTCTCTCCAAGGCCAAAACCTTGCATGTTGGGTGGAGGATATTTTGTTTGTTTTCCTTAGTATGTGAAATGTTGAGATCCCAAGCTAATTTTGATAATCATGGTTGAAACCCTAACTTTGTTGGTTAGGTGAATTTGATTCAAAATCCTTGTCAAATAATCATGGTTTATGTCCTAAGTACTCATGGGTCATTAATCCAAAGATTTAAGCATTTTTAGAAATGTTTAGTCATCAAACCTTATTGAGGCCGTGACCTAACCTTAGAGTTTAGGTGATTGTATTTGGTTGATTTTGATTGGTTGAGTTGTGGTTTGTTGAAGGATAAAGACGTGTGCCTTGTACGTGTCATCGTTTCCGGATTCGTGTAAAAGTTTTAACCGAAAGCTTGAATCTTCGAGAGGTAAGAGGAGATTTCCTGAGGGATTTTTCTGATGGCTACATGCTATCTGTTTGGTCTGTATATTTATCTATGGTTGTTGTGTTTTTGCTTAATTGGTTATAAGTTGTGTGTTATTTATATCTGTGTTTATTTATCTGCGGTTAAGTGTTTACTTGCAGTTAAATATTATAATGTTGTGATGCATGATCTGCCTCAGAATATTATTATGATGTTGTCATTGATTGTTGTTTGAGAAGCCTGATAGTGGTCAGTTCCCAATCAATTAATCAGATAAAAGCTTTAAGAAGCTTTACAAATTATATTCAATGTTTAATGGAGAAATATTGGAATATAATATTGATGGAAAATTTACTTGGAAAAAATTAAGAAATGTTGAGAAATATTATTATTTTACTGTTTTTAGTAATCCTACCATAAATATTATCGGAATTGTCCGACGTTTGACGTTTTAAAAACGTTTTAAGTCCAATTATGACTTTTCTAGTAAAATAATTTTTACAACACCATAATAAAATCATTTTCGAAACTTATTTTCTTAAAATGACATTTTTTAATATTTAGAAATTTCCCACGTATAAACTAGCAGTGCAAAAATATTTTCAAAATATTGATTTTATGAAAGAAAATGAATTTCAAGTGATTTTGATGATTTTTTAAAACGAATTTCCAACGTAAACGTATTTCCGTAAAATTGTTTTATACATCGGGTTATTTCCGACAACTTGGATAAGTTTCGGATGTTTTGTTTTGATTTTGTGTTTCACCAAATGAAAATAGTGTTAACGTAAACCTAGTATCTGAGACATCGTGATACTGATGTTCTTAATTACAAGCACGAAGATCTTTGATCTGTGTACCGTTGTTACACGTGATGAACGTTGTTAATAGAGAATATTGTTTTTTATTTTATCACCACGAACCTAATACTTATTGCAAGTTCTAAGGTTTTGTGATTGAGCATTCGGACTTCGTGTCCTGTGTTAGTGTTGAGAAGTCTATCACGTTAAAAAAATTACGAATAGTTGTAAGCCATCTTTAGCTTCGACAAAAGAATAATGAACACAAAGAAAAATAACGAGAACAAAATGTTTTATATGCATGCATGGGCAGACGTGTCACGTCCTATGTCTGATACCTTAATGATAGGGTATTCGTTCTACGTTGTTGTCACGTCCTATGTCTGATACCATAATGATAGGGTATTCGGGCTACGTTGTGCCTAATATACCTGGAAATTAAACTCATTTATTTGGTGTTGGGGTCTCTGGATATTAGGTATTAAATTAGAGCCTGAATAGTGAAGTGTTCATGAATTTTTTCAAAAGACTGTGATCGGGTATGAAACCCAGTGATAGACTACTTGTTTACTTATGGAAGTGCATATGTGTATATGTTTCTGTTGTGTCGCGTATGTAGTTGTCGAGTTAAATCCATATATTGGTTTCTCACTCTTGCATGTTTTATTGTTGGTTTCTCTACTTGTGCATATATTTATATCCAAGTCTAGATGAGCCACTCAAGGGACTAGATGACTACAAGAAGAAGTTCCCGTAGTTCGGAGCATGCCGACGTTTACTTGCTACTATTATGTCTGTATTATAGGTGTGACCAGCTTAGGTTTTATTTATGATATGTTGTTGTTTTCAATTTAATAAAGGGACCTATACTTATAAAGGCCTAGGTGTGAAAACAGTATGATGTAGTATAGTTGGATGTGTATAGATCAGTAACCCAATTTTTTGAACAGAATTGGGTCTTGCCAGGCCTTAATTTCAACCTGGTGGCCCTCATCCCCAAGTTTCCAGAGGGTGACTCCATTGGTGACTACAGGCCAATAGCCTTAGCAAATTTCCAGTTTAAAATCATCACCAAAGTGCTGGCAGACAGGCTATCTACCATTTCACCTAAGATGATCTCCTCTCAGCAGAGGGGCTTTGTAAAGGACAGACACATTTCCGATTGTGTTTGTATAGCTTCTAAGGCGATTAACATGCTAGATAGCAGAAATTTTGGGAGGAACCTAGCCCTCAAGTTTGACATAAAAAAAGCCTTTGACACTCTGGATTGGGACTTCCTGTTGAGAGTTCTGAAAGCATTTGGTTTCCATGAAGTCTTCTGCAACTGGGTGCATACCATCTTGAAATCTGCAAAGCTTTCCTTCCTTGTGAATGGCCATTCCGTGGGCTATATAGACTGTAAGAGAGGGGTGCGCCAGGGTGATCCTTTGTCCCCTCTCCTCTTTTGTTTGGCTGAAGAGGTGCTTAGTAGGAGTATCTCCTCTTTAATGGAAGCTGGGAAACTGCACCATATGGCGGGCCCAAGACATTTCAAGCCTTCTTCACATGTCTTCTATGCTGATGACATATTGGTCTTCTGCAAGGGGACCAAAAGAGGCCTGAAGAACCTAATGAACCTATTTAGCAGATATGCCGAGACATCTGGTCAGAGAGTGAGTCTGGACAAGTGCAAGTTTTATGCTGGCGCCATTGCTGCTAGAAGGTTAGTGCAAATTAAGGATGATTCTCGGCTTCAAACAAGGTCAGCTCTCATTCTCTTATCTTGGTGTTCCAGTCTTCAAGGGCAAACCCAAAGTGGTTCACTTGCAGCCAATTGCGGATAAGGTTAAAGCCAAACTAACAGCTTGGAGGGGTTCCTTGCTGTCGATTATGGGCATATTAGAACTGGTGAAGTCTGTAATTGAAGGCATGCTGTTGTACAGTTTACAAGTTTATCACTGGCCTATAGCCTTGCTAAACACTATTGATAAATGGTTCAGGAACTTCATTTGGTCAGGTTGCACTCACTCTAGAAAAATTGTAACTGTTTCCTGGAGCAAACTGTGTAAGCCAGTAACTGAAGGTGGCTTGGGCCTCAGGTCAGTAAGATCGATCAATAAGGCAGCCATGTTAAAGCTGAGTTGGAAGGTCTCCTCTTGTAATGAAGACTGGGCTGCCCTCTGCAGATCCAGGTTCTTTAGAATGGGTGTGCCTTCGGTTTCCTTTGTCAGGTCCTCCATTTGGCCGGGCATTAGAGGTTGCTTTGATTTAATCGAGCACAATTCCTCATGGATCCTTGGGGAGGGGGATGAGATTAATTTCTGGAGAGATAGCTGGCTAACTAATGCACCGTCTGTGGTTGATCTCCTTGGCATTCCTTCCCCCATGTAGCACTTACTGTCTGCTAGGGTTTCAAACTTCATCATCGAGGGCAAATGGCACCTCCCTCTTGAACTGCACGCTAGATTCCCCGCCCTCCTGCATGAGATGAAGAACGTAACCATCCCAGTTGAAGCTGGCCGAGATCAGAGGGTTTGGTGTTCTTCAAATACGGGTAACTTGTCTCTCAAGGAAGCCTATCGGTTCCTGAACCCTCCTTCCAATACCCTAAACTGGTGCAAACTCATCTGGAAGAGCTTCCTCCCTCCCTCTAAGTCCTTCATAGTTTGGAGGCTGATGCACTCTAAAATGCCAACAGATGATAACCTTAGAGCTAGGGGCTGTGTCATCGTTTCTATCTGCCCTTTGTGTTATGCATCTGAGCAGACGACCGATCATGTATTCCTTCGCTGCTGGTTCTCATCCACGCTTTGGACGTGGCTTGGAGGAGCGTTGAATTGTGGCCTAAACTTAGCCTCTGTTGCCTGTCTGCTGGACTGCTGTCGTAGATTCAGCAGCAGCCAAGCAAGGGATATAGTCTTGGCTGCTATCATTAATACATTCTCTGTTATTTGGCTGTGCAGGAATAGTATCAAATTCAGAAACAAGGTTTTATCTTCCAGGCATGCATCCAGCCTCATCATGGCAGATACTCACCTAGCTGGCTCTCTGTCTAAAGGGACAGCAAACAACTCAATGGACGACTTCAAGGTGATCAAGTTCTTCTCCATGGAATGCCATGCTCATAGGGCCGAGGGTATTAAGCAAGTGGACTGGTTGCCTCCTCCCATAGGATGGATAAAATGCAACACCGATGGATCAACTAAAGGCTGTCCAGGGTATGCTGCTGCGGGTGGCATCTTTAGGGACTCCGATGGAAGAGTCTTGGGTTGTTTCTCGGAGTTCCTTGGCATAGTCTCTGCTCTCCATACAGAATTGGTAGCAACAATGATGGGAGTTGAAACTGCTTGCCAAAAGGGTTGGTCTTCGTTGAGGCTCGAATGCGACTCAAAAATAGTGGTTGAGGCTTTCATCCTTAACAGGAAGGTCCCATGGCAGCTACACAATAGATGGGACAATTGTAGAGTCCTTTGTAGAAGCAAGTCATTCCAGGTGACCCACATCAACAGGGAAGGAAATAGCTGTGCAGATGGTTTAGCTAACTATGGTGTGGCTACCCACTGTTCTATCTGGTGGGACATGGTGCCCGACTTTATTAGGGAGGAGTCTCTCCGTAATTGTATTGGCTTGCCTAATTATAGGTTCAGTTGATTGTTTTCTCTCATGGGTTTGGCTGTTGGCCCCCCCCCCCCCATGTTTTCCTTGTACTACTTTTTCCTATCTATATTATGTTGGCTTGCGGCAGATGATTGTTAGTAGTTAGGGTGCCAACATAGTTGGGATACCTTCTGCTTTAGTGATGCCTCGGCAAGCCATAGCCTTTAATAAAAAAAAAAGTGTCCCTCTCTCACCTACTATTGGACACATCCAGTAAATGGAGAGGAACTAGTTCCGACTTCATAAGATATTCTAAGGGGTCTGTTTATTGTTTAGGGTGCATCTTTGACCAGTTTTATAGTTTGAAAATGAGGATAAGTTGCGCCTTTTTTTGAGGGGCTCATTGTTAAAACTAGGGATGACAATTTTCATTGGAACGTGGTTGTAAAACCCCGGTTTTTACTATTCTTCAATAATAGTAAATATATGTAAATGTTTATTTGGACTGATTAATTTTCTAAATGTTGATTTTAATTTATTTTATGTGGTTTGGTTAAGTAATTTTAATTACTCATTTAAAATTAATTTTTGAGTGCTTTAATACTGTCTTATGTCAGTGTAGGCACGATTTCTAGATAATAATATATTATGTTATTGTCACTAGTAGTATTTGTTTAGAAAAAAATATTTTAAATGTTATGATTGAAAGAAAATTATTTTTCTATTTGACACTATTTGATTTTAGATTTTAAAATGAATTGGTTTAAAATTAATCAGAGACTAAATTTTGGATCGTTGATTTTCTTAGTTGATCAGTTCAACTATCAATCTAGACTCTAATTTAAATTTTGAAAGTATATGATTGTCAACCATTATTTTTAGATCCAAAAGCCAAAAGCATTTTTATTTTTAGGCTCAATGTTTACCATTCATTTTGTACCTACTATTACTAATCAGAATTTTTCCTCCTTTTATCTCCCTTTCTCACGCGACAGCCCTCTCACTCTGCTTTCTTTTTTTTTTCTCTTCTTTCCTCTTTTCTTCTTCTTCCTCCCATCAACTTCGTCTTCCTCCTCCTTTCAACAACCAGTCGCGCGCCGCCCTAGGAGGACCTTCTGTTGCCGCTCGCAGGTGGACTGGGGAAGACAACCTTGTCACCGTCTTCTCCAGTTCACAACCCGTTTTTGCTGCGAAAATGAAGCTCTGCCACTCGACACTGGTCCGCCACCGCTAGACCTCCATTTTCGATCACCATGGTTCTTCCTTTGAAGGGTGTTTCGGATCTCCTCCTTCTTCCTTGTGTGGGTCGCACAAAAGCCCACCTTTCTGTTCAGGAACTGCTGCCTCCATCGCGTCGGAGATGCCGCTGCCGCCGCTCACCACCCCAGTCGCCATCATGACATCTTCTTCCTTGGGTAAGTGGAATCTCATCTATAAGTCTCATATTCAGAAAATCCCCAAATTTCAGTTACAAACCCTAACCCTAACTTTGGTTTTCATTTTAAAATTTGAAATTAAACTATATTTTTATGCAATTGGGACTATAAATTAGTGTTTTATTAAACTAATTTTATTATCCTTTGATCAAATGAGTTTCCCCAAATAGTGTTTAGGAACCCTAAACCTCAATTTGATTTTATTTGAAATTAATTGTATTTCTATAAAATTAACTATGTTTTATTCAAATTAGGACCTTTAATTTGAGGTTTATAAGTTCAATTTCATTATTCTCTAAGCAAAGCAAAGTTTCCCCAATTTTAATGATGGACCTTTTTTGCCCAAATTGATTTATTGGAAAATTGTCTCCGTTTTTATTAAATTGAATGTTTGAAATTGTTAGATAGTATGTTTGATATCGAGTTATTGATTTTATGTTGCTTGGTTGTTGTGAATGTGCTGGGATGATCTCTCTTGGATGTTAGCTATTATTGACATGCTTAGAGAAGCATGTTTGGCATTTTTAGGATTTGTCTGCATGGGTTGTAAAAACATTAAAGGGACCGGGACATCATTGAGAAGGAAACAAATTTTGGAGTCAAAGAAATGATCTTTTCTGGTCTTCAAAGGTAAGGGGAGCTAGACTGCCTGAGGGATTTTCAGTAACTGCATGCTATTTGTGTGTCGTATTTGACTTTATCTATTGTGATGTGTGGTGTTAAATTAAGTTGTTATGTGGTTTTAATGTTTTCTGTGAAAGTATGATTATATATGTGATGTATGTATATCTGCTATGTATGGATTATCTGTTGGTTGGTTGATTGACTCAGAAGCCTGACATTGGTCAGTGCTCAACTAAATCAATGATAAAAGCTTTGAAAAAGTTTGAGGTGAAATTTAAAGGATTTGATTTATGAAAGTGGAAGAAAAATATTAAAAATATTTCAATTACGTTATATTTTTCAAAATAAATTCAAAAATGATATGAAAAGTTATTCCAAGAAATTTTAGTGTCAAGGATATTTTAACAGTGATTATGAATAACTTTTTGTAAAATATAAAATCATTTGATTTGTAAATGACTTTATTTCCAACAAAATATAATTTGGAAAATTATTTGACAACGAAAATTATGAGGAGCAATTGTACTATTTTGAATAGAAATGGGTTGGAAACGATTTTACGAGGATTTGAAGTTGTTTCGGGAAAAAAAGAGTTTCAAAAAGAAGACGGATTTGAGAAAAATGGATTTCTCTATGATTTGACGTTTTATAAATGAATTTCAAATGGAAAAGATTTTCTGTAACGAGTTTTACACAATGGTGTTATTTTCGTCAACATAGATAAGTTGAGGAAATTTTGTTTTGTTTTGTGTTTCACATAACGAAAATGGTTTTCAAGATGAAAAACGGACCTAGCTGCCGAGACGTCGGGATTTAGTGTTCTATGATATGGGCTAGGGGCCCAAAAGGTGAAGTTATGGAATGATATGGGCCTAGGGCCCAAAAGGTGAAGTTATGGACCAGATGCCCTATAAACGGGTATTGGTTTTGTGCACTGAAATCTACGTATCTAAGACTGGTGCATCGGTCTAGATTTTATGATTTGCACACTTTTGACTTGGAGTCAGTTAGTTTTGAATGAGGTATTAAACTTTCAAGTTAAAATGGTGATTTGGTCGTGAGACTTTTAGCTCTGACACATAAAGATTGAACACACAGAAAACAACGAGAACAAAACGTTTTACATGCATTTCAGGGCAGACGTGCCATTGCATAGGATTTCAATGCTTGATGGCAAGTATTCATACAGTTTGCATCACTGTGCCTTGAAGGATATATGACCACGAAAACCATATACTATACGTTGTAACATCCTAGTTTTTCACATATACGTTAATTATTTTATTGAAGTAATTAATTATCAGGATGTTTATTTTTGGTTATTTTTATGTTGTTTAGTTTGAGTAATTTTATTTACTCATTTACAATATTTTACTGGGTGCGTTAAACACTGCGTTACTGTAGTTTATACACGCTTGTGGGACAATAATATTAAACTATTGTCACTATTAATCTATGTTTAGAAAAATATTTTAAATAATATGATTCAAAGGAATTTATTTTCAGATGTTATTCTATTTAATTTTAGATTTGAAAATAAATTAGTTTAGTGTTAACTGGAGATTAATTTTGGGCCACCGATTTTGTTGGTTGACCAGTTCAATCACTAATCTACACTCTATTTTTGAAATTTGAAAGCATATATTTGTCACTCATTGTTTTAGATCTAAGGGTTAATATTATTTCCCTTTTTCTAAAATCAATTTCAACCACACATTTTACCTATTAACTAAAAGAAAATGAAATGAAAAAAAGGGGTCATTTTTGCCTTTTATAGTCGTACGCACACCACGACCTCCCCTTCTTTTATTTTTGTTCTTCTTCTCTTCACAAAAACCAGACCCAGCTCTCTCTTCTTCCTCGCTCATCTTTCTCCTCCTTCTCTCCAAGGAAACGTCGCCGCCTAGCCCTCAATAACCACCGTCCGTTACCGCTTGGAGCAAGAAGACAACCGCGCGCATCAAGCTCGCATCTCACGCGATCTGTTCTGACGAGTTTCTCCTCTGTCAGCCGTCGCGAGCTCCACCGCGGGAGTCAGACCACTGTGCAGTAGGGAGAGGACGACCATGCACCGCACTCGGTGCCACGCTTATGCTGGTCCGTTTGCTTTTTGCATATGGTTGCTATAACCGCCACGCCGTCGCCGTCGTGACGCCGCGTCCCCTCTGTTTGGCCATCATAACACCTCTTCCCTTTTAATAATTTAATGGGATTTGAAATACTATTTTGAGGGATTTTGTATTAGTATACCTATGAGTCAATCTTACTTCCAAAATGATTTGGTTTTAGACAAAGGGTTTTGATTTTGTATAAAAAGTTGTTTTGGTCTTTAAGACTACTATTTCAAGGTAAATTAAAAACCTAAGTCGAGGATGGCTTAGTGAAGACAAAGACTTGATGATTATGACTCATGGTGGAGCAAGACCATATCTCATAAAGTAAAGATGATTCACTCATCCTTACATCCATAATACTTAATGACAAAGAGTATTTTGAGGTTGCTTGCTCGACAAGTAATCCTATTCGAGAATGGACTTAAAGAGGCAAAATTGAGTTGGTGACGAATGACCAACGTTCATAATGTACTAAAGCGTTGAAACATGGATAGTCCAACGAGGGGTGATTCCCAAGAGGTTAGTACTATCTGCTTTGCCTCTAGAATGGATTTTGGTTTCCGTAAGGAACCACGAAATTTATCTGGTGGATAAATATGAACGAAATGGCTTTTGGTCTCCGTAAAGAACCCCAAAATTTATCCGGTGGATAAATATGAACGCACACGCCATTAACGACATTATTGCCCAAACACATAGTTGATACTATGTTCGGTAAGGCCTTTGTGCCTAGGAAGTTGAGCCGACATGCATGTGCGCACGAGGACGTGCTAGTGATGATCTTAAATGATTTTGGGGGTGGTCAGGGTAGGATGGTCACGAATGGCCAGTTGGTGATTCTTCTTGGTCGTGGCGTTCCATGCAATACACTGACATCAACGACTAGATGCTAGCCGGTCACGATTATCGAGAGTGTTTCACAATCAATTATAGTACCACTATGTGGCTGTTACTATTGAACGCACAAGATGCCTAATATTGGCAGTTGTGAAACATGTGCTCTAATCGCTCCTTCCGAATGTTCTCTTAGCTCCGGAGTTAGGGTCAAATCTTCCTTGATGTTGTGTAGATATGGGACATTTCGAAATGTTTTCTTTCAAACTTGGATTATTCTTACCTTGATCCATTTGTTTTACTGCACATTCACTTGATTCCAAGTATTTATAGTATTCCTTGTGAAAAGAATAAAATTACCCCATTTGACTACATGAAATTTAATTAACCTACTTTTCGGCCTTAAAATGTCGTAGAAAATGTAGTGCCTGAGAAGGGTGCTACATTCGGTGGTATCAGAGATGGCTGAGTCTTTTGGGCTTATGGTATAGGAATGTCGTCATTTGTGTTGTGTTTTCTCTGATTGTTTGATGTGTTGTCATGTGTTTTTGGTTTTGTGAAGAACCAATGTTTGAAAGGATGACGACCTTGGTCTATCCTTGTCGGTGTTTCTGTTTTCTTGATGTTGTTCCGAAGGGAGACAACGATGTTTGCTATTCTCTTCATTATTGTTTCTATGGAGGAATGATAGTGGATAGAATTTTGATGTCTAGTTTGCTTTAATTTGTGTCATCCTTAACTTTGTTAAGGATTGACTGCCTTTTTGGTTGAAGCGAAGAACAGAACCATTGCTAAAGAAGTTTTCACGATAATCTTCTGAACGAGTTCTTTTCTTGCAAATTTTGAGGCGTGTCGGAGAATGGAGTTCTGTGACTATGCCAAGACGAAATTTTTGTTAGAATACCTTAGTTGTTTTGGGTTCCATCAGCTATCGCGTATAAAGCTGCTAAGAAAACAAGGAAATGCAATGATGAGGAGATTGTTTCTTTCCAATGAGGAAAGCTGGACCACATTGTGAAAGTTTGTAAGCAGTGACTTTCTAGAAGGATTGGTAGAGTGAGTCAACCCGTGACTGCAACATTACATTGCATGGAATGTGGAAGTGACCACAAAAAAAAAGTCACTGCATCCTCGTAGGTCTTGTTTGTTCTCGATATGGAGAATCGGGGCATACAACAGGTTGGTGTGATTAACTCATGGGAAAATGTACGATAGAGAGTAAGCTTTCGACTATACTATTTGGTTCACACGCGAGTCATTCTCGATTCACTGTGAATGTTTGAGATATTCTCGTCACTCTTTCTTTATTGATTATTTCTTTGTTGCGATCTTGCCTCGAGTTAATTTGATTTCAAACATTTTACCTCATACTGGCTATGCTTCAGTCAAACTAATCAAGATTTGTATTCTTCCGTCGTCATCATATAATTATTTTTTTCATTCGTTGGTTAACTAACACTTGTTGGTTAAATCAGTTTGAATTCTCCATTGTTGTGGAGAATTGATTTTTGTGAACTTGATCATTTGCCTTGTTCCGTAAATGAATGCAGCTGAAAAATGGAGTGATCTTTTTTAGATCACATCTTGTTAGCCTTCACGGGAAAAAGTCACTAAATTTCCTTGGGGATGGAAGTCTTGGAAATTTGTTTCATCCTTTTTATGCCATGTGAATCGGAGTTATCTTACAAAATTTTTAAGGCTCTCTTTTTTCAAAGACCAAAAGTATTTTCGACTTTTGCATTCTAGACTTTTGGGAAGAAAGAAAAATGTTGTTTTTTTTTTATTTGTCTTTCAAAGGAAGTTCTCGTGGATGAAGGAACTTTATTAGAGTCACGTTTGTAAATATGTGGTTGTACAATGCATTTTTACATTCAGGAACCTATTAAAGACCCTTTTTTCATGTTGAATAACCTCTATCTTTCTTTCATTTTACTTTAGTTTCTCTAGTGAGATTGGAACTGAGGGATTTATTCCTCTCTTTCCGAAAACTTCCTGTTCAAATTTAAGTTTTTATCTTGTCACTGGTGTCTTAGAATCGCCATCGGATATAGAGTTGGAGTTTCACATCGTTTAGATGTCAGGATTTATCCGATATCTACATATTGTATTCAGCTTGACATTCAAACTATCTAAATGTACGTTGAGTTTCAGAAATTTAAAGGGGATTTACCTTGAGTGTCTTCTTGTGTCATCTCACTAATAGAAATAAGTCCGAAATAAAGCTTAATCTATGAGTTATAGCACGCTATGTTTTGAATGACGAGGATGTTGCGCATCTGAAATCGAGATAGAAGATCGGTATCCGCGTTCGTGGGATAGTGTTGTAACATCCCAGTTTTTCACATATACGTTTAATTATTTTATTGAAGTAATTGATTATCAGCATGTTTATTTTTGGTTATTTTTATGTTGTTTAGTTTGAGTAATTTTATTTACTCATTTACAATATTTTACTGGGTGCATTAAACAATGCGTTACTCCAATTTATACAAGCTTGTAGGACAATAATATTAAACTATTGTCACTATTATTCTGTGTTTAGAAAAATATTTTAAATAATATGATTCAAAGGAATTTATTTTCAGATGTTATTCTATTTAATTTTAGATTTGAAAATAAATTAGTTTAGTGTTAACTGGAGATTAATTTTGGGTCACCGATTTTGTTGGTTGACCAGTTCAATCACTAATCTACACTCTATTTTTGAAATTTGAAAGCATATATTTGTCACTCATTGTTTTAGATCTAAAGGTTAATATTATTTCCCTTTTTCAAAAATCAATTTCAACCACACATTTTACCTATTAACCAAAAGAAAATAAAATGAAAAAAGGGTCTTTTTCGCCTTCTATTCTCGTACGCCCACCACAACCCCCTTCTTTTATTTTTGTTCTTCTTCTCTTCACAAAAACCAGACCCAGCTCTCTTTTCCTCCTCGCTCATCTTTCTCCTCCTTCTCTCCAAGGAAACGTCGCCGTCCAGCCCTCCATAACCTCCGTCCGTCGCTGCTTGGAGCAAGAAGACAACCGCGCACATCAAGCTCACATCTCACACGGATCTGTCCTGACGAGTTTCTCCTCCGTCAGTCGTCGCGAACTCCCCCGCGGGAGTCAGACCACCATGCAGCAGGGAGAGGATGACCACGCACCGCACTCGCTGCCACACTTGTGCTGGTCCGTTTGCTTTTCCCATCTGGTTGTTGTGACCGCCTTGCCGTCGCCTTTGTGACGCTGCCTCCCCTCTGTTTGGCCATTGTAACACCTCTTCCCTTCACCTTGAGTAAGTGTTTACCCCTAATTTCTTATAGTTTCAAAAAGTCCAAATCAGTTTACAAACCCTAACCCTAGCTTTTGATTTCTATTTTGGATTTTGAAATTGAACCTTGTTTTGTGCAATTGGGGCTATTAATTAGTGTTTCCCTAAATTAATTTTATTGTTCTTTGATTATAATGAGTTTTCCCCAAATCATGTTATGAACCCTAAAGCCCCAAATTCGTTTCTCTTGAAATTAGTTTAGTAATTATGAAATTAATTATGTATTTATGCAATTAAGACTGGTAATTAATGATTACTAAGGTTTATTTCATGTTCCTATGACTAAAGCTCATTTTCCCCAATTTTGATGATGAGTCTTATTTTCCCAAATCTGAATTTTATTGAAATTGGTTCTATTTTGTGAAATTAAGTATTTAAATCAATTTATAGGGAGTAGTTGATAGTGAGTACCTAATTGTTTGAATTTTCTGGTTGTTGAAAATGCTTGGACTCCCTCTCTGGGATGTTAAAGTGGTTGTGTTTGCTTGGGGAAGTAGGTTTTACATGTTTCGGGAGGCTGATAAGAGTTGTCTACACCTGTCACAAGGTGTCAGAGGAAACTGGAGCGTCCAGTCGAGTTATTAGTTGGAGATTAGCATTGTGCAGCTTCGATCTGAGGGACTCTATCTATTGAAGCACCAATGAAATGATCATCTCTTGTCTACAAGAGGTAAGGGGGGAGTGAACCACATCACACCAAATTGGTGGATGAGAAGATGGCTTGAAATTGTTTGGTGTCGGAAAATCCTAAATCAAGGATTATCCACTTTGTTTATTTAGTCCCTTATGAGGTCATTATTGTGGTTATTAATTGTTGTTAGATTTATGTTCATTGGTGTGATTGATAGGTTGCAAAATGATTTCTAGCATGTTGAAAACCATCACTTTGATCATTGGATCAAAGTGAGGATTTAATACTTGGTTACTGTAAATAACTTGATTATTGTGATTATTCGATATAACTTGATATATTGATGCGTATGTGTAATTGTGAGATTATTTGGTGAAGTGTAACCTTCACTTTGGTTGTGATTGGCTTTTGGCCAAATGTGAATGGAAATGGGAGTTTAACTCCAATCTTTGAAACTTAAGTGACTTTAATTTCCTTAAGTGAGAAAATGAATGTTAAATCCATAAAAGGTAAAGGAATTTGTTTTGAACAATTATTTTGAGGTAGAGTATTTTGAGGTTGCTTGCTCGATAAGTAATCCTATTCGAGAATGGACTTAAAGAGACAAAATTGAGTCGGTGACGAATGACCGACCTTCATAATGTACTAAAGAGTTAAACATGGATAGTCCAACGAGGGGTGATTCCCAAGAGGTTGGTACTGTCTGCTTTGCCTCTAGAATGGATTTTGGTTTCCGTAAGGAATGACGTAATTTATCCGGTGGATAAATATGAACGAAATGTATTTCCATGCAAGACACTGACATCAACGACTAGATGCTAGCCGGTCACGATTATCGAGAGTGTTTCACAATCAATTATAGTACCACTATGTGGCTGTTACTATTGAACACACAAGATTCCTAATATTGTCAGTTGTGAAACATGTGCTCTAATCACTCCTTCCGAATGTTCTCTTAGCTCCAGAGTTAGGGTCAAATCTTCCTTGAGGCTGTGTATATATGGGACTATGCAGTTTCAATCAGTTATCTCTGTTCTCGTGTCTCTATGAACTAACAGTGTCCGGTCATGCTTGATGAGTTTCTGGTTACACTGATTTGTGTACTGTTGACTATATGTCCACGTGTTATCTGTTACTTGTATATACTGGACTGTTTGAATGAAATATATGTTTACATGGATATGAATATATGTTATGTGGTGTCATGCTATTTTCATATCTGCCATATGCTCTGATGTTTGGGAATCTCACCTCTTTATTTTATATTGCCTATGTCGGCTGGCTATGTGCCTTCTGTGTTCTTCTGAGAAGACTGAGAGGTCAAGATGTCGCTTGGCTGATTCAACTTAGAGGTTGAGGTTTGAGCATGCGGATGATGTGTTGGAGTTTACATGAGACTTCTTCTAGCTTTCAGATGGTCCAAGATGATGGTCTTTGTGTTTGTTGTCATGCCTGACCTTGCTTTTCTAGAGATAGACATGACTATCGTTGGTCTGTAGGCTATGACTTTTCTCTTGGAATGGGAAAGGGCTTAGTCCGAGAGATACTTTTGTAGTGGCTCTAGTAGTGTCGTTTGTGACGATGTCAATAGTGGACTCAAGTAGAGTTTCGACTAGATCTCGTCTATTGGGTTTGTTCTTCTCATGATGTACGAGAGATGATTGTCTTTTATATTTTAGTTGGCCAGCTTGAGATGTCTGGGAGTTAAGGTTACCGTTTATGGAGTTGCGACTCAGAGTATATTATATTTTAGGAGGTACGTCTCCATAGCATTAAGTTGGGCCTGTATATCTTTATGTGTTCTGATTATGAGTCGAGTTGGGTTTTTATATAAATAATTTCACTCTTATAACCTTAATTATGACTATATTGATGACTGTTATCTTCTGAGTAACTATGGACTGTATTATGTATATATTTGATGGTGTTGGATGTTTTATTTCTCATTATCTTCCTTGAGAAAAATAAAAAAAGATTTGATGTTATAAGATGTTTTATCACGTCTCCCGACTTCATCCAAACTCCATTTTTCAAAGGGGACATTTCGAAATGTTTTCTTTCAAACCTGGAGAATTCATACATTGATCCATTTCTTTTACTGCACATTCACTTGATTCCAAGTATTTATAGTATGCCTTGCGAAAAAGAATAAAATTACCCCGTTTTATTATAGGAAATTTAATTAACCTACTTTTCGACCTTAAAATGTGATAGAAAATGTAGTACCCGAGAAGGATGCTACAATACGTAGTCACCACTTTGCCTCGTTTTGGACTGTGGTATGGTAATGTGAACTTTGCCTTATCTAGCATTGATTCTGCCTTATTTGGCAATGAGAGCCTGATCAGCTCATTTATTTGAGGGTTGGAGCTCCGGAGATTAGGTATCAAAGTTAGTTGATGACTATTAAAGTGTCATGGTTTTTAAAACGGTTACGACTATCGGGTATGAAACCCTTTGATAAATATATTGTTTATCTTTGAATATTCATGTTAAATGGTATTTGAGAGTCGTGCATGTAGTTATCGTGTTTAAATTCATATATTGGTATCTCACCCTTGCATATATTTGTTTCTTTGGTTTTACTGTTGTACCTTGGTACACGAGTACAGATGGTGCAGAAGACTATTTAGGGCCTTCTTGGTGGATGTTGGGTATAACGACCATCTTAGGTTTTTAAGACGTTGTTGATTAATGTAATGAAAATATGTAAGGTTATGGCTCGGAGAGCCTTTCTTTTGGATGAAACTATAAATATATTAGCAGGTGTTTTGTTTGGGGATGTTGAAATTACAGATGAGACTCCGTCGAAATTTTTGTAAAAGTTATAGATCTGTACTTAAGTACTTATAAAAAAATATTATTTTTTGAAAGCACACCTGTAACACCCCGTTTTTCGTATGCTTCTTTATCGGTAAATACATGCTTTAATGTATTTATTTTCGATAAAATCCAGAAGATGATTTTATTTAAAATAAAATCATTTTCTTGTGTTGTTTTACCATATGAAGCCCCAATAAAATTTTCGGTCGAAAATTCAGACAAAAACCGGTCTGGGTTCTTACTACCGGTACAAGTTTACGGAGCCAGAAACAAAATTTTAATTCGTGAACGAGACAGTTAGTGTTTTTATGATGTTTTGTGTGGGTTGGTAAATTCTCGAAATTTTGTTGTCCGGGAATAAAGTATAATATTTTATCCGGACGAAACCTTCAGAAAATACGATCGGATGTGCAACCGGTTACGTATTTAAGCAGTTAAAGGAACCCAAAAGAAGGAGAAAAGACTTGATGGGAATCTCATTTAATGTTATGACACACCTAATGGAAAAGAAAATCCTCATTACACTTCAAAATCTTACTTTTCACTTTCTCTCTCCAATCACATCACATCACATTAACTCTTAATCCACTCTTCAAGAAACTCAACTTCTTTCTTCTTCATCCTTTTAAGGCCGTGCACTTCCACCCATCCCTCTATAAATAGCACTTATCAACTTCATTTAAACACTTTCCTTTCTCCTACTTCATTCTTAAGCTTTCATCTTTTCACTTCAAGCTTCCAAAGCTCTTGTTTTTACTCTTCTTTTCACAAAGTGTTATTCATCAAAGTTGTTCCTCTTGTTTAGGGTAATACTCTCATGTATTCTTTTCTTTAAAAACTTCATCTTTCTCTAAAGTTTCTTCTTCATGTCATTTATGAGCTTTTATCTTCAAAACTCTCTCAAAAATGGTAGAAAATTCCTTTTGAGTTGAAACCAATTTCTATGGCCTTGTATTTACTTGTAGTTTAACATACTAAAAGGTTGTGTAAAACAAATATTCCTAACCTCTACTTCCTAATGAGGCCGAACCATACCTATGGTTTTGATGGATCTTGTTTCAACTTTTACAAGTGTGAGTTTGTATTTAAAGATTTGTTTTTCCAAAATGATCATTGACCAAGGCTCCTTTATGTTAAAGGATGCTATGTCTAAAGTGATTGGAAAGTTTAAAGATTTGTTTTCCAAAATGATCATTGACCAATGCTCCTTTATGTTAAAGGATGTTATGTCTAAAGTGATTGGAAAGTTTAAAGATTTTTGCTCTACTTTACGTCATTTACTTTTATGTCATTTATGTTTATGTCATTTACATTATGTCATTTACCTTATGTCATTTATATTTATGCCATTTACTTTAAGTCATTTACTTTATGCCATTTATATTTATGCCATTTACTTTAAGTCATTTACTTTATGTCATTTCCATTATGTCATTTACTTTTATGCCATTTATATTTATGTCATTTACTTTAAGTCATTTATTTTATGTCATGCCATTTACTTTATGATATTATACTTTAATTATTTATAATCCTATGTTGTTTCCAAGATGATCATGGACTTGAGCTCCATAAGTTATTGGATGCTAAAAGGTCAAAGAGATTGGAAGAATTTAAAGATTTTGATCATAAAAACCCAAGGATGGCCGAATCTTAAAGGTTATGGACCTAGGGTGTTTCGTTTTTCATTTATCCAAAGTGATCATGGTTTTGAGCTCCTTACTATTAATGGATGCTAAACCAAAGAGATTGGAAATTTTAAATGTTCCTAGCCTATTTTATTGATCAAGGCCAAATCTCCATCAAGGTGTAACTTGGTGGGATTTTTGTTCAACTTTGTTTTAAGTAATCATGTTTTAAACTCTTAGCACTTGCGGATCATAAATCCCTAAGTTGCATATGTTTTGGAAACTTCTAACCCTAAGTTCTTGGTTGAGTTCTAATCCTTTGAACCTTGTGTCTTGAAACCTAGACTTGCCTCCTAACCAACCTTGAAGAACGTCCGTGAAGCCGTTTATTTTCTTAAAATTCCCTTACCTTCTTAAGGTAAGAGGGGATTTCCTAAAGATATTCAATAACTGTATGCATGTGTGTAGGTGTTTAACTGGATATTTATATGGTGATTGAGCTTACTTGATTATCTTATGTACTTGAACTGTTGTGCTATTATCTGATGTTGAACTGTACTTGTTCTAAATGATAAAATGCATATATGTGATGAACTGCTTTCAACTGTGATATTAGCATTGCACTGATGATATATACTGTTTTTGATTGAAAGTTTGCTAAGCCAGACGTGCGTCTGTGCTCAACCATAATAAGGATTAAAAACCTTAATAAGCTTTGAAGATGAAGGGATTGGTGTTATTTTCCAAAAGCTCTTTAAACTTAAAGTACTTGTTTTAAATGTTGAAATGATTTTGGTGTACTATTGTTATACAAGAGAAAAATCCTTTTCAAACTATGTGTCTTCAAGTGGAAACTTTCAAGATGATTTGGCAATATCCTATTGGGGGAAATATTTCAAAGATAAAAGAATTTCAAAGATGCTTTATAAAAGATTTTCAAAGAAAAGGTTTTCCTAAATATTTTGGAAACTTTCCGATAACCTGGATAGGTTATCGAGGATTCGGTTTTGAATTTGTTTTTCATTGAACGAAAAATAAGTACTTAAGAAAGAGAATCTAGTACGCGAGACGTCGCCTCTAGTATTCAGTGATGTGCACGTGATCTTGGATCAGTGTAAATTCGGGACTACGAGTCCTGGCTATGATATTAGGGACTTAGGTCCTAATCACGTTGTGTTGACTGTGTCTTCTAACCGCGTGTGATGATCATGATTAAAGGTGAAGGTTGTTTTCTACGACCACAACCCTTGACTGCGGCCACGGTCTTGGGCATTGTGATTGAGCATTCGGACTATGAGTCCTATGCTTCTGAGTTTTCAAGTGATGGGGAAATGATGATTAAGTCGTTAGCTTTGAGCAGCGACAGTGAAAAAAATGAACACAAAGAAATCCTTTAAATAAAATATTTTATCATGTGCATTTCCCCAAGCAGACGTGCTATTGATGAATATATCAGATACAAGGTGGTATCTGGGAGTCTGTCCATGTAAACCGAGTTAAGAGGCACATGTGACGTTGCCCGTCCTGAGACCTTAATGCATGAGGGTAAGGGGGTAACTGCCCAGGTGGGCTAGAGCTTGACCAACTCTAATGATTCTCCAGTGAAAAGAAACGGTGTTGAGATCTCATGAGATTAAGTTAGAGCCTGATATTGAAGTGCCATGCATCTTTTCGAAAGATTGGCTGTGCGGGTTTGATGCCCTTTGATATAACACTGATATATTGCGAATATGCATGATCTAACTGCGTATATGATTCTGTGATGTATGTATCATGTATATGGTTGTTGTGGGATATATCTTATGATGGTATCTCACTCTTGCACAAATGTATGCTTTGTTCTTTTCTCTTTGCTTCGGGAACGCACGTACTCTTAGATGGATCCGGACGTCCCTCTGGCACCAACGAGTTCGAGGAATGAGGTCTTCGATCATGCTGGGGCAGCGGGGAGTTGGACCATTCATGAAGGAGCAACGACTGCGACCTATCAGGGACCAATCACGACTACTGAGACTAATGCAAACGGAGTACCTATACGGAGGATCCACACAGTCGAGTCTCGGACTGTGGCACTTCCACCTCCATGGTTCTACCTCCACACTCTACAGGTCACAGGACTTCTTCACGAGCACCTTGACCCAGTCGCACCGCTCGAAGAAGATCCAGTGGAGGAGGATCCCGAAGAGGATCCAGAGGAAGACCCCGACGAGTTCATAGAGATTGAGGAGGAGGAGGAGGAGGAGCCCGAGTACCACCCACAAGATCCTGACGACGACGACATGATTATCGATGATGGCGGCGAAGTTATCGATCCGGCAAGTGGTTCCTCGTCTGAAGGTAGCTTCTGCGGTCACTCCGAGTGCAGGAGACATGGATAGATCGTTGTTGGTTTGTGGAGTCTGCCCTGATGGGTCCTTGGCTTCTGGAGCCTTCTTTTGATCCTTATGCCCGATTTTCCCCATTCCCAGTATGATGAAAATCTTTTACCTACTTCTTCAGTTTTTGTATCAATGTGAGTTGGCCAGTTCGATAAGGCTTGTCTTGTAACCAGAAACCTAAGATCCCAAGTGGGTCGGCTATGTATTTATATGTATGGTGTTATTCACATGTTCTGAGTGTTCATCATTGTCCCTTAACTACTGCTTACAAGAAAGAGAAAAAAAAGAAAAATAAGTACCCTTTTCAGTAACCCTTCTAACAAAGGTTATATTTCCGAAGGCGACCAGCGTTTTAAATAAGTTTCTTTACCGCAAATGAGTAACCATGTGATGCCAGGTTTTAGGGTGTCACATTAATTGGTATCAGAGCTAGTCGAGTCTTTCGGGAATGTTTGGGTTTAGGTCTGTTGTGTTGAAGTTGTGTTTTCTCTGACTGGATATTGTTTTATTACCTCCTTGAGGTAATGTGTGATGAACCGTAGTTCACACCCCTTTTCTGGATGACATCTGACTGCTTGTGTGGTATAGGTCAGTATGAACCAAAGAGGTGCTCGTGGAGGTGGATGAGGCAACGGAGGAATGGATTTTGCTGCCCAAGCACTGGCCGACGTGGCTGCGGCCATAGCTCTCCAAACAGCTAATGCTGCTGCCCAGAACCAACAAGAGCAACAGAGGGCAGAACAAGCAGCAGAGGGAAGGCATCTGAACGCTTTCCGATGTCAGAATCCGTCGCAGTTTGATGGAGGCGTGGATCCAATTAAGGCTGACCTTTGGATTCAGGAGCTAGAAAAGATCTTCGACCTGGTACACACTCCAGAGGAATCTAAGGTACCTTATTCCGTGTTCCAGCTAGTGGGCGATGCTGAGTACTGGTGGAGGGGCACCAGCCAGTTGTTGGAGGCTGAGCACCAGGCGATCACCTGGGGAGTATTTCGTGGCAAGTTTTTAGACAAATACTTCCCTCAGAGTTCCAGAAAAGAGAAGGAGCAGGAGTTCATGTGGCTGAGTCAGCGGGACCTGACAGTAGGGGAGTATGCGGCAAGGTTTGAATCCCTTGCCAAGTATTTCCGTTTCTTTCAAGATAATCCCAGTGAGGAATGGAAGTGTGAACAGTTTGAAGCCGGTTTGCGCTTCGAGATTAAAGAATCAGTATTGCCATTGGAGATCAGGAACTTCCAAGCACTAGTGGAGAAGTGCCGGAAAGTTGAGATGATGCGCAGAGGAAGGGATAACAAGGGAAGCGCAGGAGGACCCGTTCGTCCTAAGAGCCAGAATCAAGGCCAGAATTCAAAATGGAAGCAGAACCAGAGGAAGCCGTATTACCAGGTGTCTAGCTACAACCAGAAACAGCAAGCTCGTCCCAATGTTTCAGGGACAGGAAGTGGAGGCCAGAGAAACAACGATCAAGGCCAAGAGAGGAGATGTTACAGGTGTGGAGATCCGAGCCACCTGTCAAATGCTTGTCCAAAGAAGGATAACAAGTGTAACAACTGTGGCCTTGTGGGACACTTGGCGAAGGTGTGTCGTGCACCAAAGAGAGAGCATCATGTCAACCATACTAGAAAGAACAAGACAACCGTTAAGGGAAGAGTGTATACCATGAGTGGTGCTGAGGCATCAAACTCCGATGATCTCGTGCAAGGTAAGTGTGACATTGCTGGTAATCTTTTGACTGTACTTTTCGATTCAGGCGCAACTCATTATTTTATCTCGATGGATCGTGTGAAAATTCTAAATTTGCCCGTTTCTTCCTTACCATATAATCTGATTGTTTCTACCCCAACTGCTGAACCTGTGACCGTTAATTCGGTTTGCTTAAACTGTCCTATCATTGTTCAGAATAGACATTTTCTTGTAGACTTGATCTGTTTGCCTTTAGTACATTTAGATGTAATCTTAGGCATGGATTGGTTATCTTTCAACCATATCCTAATAGATTGTGCTCAGAAAACCTTAATCTTTGGAGGAGATTTCTGGATTTTTATTTGCTAATCAGGTAAGAGCTTCTTTGAAAGAAGGAGCTCAAGGTTACATGTTACTGTTTTCCTTGGACGTCGAGAGCGAGTATGACTTGGATTCCATACCTGTCGTTCGAGAGTTTCCGGAGGTTTTTCCTGAGGATGTACCTGGATTGCCACTTGTTAGGGAGATCGAGTTCGCGATTGATCTGACTCCGGCACCGGACCAATATCTATGGCGCCATATCGTATGTCGCCATCAGAGTTAGAAACCTTGAAGGACCAACTTGAGGAGTTGATGAGGAAGGAGTTTATACGACCTAGTGTGTCACCGTGGGGAGCTCCAGTCCTACTAGTAAGGAAGAAGGATGGAACTGCTAGACTGTGCGTGGACTTTCGTCAGCTAAACAAAGTCACGATTAAAAACAGATATCCTCTTCCAAGGATCGATGATCTTATGGATCAGTTACGTGGAGCGGCAGTATTTTCAAAGATCGATCTGCGGTCAGGATACCACCAGATACGAGTAAAAGCGGAAGATGTTCCTAAGACAGCGTTTCGAACACGCTATGGGCATTATGAGTATTTGGTGATGCCGTTTGGAGTGACGAATGCACCTGCTATATTCATGGACTATATGAATAGGATCTTTCGTCCCTTTTTGGATCAGTTCGTAGTCGTCTTCATTGATGACATACTGATCTATTCTCCGGACAAGGAGACTCATGCTGAGCATCTTAGCATTGTTCTTCAGATCCTGAGAGAGAAACAGCTCTATGCGAAACCAGAGAAGTGTGAATTTTGGTTGGAGCAAGTTCAATTCTTGGGGCACGTAATATCCCGCGAAGGAATCGCTGTGGATCCAACGAAGGTCGAGGCTGTTTTGGAATGGGAAAGGCCAACAACGGCAACGGAAATCCGTAGTTTTGTAGGTTTGGCTGGCTACTACCGGAGATTCATTGAAGGATTTTCCAAGATTGTAGGACCTCTCACTCAGTTGACGCGTAAGGACCAAACATTCGTGTGGACAGAAGCCTGTGAGAAAAGCTTCCAAGAACTAAAAAGGAGATTGACCACCTCACCGGTATTGATCCTACCCGATCCCAAGGAATCTTTTGAGGTTTACTGTGATGCTTCGCATCAGGGTTTGGGCTGTGTACTGATGCAAAATCGGAAAGTGGTGGCTTATGCTTCGAGGCAGTTGAAGATTCATGAGAGGAACTATCCGACGCACGATTTAGAACTAGCTGCTGTGGTCTTCGCTTTAAAGATCTGGAGACATTACTTGTATGGAGCTACTTTTAATGTTTTCAGTGACCATAAAAGCTTGAAGTACCTGTTTAATCAGAAGGAATTGAATATGCGTCAGAGACGTTGGTTAGAATTCTTGAAGGATTATGATTTTCAACTACAGTATCACCCTGGAAAGGCGAATGTAGTGGCTGATGCTTTGAGCAGAAAGACAATTCACGCATCAGCGATGATGGTCAAAGAACATGAACTGCTGGAAAAATTCCGAGATCTAAGTTTGTTAGTGGAAAGTACACCGGGAAAATTGTGTCTGAACAGGATCACCGTGTCAAATGGACTAATGGAGAAGATAAAGGAGAAGCAAGAGACCGATCAGTATCTACAGACAGAAAGAAACTTGGTACGCCAAGGAGCTCTGTCAAAATTTAGAGAAGGAACAGATGGAATTTTGAGGTTTGGCGAGAGAATCTATGTACCTGATGATGCTGAGCTAAGAAAGCTGATTTTAGAAGAGGCTCACAAGAGTAGGTTGAGTATGCACCCAGGGGCCACCAAGATGTATCAAGATCTTAAGAAATTATATTGGTGGTATGGAATGAAGAGAGATGTAATGGAATACGTCGCTTCTTGTTTGATATGTCAAAAAGCCAAAGTGGAACACCAGAGACCAGCAGGAATGTTACAGTCTTTAGATATTCCAGAATGGAAATGGGATGGAATCTCAATGGATTTCGTGACCAGTTTACCAAGGACTAAGAAGGGGTATGAGGCTATATGGGTAATAGTGGACCGACTGACTAAGTCAGCTCACTTTTTGCCAATCAATATGAGGTACTCTATGGAGAAGTTAACCCAACTGTACATCGGAGAGATTGTTAGGCTGCATGGTGTGCCTTCAAGCATTGTCTCCGACCGAGACCCGCGACTTACATCAAGGTTTTGGCAGAGTTTGCAAGAAGCACTTGGAACGAAACTCGGATTGAGTTTCGCATATCATCCACAGACGGATGGGCAATCGGAAAGAACAATCCAGTCACTAGAGGATTTGCTGAGGGCTTGTGTTTTGGAGGATGTCGGGAGTTGGGACGAGTCCCTACCATTGATAGAATTTACCTACAATAATAGCCTCCATTCAAGCATTGGAATGGCACCTTATGAGGCCCTGTATGGTCGACGATGTCGGACGCCTTTGTGTTGGTACCAGGACGGTGAAAGTTTGTTATTAGGTCCAGACTTCGTGCAACAAACAACGGAAAAGGTGAAGATGGTCTAGGTGAAAATGAGGGCAACTCAGCCGACAAAAGAGCTACGCAGACAGGAGACGACGACCTCTAGAGTTTGAGGAAGGCGAACATGTATTCTTGAGAGTCACGCCAACGACTGGGATTGGCAGAGTACTAAAGTCCAGAAAGCTCACACCCAAGTTCATTGGACCCTACCAAATTCTTCGTCGTGTAGGTCCAGTAGCTTATAAAATATCTTTACCACCCTTTCTTTCCAATATCCATGATGTTTTTCATGTCTCTCAGTTGAGAAAATACATTCCAAATCCATCACATATCATAAAGCCTGATAAAGTGCAGTTAAAAGAGAACCTGTCCTTTGTGACTTCGCTGACACGAATCGTGGATAGGATGACAAAGCAGCTCAGAGGTAAACAAATTCCTTTGGTCAAAGTCATCTGGAATGAGACAACCGGAGAAGCAACGTGGGAAGCTGAGGACAAAATGAAGTTGCAGTACCCTGAGTTATTTCAAGGTACATAATTTCGAGGACGAAATTCTTTTTAGAGGGGTAGAGTTGTAACACCCCGTTTTTCGTATGCTTCTTTATCGGTAAATACATGCTTTAATGTATTTATTTTCGATAAAATCCAGAAGATGATTTTATTTAAAATAAAATCATTTTCTTGTGTTGTTTTACCATATGAAGCCCCAATAAAATTTTCGGTCGAAAATTCAGACAAAAACCGGTCTGGGTTCTTACTACCGGTACAAGTTTACGGAGCCAGAAACAAAATTTTAATTCGTGAACGAGACAGTTAGTGTTTTTAAGATGTTTTGTGTGGGTTGGTAAATTCTCGAAATTTTGTTGTCCGGAAATAAAATATAATATTTTATCCGGACGAAACCTTCAGAAAATACGATCGGATGTGCAACCGGTTACGTATTTAAGCAGTTAAAGGAACCCTAAAGAAGGAGAAAAGACTTGATGGGAATCTCATTTAATGTTATGACACACCTAATGGAAAAGAAAATCCTCATTACACTTCAAAATCTTACTTTTCACTTTCTCTCTCCAATCACATCACATCACATTAACTCTTAATCCACTCTTCAAGAAACTCAACTTCTTTCTTCTTCTTCCTCTTAAGGCCGTGCACTTCCACCCATCCCTCTATAAATAGCACTTATCAACTTCATTTAAACACTTTCCTTTCTCCTACTTCATTCTTAAGCTTTCATCTTTTCACTTCAAGCTTCCAAAGCTCTTGTTTTTACTCTTCTTTTCACAAAGTGTTATTCATCAAAGTTGTTCCTCTTGTTTAGGGTAATACTCTCATGTATTCTTTTCTTTAAAAACTTCATCTTTCTCTAAAGTTTCTTCTTCATGTCATTTATGAGCTTTTATCTTCAAAAATCTCTCAAAAATGGTAGAAAACTCCTTTTGAGTTGAAACCAATTTCTATGGCCTTGTATTTACTTGTAGTTTAACATACTAAAAGGTTGTGTAAAACAAAGATTCCTAACCTCTACTTCCTAATGAGGCCGAACCATACCTATGGTTTTGATGGATCTTGTTTCAACTTTTACAAGTGTGAGTTTGTATTTAAAGATTTGTTTTTCCAAAATGATCATTGACCAAGGCTCCTTTATGTTAAAGGATGCTATGTCTAAAGTGATTGGAAAGTTTAAAGATTTGTTTTCCAAAATGATAATTGACCAATGCTCCTTTATGTTAAAGGATGCTATGTCTAAAGTGATTGGAAAGTTTAAAGATTTTTGCTCTACTTTACGTCATTTACTTTTATGTCATTTATGTTTATGTCATTTACATTATGTCATTTACCTTATGTCATTTATATTTATGCCATTTACTTTAAGTCATTTACTTTATGTCATTTATATTTATGCCATTTACTTTAAGTCATTTACTTTATGCCATTTATATTTATGCCATTTACTTTAAGTCATTTACTTTATGTCATTTCCATTATGTCATTTACTTTTATGCCATTTATATTTATGTCATTTACTTTAAGTCATTTATTTAATGTCATGCCATTTACTTTATGATATTATACTTTAATTATTTATAATCCTATGTTGTTTCCAAGATGATCATGGACTTGAGCTCCATAAGTTATTGGATGCTAAAAGGTCTAAGAGATTGGAAGAATTTAAAGATTTTGATCATAAAAACCCAAGGATGGCCGAATCTTAAAGGTTATGGACCTAGGGTGTTTCGTTTTTCATTTATCCAAAGTGATCATGGTTTTGAGCTCCTTACTATTAATGGATGCTAAACCAAAGAGATTGGAAATTTTAAATGTTCCTAGCCTATTTTATTGATCAAGGCCGAATCTCCATCAATGTGTAACTTGGTGGGATTTTTGTTCAACTTTGTTTTAAGTAATCATGTTTTAAACTCTTAGCACTTGCGGATCATAAATCCCTAAGTTGCATATGTTTTGGAAACTTCTAACCCTAAGTTCTTGGTTGAGTTCTAATCCTTTGAACCTTGTCTCTTGAAACCTAGACTTGCCTCCTAACCAACCTTGAAGAACGTCCGCAAAGCCGTTTATTTTCTTAAAATTCCCTTACCTTCTTAAGGTAAGAGGGGATTTCCTAAAGATATTCAATAACTGTATGCATGTGTGTAAGTGTTTAACTGGATATTTATATGGTGATTGAGCTTACCTGATTATCTTATGTACTTGAACTGTTGTGCTATTATCTGATGTTGAACTGTACTTGTTCTAAATGATAAAATGCATATATGTGATGAACTGCTTTCAACTGTGATATTAGCATTGCACTGATGATATATACTGTTTTTGATTGAAAGTTTGCTAAGCCAGACGTGCGTCTGTGCTCAACCATAATAAGGATTAAAAACCTTAATAAGCTTTGAAGATGAAGGGATTGGTGTTATTTTCCAAAAGCTGTTTAAACTTAAAGTACTTGTTTTAAATGTTGAAATGATTTTGGTGTACTATTGTTATACAAGAGAAAAATCCTTTTCAAACTATGTGTCTTCAAGTGGAAACTTTCAAGATGATTTGGCAATATCCTATTGGGGGAAATATTTCAAAGATAAAAGAATTTCAAAGATGCTTTATAAAAGATTTTCAAAGAAAAGGTTTTCCTAAATATTTTGGAAACTTTCCGATAACCTGGATAGGTTATCGAGGATTCGGTTTTGAATTTGTTTTTCATTGAACGAAAAATAAGTACTTAAGAAAGAGAATCTAGTACGCGAGACGTCGCCTCTAGTATTCAGTGATGTGCACGTGATCTTGGATCAGTGTAAATTCGGGACTACGAGTCCTGGCTATGATATTAGGGACTTAGGTCCTAATCACGTTGTGTTGGACTGTGTCTTCTAACCGCGTGTGATGATCATGATTAAAGGTGAAGGTTGTTTTCTACGACCACAACCCTTGACTGCGGCCACGGTCTTGGGCATTGTGATTGAGCATTCGGACTATGAGTCCTATGCTTCTGAGTTTTCAAGTGATGGGGAAATGATGATTAAGTCGTTAGCTTTGAGCAGCTACAGTGAAAAAAATGAACACAAAGAAATCCTTTAAATAAAATATTTTATCATGTGCATTTCCCCAAGCAGACGTGCTATTGATGAATATATCAGATACAAGGTGGTATCTGGGAGTCTCATCCATGTAAACCGAGTTAAGAGGCACATGTGGCGTTGCCCGATCCGAGACCTTAATGCATGAGGGTAAGGGGGTAACTGCCCAGGTGGGCTAGAGCTTGACCAACTCTAATGATTCTCCAGTGAAAAGAAACGGTGTTGAGATCTCATGAGATTAAGTTAGAGCCTGATATTGAAGTGCCATGCATCTTTTCGAAAGATTGGCTGTGCGGGTTTGATGCCCTTTGATATAACACTGATATATTGCGAATATGCATGATCTAACTGCGTATATGATTCTGTGATGTATGTATCATGTATATGGTTGTTGTGGGATATATCTTATGATGGTATCTCACTCTTGCACAAATGTATGCTTTGTTCTTTTCTCTTTGCTTCGGGAACGCACGTACTCTTAGATGGATCCGGACGTCCCTCTGGCACCAACGAGTTCGAGGAATGAGGTATTCGATCATGCTGGGGCAACGGGGAGTTGGACCATTCATGAAGGAGCAACGACTGCGACCTATCAGGGACCAATCACGACTACTGAGACTAATGCAAACGGAGTACCTATACGGAGGATCCACACAGTCGAGTCTCGGACTGTGGCACTTCCACCTCCATGGTTCTACCTCCACACTCTACAGGTCACCGGACTTCTTCACGAGCACCTTGACCCAGTCGCACCGCTCGAAGAAGATCCAGTGGAGGAGGATCCCGAAGAGGATCCGGAGGAAGACCCCGACGAGTTCATAGAGATTGAGGAGGAGGAGCCCGAGTACCACCCACAAGATCCTAACGACGACGACATGATTATCGATGATGGCGGCGAAGTTATCGATCCGGCAAGTGGTTCCTCGTTTGAAGGTAGCTTCTGCGGTCACTCCGAGTGCAGGAGACATGGATAGATCGTTGTTGGTTTGTGGAGTCTGCCCTGATGGTCCCTTGGCTTCTGGAGCCTTCTTTTGATCCTTATGCCCGATTTTCCCCATTCCCAGTGTGATGAAAATCTTTTACCTAGTTCTTCAGTTTTTGTATCAATGTTAGTTGGCCAGTTCGATAAGGCCTGTCTTGTAACCAGAAACCTAAGATCCCAAGTGGGTCGGCTATGTATTTATATGTATGGTTTTATTCACATGTTCTGAGTGTTCATCATTGTCCCTTAACTACTGCTTACAAGAAAGAGAAAAAAAGAAAAGAAAAATAAGTACCCTTTTCAGTAACCCTTCTAACAAAGGTTATATTTCCGAAGGCGACCAGCGTTTTAAATAAGTTTCTTTTCCGCAAATGAGTAACCATGTGATGCCAGGTTTTAGGGTGTCACAAAACCAGCTATTATTTTAAGATTTATTTCTGAAATGTGTTAGTCATGTAATGCCCAGGGGGGTGTCACATTAGTGGTATCATAGCTGGTCGAGTCTTTCGGGAACCTTGGGGAATAGGTCTATTAGGTTTTTGTTGTGTGATCTCTGGTTGGATTTTGTTTGAATTGTTTTTTTTTGTTGAAAACAAGTGTGTGTTGACATACAAGTAGGTATGTTTTGATGGGTTCTAAGTGGGTTGAGACCTTGTGAGAACTCATGGTTAGTAAAGGGTACTTATGTTCATGTTGACACGTTTGGTCATCCTTTGGGGATTGTGTCAAACATTTGAATGAGGTACCTGTCGTGGAAGATTTTCCGGGATTATTCCCTGAGAATGTTCCGGGTTTGTCCTTGCCAAGGATATTGAGGTTTGGATTGATTTAGTTCCTAGATTCGGTCGGATCTTTATCACTTTGGGTATGATATCGCCTACAAAGTTAGCTAGTTAGATGACTTGTCTTAACGAGAAGATTTGTTGTCAGGATAGTTTTGGGATCGAGAGTGTCCTGCGAGGAGCACCGACGTTGTTCCTAAGGATGAAACAAAACTTTTGTGGAAGTGATCACAGACGGTGATTGAAATCCGTAGATGGTTAGGCTAACTGATTTTTATCAAAGGTTCATCAAGGAACTATTTAAGATTTTGCGTCGTTGACTCTACTTACGAGGATAGACCAACTCTTTCCATGACTGAGGGACTGACTAAGTTGTCGGTCATTGTACACAGCTCAGAGAGGAATACGGGAGACATCAACAAATCGGATTAAGTGTGTTTAGAAAGAGCTCGTGCTTGCTCGAAGTCGAGATAAGCCAATCCTAATCTTCACTCTTAGAATGAGTGTCTAATGTTTAAGGAAAACTCTTCACTGTACTATTTGATTCTTTATGAACTTGTCAGTTGACAATTGTTCCTCAAATTTTTTGGTTGTATTAGACAATCACAACGGTACGTTTTGTACATGCCAAACTCACTTTTCTGACCTTGATTTAAAGTCTATGATGACTTATCAATTGGTTCTGATAGTCTGGATATTTTCATATTTTGTTTGAAAATATGTTATGACTATTTCTTGAGTTGTGTAACTCAGATGGCTTCTTGATAATAGAAGTTTCTTACTGAAAACTTACTCTATTCACTTTTACTTTGTGTGGAAGTGATCCAGTCTGAATTTTGTCGGACTATTGTTCATTTAAATTGTTGTGTAGTAAAGTTCTTGTGAAAGAAGGAACTTCATTAGATTCATGTTTGTAAACGTGTACCGATCATGTATTTTTACAACCACGAACCTACTAAAGAATCTTAATACATAAGGATTATTTCTGTATCTTTCCAATACTTGTCATATTCTTCAAGACCATGTCTTGTAGTAGTTCGAAAGGACTTGTTACCTTTGATCAACTATACCCTTCATATTTTCCAAAACGTTATTAATGTGTGACCTATCTCGTAAGTTATGAGGATGGTTAATTGATTCATATCACGACATTAGAGTTAGTTGAGTACAGTAAGAAAGTTATTTGGCGTATACGACCTCACTGGTTAAGACAATAGCATCACAATGAATTTGGTGTGGGTTTACCGAGGATCTTTAAGAGTTTTCATTCGTTTTGGATGATCGATTGTCAGGTTAACGAGGAAGGCACCTTTCTTATTTGTTTAGATCCACTATGCAGTGGATAAGCTAATTGAAATAGGTATCAGAGGACTGATCAGACTCCATGGTTTATCTTTAAGCATCGTTTTAGATGAAGACCTGAAGTTTACCAACGAGTTGGTACAATCTGCTCCAAGTGTTGGGGGCCTAGTTGAGATTGAGTCCAACAGATCACCCTCAACTCGAGTGGGTGAAATGAGAAAAAAACGATTTGATCTTAGAAAGTTAGTTGGGAGTAAGTGTAGTATTTAACTACGATCGTTTCTTCAGCAGGATTGACAATAAGTGATAAGAGTCGTGTTGAGGTATAGTTGTGATTGGTAAGATATGAACCTTTAAGATTAATCTCAGTAAGTGAGACAATTATTATAAATCAAATGTTGATTGAGGCAGAATAATCGTTGGGGAACCTAGGGTAATGATCAATGTTCGTCATTAAGCTTTGATTGTCTGAATTTTGAAAGATTAGATGGAAGAGTGCATATAGTATTTTCACTTAAGTGGATTCGAGCGAAAAAGAAAAGCTCTTGTGAAAATTAAGTTTCTGAAGGAGTTCAAAGTTGATGAGTTAGATAATCCTAACTGGTGTGATTCCTTTTTAATCTTAGTCTACCTTAGGGAATGTTATGACGTTTTAATTGGAGACTTGAAAAGTGTAAATTTGATATGACTAGAAGAGTAGACTAAGCCCAAATGGACTAAGACCATGATTGAATACCTTGAGTAGGAAGTTGATGCATGTTGTAATAAAGTTAGTGCTGACTTTGGTGTTAACTGTGAAAGTTAGATGTTGGAGAAAGTTTTCTAATGGATCAATATTGAGAAGTGAAGAGATTAAGTGTGGATTTTGTTTTTTTAAAGTGCAATAGACTAAGGTGAAATGTCGAAGGTGGTGGGAATAATGCGGTAGGGGAAAGTTTTGAGGATGAATAGAACGACGTAAGCATTGATTCTGTTATGGAGTTATGAATAAAAGAAATCATGTCTAGTTTTGAGTCATGAAATTTCGAGGACAATTTTTTTTAAGTGGGGTGGTAATGTAACACCCCGATTTTTACTGTTCTTCAATAATAGTAAATATATGTAAATTTTTATTTGAACAGATTAATTTTCTAAATGTTGATTTTAGTTTATTTTATGTGGTTTGGTTAAGTAATTTTAATTACTCATTTAAAATTAATTTTTGAGTGCATTAATACTGTCTTATGTCAGTGTAGGCACAATAACTAGACAATAATATTATGTTATTGTTACTAGTAGTATTTGTTTAGAAAAAACTATTTTAAATGTTGTGATTGAAAGAAAATTATTTTTCTATTTGACTCTATTTGATTTTAGATTTTAAAATGAATTGGTTTAAAATTAATCGGAGACTAAATTTTGGATCGTTGATTTTCTTAGTTGATTAGTTCAACTATCAATCTTGACTCTAATTTAAATTTTGAAAGTATATAATTGTCAACCATTATTTTTAGATCCAAAAACCAAAAACATTTTTATTTTTAGGCTCAATGTTTACCACTCATTTTGCACCTATTATTACTAATCAGAAGTTTTCCTCCTTTTATCTCCCTCTTTCACGCGACAACCCTTTTTATATGAGACTTCAAAAATTTATTTAATTAAACCGAAACCTTAGTTACACTCTACTTTAATGTAGAGAGTTATGATAAAAATGTAGGTTGAAAAGTCAGGTGAAACCCGGTCTGTGAATTTCACTGACAGTATAATTATAATGCTCAAAAAACCTAATTTTGACTCGTGAACGAAAAACTTAAGGTTTTTATTTAATTTCCTACGATTTTGGTCATTTTGAAATATTTCACTAAAAAGTGAAATATTATATTATATTCGGGCGATATCTTAAGTCGGGCAATCGACTGAGCTAAATACGAGATTACCAGGAACGCTAATGGATAATATCCATGAGTCACACATGACAAGGCCATATGGATGATGTCATGGATGGAGTCACTAGTCATGATGACAATTTCTAGGTAAATTGCATTTTGATCCTTACACTTTCTCTAATTTGAATTTTGGTCCCTAAACTAGTTTCCATGATCTTCCAAGTGAATTGGATCAATTTTCACCCATCCAAACCCAAGTTGGGCTCCGGCCTTATGGGCCAATATCATTGCCAATACTTCAATTTCATAAGACCAATTTTCCTACACTTAACTTTCCTATGCCTTTGTTAAATGCCTTAAGCATTTTTATGTTGAAAATTCAAGTAATGGACTTGGACTTTCCTTAGCTCTAATTGCGCATGGCCCAAGGTGTTGAAGGTTTGGCAAGTGCACCAAAATCGCGACAAGTAATAATAGTCGAGTAGAGTATCGTCCCACGAGGATTGAGATTAAGTAGCAATGTAAACTAAGTAAGTGATATTTAAACCCATACAAATCATAGTTCCAAAAGAGTAATTGAATTTTCTTTATCCACAATTCTATCCAAAGTGTTGTCACAAACAAAGATGAATGAATTATATTTTACTTCTTTACCACACAAGTAAGTAATTGAAAGAATGAACAAATGGAATGAAATCAAGTGTTTAAGACGGTTAGGAGTCGGAATTCTTCAATTTTCACTTAATGCAAGTTCAACCCTAACTCCAAATCAATTCACCCGTTTAACATTCAAATCACTAATGTAGGTTTATCCCTAATTCCTTAGGTGATATCTTTTTGTTACTAATCAAGAACCCTAATTCCTTAAGTGATTCAAGAATTAGCACAAACATCAAGCATTAGATTCATAGAAATGTATTGCAATGAACTTCTACTCCTAGAATCAACATTACAATAGTAATCTACTTCAGATGTAGCATGAACACAAATTTTCCAATTATGCATTCACACTTATAATCAATTCCATAGATGGCTAATCAAAGAAATGCATTAAGCCTAGAAGAGATTACCTACTTGAATGAATTTGAATTGAAATCAAGGTGAAGCAAACTTACATCAAGATCCAAATGAGTTCATCCTATCCTAACCTAAAAGATTTAGAAACTCATGGTATGAATCTGAAAAATGGAAGAAATAGGTGAGAATTGAGATAGAGAAACCATGGAGTCTTCAATTCTTCTTTCCCAAATATCTTGAGCCACCACGAATCTTGAAAACACTCTCAAATAGAACTGCCTTGCACCAGAAAGTGATCCCAAAAATTCCTCAAAATAATTGTCGAACACAATTTATAGCGTAAGGAAACGAACCCAGCGCCTGGCGCTGATATTAGAGCATTGGGCGCTGGACTTAGGCTTTAACTGACACACTCTGTCTAGCCTCTAGCGCTGGGCGCTAATGTTGGGGCACTGGGCGCCATAAATCGGGTTTTCTGTCCCAGCTGAGCGCTGGCTTTGAAAACTGAGCACCATAAATCATGCCTTCTGTCCTAGCTGAGCACTGGGAATTTGGGCTGAGCGCTAGGACTTGAGATTCCTCGTCTCCTGCATATTCCCAACCAATCTTTAAGTGTGTTTTCCTCAAAAATCTGAAATCTAAGTGCCTAACACTAGTAAGAAGAATCTGTGTATTTTTTCTATCCATTTTCCTTTAGTTCCTAAGATTAGATACATTTTTACTTTTATTTTCTCTATGAATCTGTATATGTTGCAGATTTATCACAAGGCCCAAGGGGCTTGGCTTCATCCATTTTTATGAGTCACAATCTTCTCCATTCTTCTTATTTCTTCCATCATCTTCTACATTCTCCATTTTCTCTCTAACTAAAAAGCTTGAGTTTGTGAAGTAAGTGTGTGATTCCTTGCCATTTTTCAAGATCCAAGAGGTGATTTGCGACACACTAAAACTCGGTATCACATGGTTACCCGTTGCGGAAAAGATGCTTATTTAAAATGATGGTCGCCTTCGGAAAAATAACCTTTTATATACGGTTACTGAAAAGGGGTACTCATTTTTTTTTTTAAAGCAGTTAAGAAAAGATGATGAACATTCAGAACATGAAAATCTACATCACACATATAATGATAACTATCCCACTTGGGATCTTAGGCTTGATTACATGACAGGCCTTGTCGAACTGGCCAACATACAGTGAAACAGCTACTGAAGAAATAGGTAAAAGAAAACATCAAACTGGGAATAGGGAACTAGGTACAAGACTAAAAAGATGGCTCTAAAAGCCTAGAGACTATCGGGACAACTCCAAAAACCGACAAACGATCTACCAATGCCTCCTGCATGCAGAGTGACCATAGACGCTACCCTCAGACGAGATATCAGATGCTGGATCAATAACGTCACCGCCATCATCGATAGGGACGTCGTCATCGCCGGGATCCTGTGGATGGTACTCTGGCTCCTCCTACTCCTCGTCGTCGACCTCTATCAGCTCAAAAGGTTCTTCCTCATGATCCTCTTCGGGATCCTCCACCACTGGATCCTCCACAAGCGGTTCAACTGGATCAAAATGCTCATGAAGGAGTCCGGTGACTTGGAGCATATGAAGGTAGTACCATGGAGGTGGAAGCATCACTGTCCTCGGCTCGACGGTATGAATCCTTCACACGAGCACTCCGTTAGCATTCGTCTCGGTAGTCGTGACTGGTCCCCGATACGTCGCGATCGTCGCACCCTCGTCTATTGTCTAGTTCCCTGCCGACCCAGCATGATCAAATACTTCGCTCCTCGAGCTCGACTGTGCAAGGGGAACGTCCGGATCCATCTAAAAGAACGTGCATACCCGATACAAGAAGAAAAAAACAGAACATACAGTTGTGCAAGAGTGAGATACCGTCATAAGATATATTCAACAACAACCATATACATGATACATACATCACAGAATCATATAAGCAGTTAAATCATGCATATACATAACATAACAATGTTATACCAAAGGGTCTTAAAACCGCACAATCAATCTTTGAAAATATGCATGGCACCTCAATATCAGGCTCTAACTTAATCTCATGAGATATCGACACCGTTTTCCACTGGAGAAGAATTAGAGTTGGTCAATCTCTAGACCACCGGGCAGTTGCCTCCATACCCTCATGAATTTAAGGTCTCAGGAGGAGCAACATCACATGTGCCTCTGAACCGGTCACATGGACTGACTCCCAGATACCACCTTGTATCTGATATGTAAGAAAGGCACATCTGCCTGGGGAAATGCACATGAGAAAATATTTTATTTAAAAGGTTTTCTTTGTGTTCATTATATTTCACTGTCGCAGCTCAAAGCTAATGACTTAATCATCATTTCCCCATCACTTGAAAACTTAGAAGCATAGGACACACAGTCCGAATGCTCAATCACAACGCCCGAGACCGATGCACCAGTCCTAGGCTTGTAGTCATAGAAAACAACATTCACTTTTAACAACGTTCTTCACAATGTGGTTAGGACACACAGTCCACAACAACGTGATTAGGACACACAGTCCACAACAACGAAATTAGAACGCACTATCCTCGATTTCGAGAATTGGACCCTCAGTCCAGAACATCATGAATAGGACACATGGCCCCGAATTAACATTGATCCAAGATCACGTGCGTATAACTTAATGCTAGAGGCGACGTCTCGCGTACTAGATTCTCTTTCTTAAGTACTTATTTTTTGTTCAGTGAAAATCAAATTCAAAACCGAATCCTCGATAACCTATCTAGGCTATCGGAAAGTTTCTAAAACATTTAGGAGAAAACCTTTTTTTTGAAAATCTTTTATAAATCATCTTTGAAATACTTTTATCTTTGAAAATCCCCAATAGGATATTGCCAAATAATCTTGAAATTTTTCACTTGAAGACACATAGTTCGAAAAGGATTTTTCTCTTGTATAACAATAGTTCACCAAAACCATTTCATCATTTAAAACAAGTACTTTAAGTTAATGAGCTTTTGGAAAAGAACACCAATCTCTTCATCTTCAAAGCTTATTAAGGTTTTTAATCCTTATAACAATTGAGCACACACACAAGTCTGGCTTAGCAAACTTTCAATCAACAGCAGTATATGTTATCAGTTCAATGATAATATCACAGTTGAAAGCAGTTCATCACAGATATGCATTATAAAATTTAGAACCAGCACAGTTCAACATCAGATAATAGCATAACAGTTCAAGTACATTAGATAACCAAGTAATCTCACTCAACATATAAATATCCAGTTAAACACCTACACACATGCATACAGTTATTGAATATCTTTAGGAAATCCCCTCTTACCTCACGTCGGAGTTAAGAGTTTTGGATTTGAAAAGAAGGTTCACGAACGTCCTCGCATCTCCGACGATGGAAGTCTAAGGTTACCAACATAAAATCATGAGTTAAAAATAAATCAACTCGAGAACACTAACCACAAGGTATAGGTTCGGTTCATACAATAAACTGGGATAAGGGGTTTCCGAAATTTATGCGACTCTTGGATTTATGATCCTTAAGTGTTAGAAGTTCATAAACAACAATATTTTAACAAAGTAGAATTAAAAATCCACTAAGTAATTGACTTAGGGTTTCATCCAAGCAGAGGTAAATAGGCTAGCAATTTCTAAACTTTCCAAACTCTTTAGGTTAGCATCCATACATAGTAAGGATCTTGAAACCATGATCATTTCGGAAAATGGAAAAATCAAATGTCTTAGACCATGAACTCTTAGGTTCGACCTTAACAAGTTTGTGAGGTTAGAGATATTTAAACCATCCAATCTTTTGGGCATAGCATCCTTTAACATGAAGGAGCTTTAAATCCATAATCATCTTGGAAAACAAAATAAAATAACACATCCTAGGTCAAATGTTACATTCGGCCATCGTTGGTAAATAAACCAAGAAAATATTTTAAACATTCCAATCACTTAGACATAGCATCCTTTAACATAAGGAGCTTTTTAGTTCATGATCACTTTGGAAAACAAAACTCAACATCTTTGCATAACCATTGAAGGTTTCGGCCTTTTCAAGAAATAGGGGTTAGAAATCTTCAAACTTTACAATATCTTGGACCTAGCATCCTCCTATATCAAGGAGTCTTAATCCATCATCATTTTGGAAAACAAAACATAAACACCATTGCCTTAAAACTCATTGGTTTTGGTCTTTACATAAAAATAGGGTAAAAATATTTAAACTTTCCAATCACTTAGACATAGCATCCTTTAACATAAAGGAGCCTTGGTCCATGATCATCTTGGAAATGAAACTCAAATACAAACTCATACATGTAAAAGTTGAAACAAGACTCATCTAAACCATATACATGGTTTCAGCCTCCTTAGAAAGAAGAGGTTAGGAAACTTTGTTTTACACAACCTTTTAGTATGTGATAGTATGAGTAAATACAAGAATATAGAAAGTGGTTTCAACTCAAAAGGAGTTTTCTACCATTTTCGAGAGGTTTTAGAAGTTAAAAGCACATAAAGAACATATGAAGAAAACTTTGATACAAAAGATTAAACTTTGAAAAAGAACTACATAGAAGTATTACCCTTGACAAGATGAACAACTTTGATGAAGAACTTTAAAAGAAAAGCTTGATAAAAATGTAAAGTTTGTAAGAGAGAAGAAGAAGAAGAAATGTAGTAAGGTGTAAATGTGAAAAATGGAGGAAAGTGATGAAGTATGGAAATGAAGAGTATTTATAGAGAGTGAGTGAGAGAGAGAGGCCACGGTTTTGAACGAAGAAAGAAGAGAAGAAAGAAGGTGGGTTGCTTGTAGAGAAAGAAAAAAGGTAAGGTGTGGTAAAGTGGAGGTATCGTGTGGAGGTAAGGTTGGAGAGAGAACGTAAGAAAAGATGATTTGATAAAAATGTAAAGTATGGCTTGTAGAAAAGGTGTCATAACTTTCACATCAGTCATTCCATTCCCTCTTTGCTTTGCTCCATTGAGCATCAGATGACTTTCCCGATCTTATTTCCCGACGATTTTTCTCGGGAAATCCCTAAGATTTGGCCCCGAACAAGATTTTTCGAAAAACTCCAAACCCACACAAAACATCATAAAAACACTAACCGTCTCGTTCATGAATTAAAATTTTGTCTCTAGCTCAGTAAACTTGTACTGGCAGTGATAACCCAGACCAGTTTTCGTCTGAATTTTCGACCGAATATTTTACTGTGACTTCATACGGTAAAACAACACAAGAAAATGATTTTATTTTAAATAAAATCATCCTCTGGATTTTATAAAAAATAAACACAATAAAGCATGTATTTACTGATAAAGAAGCATATGAAAAACAGGGTGTTACAACTCTACCCCTCTAAAAAGAATTTCGTCCTCGAAATTACGTACCTTGAAATAACTCAGGGCACTGCAATTTCATCTTATCCTCAGCTTCCCACGTTGCTTCTCCGGTTGTCTCATTACAGATGACTTTGACCAATGGAATTTGCTTACCTCTGAGCTGCTTTGTCATCCTATCCGCGATTCGTGGCGGCGAAGTCACAAAGGACAGGTTCTCTTTTAACTGTACTTTATCAGGCTTTATGATATGTGATGGATCAGGAATGTATTTTCTCAACCGAGAGACATAAAAAACATCATGGATATTGGAAAGAAAGGGTGGTAAAGATATTTTATAAGCTACTGGACCTACACGACGAAGAATTTGGTAGGGTCCAATGAACTTGGGTGTAAGCTTTCTGGACTTTAGTAATCTGCCAATCCCAGTCATTGGCGTGACTCTCAAGAATACATGTTCTCCTTCCTCAAACTCTAGAGGTCGTAGTCTCTTGTCCGCGTAACTCTTCTGTTAGCTCAGAGTAGTCCTCATTTTCTCCTGGATCATCTTCACCTTTTCTGTCATTTGTTACACGAAGTCTGGACCCAACAGCAAACTCTCACCATCCTGGTACCAACACAAAGGCGTCCGACATCGTCGACCATACAGGGCTTCATAAGGTGCCATTCCAATGCTTGAATGGAAACTATTATTGTAGGTGAATTCTATCAATGGTAGGGACTCGTCCCAAGCCGCGACATCCTCCAAAACACAAGCTCTCAGCAAGTCCTCTAGTGACTGGATTGTCCTTTCCGTTTGTCCATCAGCCTGCGGATGATATGCGGAACTCAATATGAGTTTCGTTCCAAACGATTTTTGTAAACTCTGCCAAAACCTCAATGTAAATCGCGGGTCTCGGTCTGAAACAATGCTCGAAGACACACCATGCAGTCTAACAATCTCTCCGCTGTACAGTTGGGTTAACTTCTCCATAGAGTATCTCATATTGATTGGCAAAAAGTGAGCTGACTTAGTCAGTCGGTCTACTATTACCCATATAGCCTCATAACCCTTCTTAGTCCTTGGTAAACCGGTCACGAAATCCATCGAGATTCCACCCCATTTCCATTCTAGAATATCTAAAGACTGTAACATTCCTGCTGGTCTCTGGTGTTCCACTTTGGCTTTCTGACATACCAAACAAGAATCGACGTATTCTATTACATCTTTCTTCATCCCATACCACCAGTACAACTTCTTAAGATCTTGATACATCTTCGTGGCCCCTGGGTGCATACTCAACCTGCTCTTATGAGCCTATTCTAAAATCAGCTTCCTCAGCTCAACATCGTTAGGTACACAAATCCTTTCACCAAACCTCAAGATCCCATCTTTTCCGTCTCTGAACTCTGACATTGCTCCTTGTCGCACTAAGTCCCTTTCGGCCTGCAGATACTGATCTGTCTCTTGCTTCTCCTTTATCTGCTCCATTAATCCATTTGACACGGTTGTCCTGCTCAGACACAGTTTTTCCTGGCGTACTCTCAACTGACAAACTTAGATCTCATAATTGTTCCAGCAATTCCTGCTCTTTAACCATCATCACTGATGCGTGAATTGACTTCATGCTCAAAGCATCAGCCACTACGTTCGCCTTTCTAGGGTGATACTGTAGTTGAAAGTCATAATCCTTCAGGAATTCTAACCAACGTCTCTGACTCATATTCAACTCCTTCTGATTAAACAGGTACTTCAAGATCTTATGGTCACTGAAAACATTAAAAGTAGTCCTGTACAAGTAATGTCTCCAGATTTTTAAAGCAAAGACCACAACAGCCAGTTCTAAATCATGCGTCGGATAGTTCCTCTCATGAATCTTCAACTGCCTCGAAGCATAAGCTACAACTTTCCGATTTTGCATCAGCACACAGCCCAAACCATGATGCGAAGCATCACAGTAAACCTCAAAAGATTCCTTGGGATCAGGTAGGACCAATACCGGTGAGGTTGTCAACCTCCTTTTCAGCTCTTGGAAGCTTCTCTCGCAGGCTTCTGTCCACACAAACGCTTGGTCCTTACGAGTCAACTGGGTGAGAGGTCCTACAATCTTGGAAAATCCCTCAATGAACCTCCAGTAGTAGCCACCCAAACCCACAAAACTACGGATTTCTGTTGCCGTTGTCGGTCTTTCCCATTCCAAAACAGCCTCGACCTTCGTCGGATCCACAACAATTCCTTCGCGGGATATTACGTGACCTAAGAATTGAACTTGATCCAAGCAAAACTCACACTTCTCTGGTTTCGCATAGAGCTGCTTCTCTCTCAGGATCTGAAGAATAATGCTAAGGTGTTCAGCATGAGTCTCCTTGTCCAGAGAATAGATCAGAATGTCGTCAATGAAGACGACTACGAACTGATCCAAAAAGGGATGAAAGATCCTATTTATATAGTCCATGAATATAGCAGGTGCTTTCATCACACCAAACAGCATCACCAAATACTAATAATGCCCATAGCGTGTTCGAAACGTTGTCTTAGGAACATCTTCCGCTTTTACCCGTATCTGATGGTATCCTGACCACAGATCTATCTTTGAAAACACTGTCGCGCCACGCAACTGATCCATAAGATCATCTATCCTTGGAAGAGGATATCTGTTTTTAATCGTGACTTTGTTTAACTGACGAAAGTCCACACACAGCCTAGCAGTTCCATCTTTCTTCTTTACTAGCAAGACTGGAGCTCCCCACGGTGACACACTAGGTCGTATAAACTCTTTCCTCATCAGCTCCTCAAGTTGGTCCTTCAAGGTTTCTAACTCTGATGGCGACATACGATATGGTGCCATGGATATTGGTCCTGTGCCTGGAATCAGATCAATCACGAACTCGATCTCCCGAACAGGTGGTAATCCAAGTACATCCTCAGGGAAAACCTCCGGAAACTCTCAAACGACAGGTACAGATTCTAAGTCAAACTCGCTCTCGACGTCCAAGAAAAACAACAACATGTAACCTTGAGCTCCTTCTTTCAAAGAAGCTCTTACCTAACTAGCAGATAAAAATTCAGAAATCTCCTCCCTAAAGATTAAGGTTTTCTGAGCACAATCTATTAGGATATGGTTGAAAGATAACCAATCCATGTCTAAGATTAGATCTAACTGTACTAAAGGCAAACAGATCAAGTCTACAAGGAAATGTCTATTCTAAATGATGATAGGACAGTTTAAGCAAACAGAATTAACAGTCATAGGTTCAGTAGTTGAGGTAGAAACAATAAGATCATATGGCAAGGAGGAAACAGGAAAGTCTAGAATCTTCACACGATCCATCGAAATAAAAGAATGAGTTGCGCCTGAATCGAGAAGTACAGACAAGAGATTACCAGTAATGTCGCACTTACCTTGCACAAGATCAATGGGGTTTGATGCCTCAACACCACTCATGGTATACACTCTTCCCTTAACGGTTGGCTTGTTTACTCTGGCATGGTTGACAGAATGCTCCCTCTTCGGTGTACTGTACTCCTTTGCCAAGTGTCCCACGCGGTCACAGTTGTTACACTTGTAATCCTTCTTCGGGCAAGCATTGGCCAGAAAAGGGATGTGAACCACGGTTTATCACACATTACCTCAAAGAAGTAATTCAAACAACGTCCAGACAGAGAAAAACACAACTTCAACGCAACAGACCTAAACCCAAACATTCCCGAAAGACTCGACTAGCTCTGATACCAACTAATGCGACACCCTAAAACCCGGCAACACATGGCTACCCGTTGCGGAAAAGAAACTTATTTAAAACGTTGGTCGCCTTCGGAGAAATAACCTTTTATATACGGTTACTAAAAAAGGGTACTCATTTTTTTGTTTTTAAAAGCAGTTAAGAAAAGATGATGAACATTCAGAACAAGAAAATCATCATCACACATATAATGATAACTGTCCAACTTGGGATCTTAGGTTTGATTACAAGACATGCCTTGTCGAACTGGTCAACATACACTAAAACAGCTATTGAAGAAATAGGTAAAAGAAAACATCAAACTGGGAATAGGGAACTGGGTATAAGACTCAAAAGATGGCTCTAAAAGCCTAAGGACTATCGGGACAACTCCAAAAGCCGACAAACGATCTACCAATGCCTCCTGCATGCAGAGTGACCATAGATGCTACCCTCAGACGAGATATCTGACGCCAGATCAATAACGTCACCGCCATCATCGATAGGGACGTCGTCATCACCGGGATCCTACGGATGGTACTCTTGCTCCTCCTACTCCTCATCCTCGACCTCTATCAGCTCAAAAGGTTCTTCCTCGTGATCCTCTTCGGGATCCTCCTCCACTGGATCCTCCGCAAGCTGTTCAACTTGATCAAAATGCTCATGAAGGAGTACGGTGACTTGGAGCGTATGAAGGTAGTACCATGGAGGTGGAAGCGTCGAAGTCCTCGCCTCGACGGTATGAATCCTTCGTACGAGCACTCCGTTAGCATTCGTCTCGGTAGTCGTGACTGGTCCCCGACACGTCGCGGTCATCGCACCCTCATGTATAGTCCAGTTCCCTGCCGACCCAGCGTGATCAAATACTTCGCTCCTCAAGCTCGACTGTCCCAGGGGAACGTCCGGATCCATCTAAAAGCACGTGCATACCCGATACAAGAAGAACAGAACAGAACATACAGTTGTGCAAGAGTGAGATACCGTCATAAGATATATCCCACAACAACCATATACATGATACATAAATTATAGAATCATATAAGCAGTTAAATCATGCATATACATAACATAACAATGTTATACCAAAGGGTCTTAAACCCGCACAATCAATCTTTGAAAATATATGGCACTTCAATATCAGGCTCTAACTTAATCTCATGAGATATCAAAATCGTTTTCCACTGGAGAAGAATTAGAGTTGGTCAATCTCTAGCCCACTGGGCAGTTGCCTCCATACCCTCATGCATTTAAGGTCTCAGGACAAGCAACATCACACGTGCCTCTAAACCGGTCACATGGACTGACTTCCAGATACCACCTTGTATTTGATATGTAAGAAAGGCACATCTTCCTGGGGAAATGCACATGAGAAAATATTTTATTCAAAAGGTTTTCTTTGGGTTCATTCTTTTTCGCTGTCACAGCTCAAAGTAATGACTTAATAATCATTTCCCCATCACTTGAAAACTTAGAAGCATATGACACACAGTCCGAATGCTCAATCACAACGCCCGAGACCGATGCACCAGTCCTAGGGTTGTAGTCGTACAAAACAACATTCAATTTTACAACGTTCTTCACAATGTGGTTAGGACACACAGTCCACAACAACGTGATTAGGATACACAGTCCACAACAACGTGATTAGGACACACAGTCCACAACAAGGAAATCAGAACGCACTGTCCTCGATTTCGAGAATTGGACCCTCAGTCCAGAACATCATGAAAAGGACACATGGCCCCGAATTAATACTGATCCAATATCACGTGCGTATAACTGAATGCTAGAGGCGACGTCTCGCGTGCTTAATTCTCTTTCTTAAGTAATTATTTTTCGTTCAGTGAAAATCAAATTCAAAACCGAATCCTCGATAACCTATCCAGGCTATCGGAAAGTTTCTAAAATAATCTTGAAAGTTTTCACTTGAAGACACATAGTTCGAAAAGAACTTTTCTCTTGTATAAGAATAGTTCACCAAAACCATTTAAACATTTAAAACAAGTACTTTAAGTTAATGAGCTTTTGGAAAAGAACACCAATCCCTTCATCTTCAAAGCTTATTAAGGTTTTTAATCCTTATAACAATTGAGCACACACACAAGTCTGGATTAGCAAACTTTCAATCAACAGCAATATATGTTATCAGTTCAATGATAATATCACAGTTGAAAGCAGTTCATCACAGATATGCATTATAACATTTAGAACAAGCACAGTTCAACATCAGATAATAGCATAACAGTTCAAGTACATTAGATAACCAAGTAATCTCAATAAACATTTAAATATCCAGTTAAACACCTACACACATGCATACAGTTATTGAATATCTTTAGTAAATCCCCTCCTACCTCACGTCGGAGTTGAGAGTTTTGAATTTGAAAAGAAGGTTCACGAACGTCCTCGCATCTCCGGCGATGGAAGTCTAAGGTTACCAACATAAAATCATGAGTTAAAAATAAATCAACTCGAGAACACTAACCACAAGGTATAGGTTCGGTTCATACAATAAACTAGGATTAGGGGTTTCCGAAATTTATGAGACTCTTGTATTTATGATCCTCAAATGCTAGAAGTTCACAAACAACAATATTTTAACAAAGTTGAATTAAAAATCCCACTAAGTACTTGACTTAGGGTTTCGGTCAAGCATACGTAAATAGGCTAGGAATTTCTAAACTTTCCAATCTCTTTAGGTTAGCATCCATACAGAGTAAGGAGCTTGAAACCATGATCATTTAGGAAAATGGAAAAAATCAAATGTCTTAGACCATGAACTCTTAGGTTCGGTCTTAACAAGTTTGTGAGGTTAGAGATCTTTTAATCATTCAATCTTTTGGACATAGAATCCTTTAACATGAAGGAGCTTTAAATCCATAATCATCTTGGAAAACAAAATAAAATAACACATCCTAGGTCAAATGTTACATTCGGCCATCATAGGAAAATAGAGCAATAAAATATTTTAAACATTCCAATCACTTAGATATAGAATCCTTTAACATAAGGAGCTTTTTAGTCCATGATCACTTTGGAAAACAAAACTCAAAATCTTTGCCATAACCATTGAAGGTTTCGGCCTTTTCAAGAAATAGGGGTTAGAAATCTTCAAACTTTCCAAACTCTTGGACCTAGCATCCTCCTATATCAAGGAGTCTTAATCCATGATCATTTTGGAAAACAAAACTTAAACATCATTGCCTTAAAACTCATTGGTTTTGGTCTTTACATAAAAATAGGGTAAAAATATTTAAACTTTCCAATCACTTAGACATAGCATCCTTTAACATAAAGGAGCCTTGGTCCATGATCATCTTGGAAATGAAACTCAAATACAAACTCATACATGTAAAAGTTGAAACAAGACTCATCTAAACCATATACATGGTTTCAGCCTCCTTAGAAACAAGAGGATAGGAAACTTTGTTTTACACAACCTTTTAGTATGTGATAGTATGGGTAAATACAAGAATATAGAAAGTGGTTTCAACTCAAAAGGAGTTTTCTACCATTTTTGAGAGGTTTTAGAAGTTAAAAGCACATAAAGAACATATGAAGAAAACTTTGAAACAAAAGATGAAATTTGAAAAAGAACTATATAGAAGTATTACCCTTAACAAGATGAACAACTTTGATGAAGAACTTTAAAAGAAAATATTGATAAAAATGTAAACTTTGTAAGAGAGAAGAAGAAGAAGAAGAAGAAGAAGAAGAAGAAGAAGAAGAAGAAGTAGAACAAGAAATGTAGTAAGGTGTAAATGTGAAAAATGGAGGAAAGTGATGAAGTGTGGAAATGAAGAGTATTTATAGAGAGTGAGAGAGAGAGAGAGAGTCCATGGTTTTGAAATAAGAAAGAAGAGAATAAAGAAGGTGGGTTGCTTGTAGAGAAAGAAAGAAGGTAAGGTGTGGTAAGGTGGAGGTATGGTGTGGAGGTAAGGTTGGAGAGAGAATGTAAGAAAAGGTGATTTGATGAAAAAGTGAAGTATGGCTTGTTGAAAAGGTGTCATAACTTTCACATCAGTCATTCCATTCCCTCTTTGCTCTTTTCCATTGCGCATCAGATGACTTTCCCGATCATATTTCCCGACGATTTCGCCCCGAAAATCCCTAAGATTTGGTCCTGAACAAGATTTTTCGAAAAACTCCAAACCCACAAAACATCATAAAAACACTAATAGTCTTGTTCACGAATTAAAATTTTGTCTCTAACTCAGTAAACTTGTACTGGCAGTGAGAACCCAGACCAGTTTTCGTCTGAATTTTCGACCGAAAATTTTACTGTGACTTCATACGGTAAAATAGGGTGTTACATGTATTTACTTATAAAGAGGCATACGAAAAACAGGGTGTTACATGATTCATGCTTCTCATCATCTTTAAGATGTTGCCTTTTCAAGTTATTTCATGTTTTAAAACTTTGATCATCCCTTTTGATCCATGTTCTAAGCTTATGTTCTTAAATTTTATAAATCATAGAAAATCATAGAAAAATCCTAAAAATTTGAAACCAATTTCTATGTTCCTATTATCATCCTTATAATCATAATCTAAAAGTTTGTTGCAAACAAAGTTTTCCTCCTCAAATTTTTTGACAAGGCCGAACCTATACATAAGGTTGGAGGAAATGTTTTTTTCGTATTCTTTATAAATGATCTTGTTTCTTATCTTTCCATTATATATCCATGTGGAGTCCAAGCCTATGTATCAAACAAAATTCATTTGCTCCATTTACTCATCATGGCTGAATCTAGGTCTTTGGGAGTTTGGATGTTTTTTATTAAAACTTTGTTGTTTAATCACTAATCTATTGTCTTAAGTACTTAGGATCATTAATCCAATGACTTAAGCAATTTTAGAAATTTTTACCCACAAAACCTTGTTGAGGCCGTGACCTATCTTTAGTGTATAGGTGATTGTATTTGTTTGATTTTGATTGGTTGATTGTGGTTGTTGAAAGATAAGTGTGTCGGTTATACGTGAGTCGTGACACCGGAGTTTGACGTACGTTCGAGAAAAGAAATTGGGAGATAAGTTCTTCAAGAGGTAAGGGGAGAATACCTGAGGAGTTTTTCCTATAATCATGTGTTATCTAGTCGATATCTGTATTATTTATCTGTGGTGTTTGTTTCAGTTGTGTTATTTTTATCTGTGATGGTTTATCTGCATTTAAATTGTTTATCTGTAGTTATATATTATGATGTTGTGATGCATGATCTTCTTGGGAATATTGATATGATGTTGTTGTTGATTGTTGTTTGAGAAGCCTGACAGGTGTCAGTGCTCAATTAATTAAATGAGATAAAAGCTTTAAGAAGCTTCACGAGTAATATTCAGTATTTAATTGAGAAATATTGGGATATATTATGATTTAAATAATTATTTGAGAAAATAAGAAATTTTGTAAAATATCATTATTTTAATGATTTATCGATGTAAGAGTGAACCTATTAGTCACAGTGAGGGTGAAACCGTGAAATTATTTTTGTACTGCTAATTTTTACGTAAGAAATTCCCTAATATTATAAAAAGTTATTTTATGAAATTAATTGTTGAGAATAATCTAATTATGATTTTAGAAAATTATTTAAGTGGAAAAAGCTAAGTTTTGGCTTAAATGGCTTTAAAAATGATAATTGGCGGCAATTTGGAAAAGTATCGACGACAAGTGTTTTGAAACGGCAGTATGTATTTTAAGTAAGTTTAAACCTCAACTGACTCATCTTTGTGAAAACCAAGTTTTGGTATTTAAAGGTTTTATTGAAGAATTTCCCATTTGTAAAGATTTTCCGAAATCAAGTGTAACTCAATAGTGTTAAAAGTGGTGTTGAACTTAGTAACCGGGACGTCGGGGTACTATGGTTCGTTGTGTTATGGACTTGGGGTCCTTTGGACTTTGAAGTCCTGTAGACTTGGTGCATCGGTCTAGGGGTTTCATGATTGAGCACTCGGACTTTGAGGTCCTGTGTTATTGATGAAATTTTTAAGATGTTTAAAACTATGATTAGTTGTAAGCCATTTTGAGCTTCGGCAGGGAAAGATTGAACACAAAGAAAAGTGTCAAGAAAACAATGTTTTACATTTGCATTTATGGCAGCCGTGCCCGACGTTGTTTAATATGAGACCTTAATGGAAAAGGTATCATGTGACGGTGTATCATTATGCTTGAATGAATATGAGACGATGTATTATCATTGTACTTAAATGGACAATGAAACGATGTATTATCATTGTACTTAAATGGACAATGAGACGATGTATTATCATTGTACTTAAATGGACAATGAGACGATGTATATGTATCATTGTGCTTAAATGGACAGTGAGACGATGTATTATTGTTGTGCTTAGCTAGCCAATGAGACGATGTACCGAGTTTGATCAACTCATTTTGAAGACGTTGGGATCTCTAGAGATTAGGTATAAACGTTAGACGATGAATATTGGAGTGTCATGCATATTTTTAAAATGACGATGACTGTCGGGTATGAATCCCAATGATTTACTATGTGATGCTATTATCTTTTAGACGTTGTAAATACATGTATATGTTATTGTGGTGTGTCGTGCATGTGATTATCGTTATAAACTCAAATATTGGCTTCTCACCCTTATAATATATCATGTTTTCTGGTTTTGTTGTTGTACCTTGGTACATTAGTACAGATGGTGCAGAGGAGTTCACTAAGTCACTCGGATTCTAGATGCTTAAGGATGTTTTGTTCGTGGAAACGACCACGAGGTCTTCCCAATAAATTTCTTGTAAGGAGACCAGCTTAGAAGTCTTTAGTTAAATTTTCTTTTGTTGAAAATTGAAACTTTTAGTGTAAAAGTGTATGTCGTGAAGACTCTTGTTATGAACATGATTATTTCCCTGTGTGAGGATATGTACAATATGAATGTATCTTAGTTTTCCAGAGTTTTCTCATAGAAGAAAATTTTTACACCTGAGGTTTCGGAATTGAAATAAATAACTTTTCCGAAAGCAACCAGCAAATAACTTTTCAATTTATTTCCGCACGTGTTACGAAGTAATGCCTAAGGGGGGTGTTACATTAGTGGTATCAGAGCTGGTCGAGTCTTTCGGGATCTTTGGGGAATAGGTCTGTTGTGTTGATGTTGTGTGATCTCTGATTAATAATTGATTGAATTACTTTTTAGAAGTAATGTGTGTTAGTACATAAATACACGTTTCATTTTCTAGTTGCGGTTTAACTGAATTTGCTCTGCAGGTCAGTTATGGAACTAGCACTAGAGGGTAGACGTGGACGAGGACGTGGACGAGGTCGTGGAAGGGGTCCAGAGGTTGTCCCATTGGTGGTCGTGGTAACATGAATGAGAATTATGAAGAAGGAGTGGATTATGTGGCTCAGGCAATGGAAAATGTGGCATCTACGATTGCAAATCAAACTGCATCTATGAATGCCCATAACCTACAAGCTGCGGAAGACATAGCTCTGATTGCGTTTCGAAGCCAAAATCCTTCATAGTTTGGTAGGGATGCTGACCTTGAGAAATTTGATTTATGGATTCAAGAGCTGGAGAAAATCTTTGAACTGGTGGTCACACCGGTAGAAGTTAGGGTTACCTATGCTGTTTTCCTACTGATAGAAGATGCAGAGTATTGGTGGAAAAGTGCCAGACTACTGTTAGAAGCTGATCATCAGGAAATTACCTCGAACATTTTTCGGACTGCATTCATAGACAAATATTTTCGGGAGAGCATTAGGATCGAGAAAGAAATGGAATTTCTGGGATTACAACAGCGAGAACTATCTGTGGGGGAGTATGCGGCGAAGTTTGAATCGCTTGCCAAATACTTCCGTTTCTTTCAAGCACAACCAAATGAAAGCTGGAAATGTGAGAGGTTCGAGGCAGGGTTAAGGTACACGATTAAAGAATCTGTTCTACCTTTACAACTCATAAATTTCCAAGCTCTTGTTGAGATGAGTCGGAAGATAGAGCAAATGAGGAAAGGAAAAGATGATATGGGAAATGTTGGAGGACCCACCCATTTCAAGGATCACTTTCAGAATCAGGAAGAAAAGATGGTGCAAAGGAAACCATATTTTTGACCACCTGGAAATAATCAGAATCAGAATCAACAATCATACCCAATCTGTTCTTTGCTACATCAGGTAATGGAGGCCAGAAGAACCAAAGTCAAGACCAAGTTAGGAGATGTTACAAGTGTGGAGATCCAAACCACATGGCTAATGTTTGCCCACTTAAGGGAATGAAGTGTTTCAATTGTGGACAAATCGGACACTTCTCAAGGGATTGTAATGCACCGAGGTATGAAAAAGTTGTTAACACCTCAGGGACTGATAGACCGGCGACAAAGGGAAGAGTCTACACTGTGAGTGGCGCTAGAGCTTCACAATCTGATGATCTTTTACATCAGAAGTAGTGTTGAAAACTTCACAACTTGAAGGTCTTATAGAAAACGTTGTTAAGTATAAGAGTCCTATATATGAAGTATGTACTTTAATGACTTATAATTATAAGTTTGTAACGGAATTCTAAGTATAATCGTATTTTGACGCCCTTGAGTATTTGACTCTCTAAGGTCTCCTATGTTATTAGTCTTTTCGGTGGATGTAATGCATTTACGACTTTTTGGGAATGAAGATTTCTTGAAGAAATTTATTCCAAATCCCTTTTCTTTTTGATTTTTGTGACCAGTTTAGATTTTAGGTCAGATCTTTTCTTCTCTTAAAGTTGTGAATTGTCCTCTTATTGTTCGGGATAGACCTTTTCTTGACAAAAGAAGTTTCTTAATGAAACGTAGTCTAGTCACTTTTAATTTTGGTAAATATGATCCAGTCTAATTTTTTGCAAGACTATTTCCTTCTTAAAATCGCCATGTTGTATATTCTTTGTACTAAGAATGAATCATTTTGTGGTTGGAACTATTTATCTTTGAATTCCTAGTCTATTGGAAGTTCTTGTGAAAGAAGGAACTTTAAGTAGAGTCATGGTTGTAAATATGTAATAGCTATGCATTTTTACACTCACGAACCTATTAAAGAATCTTTTTATATACTGGATATTCCTGTATTTTTTCAGCTTGATGAAACTCTTTTATATACTTTCTTGTGAAAGTAAGATCTTGGGATTAAGAGATCCTATCGAGTTTCGAGTCACAAAATTTTGAGGACGAATTTTTTTTAAGAGGGGTTGTAACACCCCCCCTTGGGGCATTACTACGTAACCTATGCGGAAGTAAATTTAAAAGATAATTTGCTGGTTGCTTTCGGAAAATTTGTTTTCTCTTAAGTCAGAAAACTGGGGCATAAAATTTTCTTCTATAAGGATACTCTGAAATCCATCATACATACAATTAAAACGTAAAGTCACGTTCGTAACAAAGTTACCATGACATACAACATTTCTATAAGTTTCCATTTTCGAAAGAAAAAGTTTAAACTTCAGATGGATGTATATAACACTACATTCACGGACCCCTTTAGATATACAACCCAACTCATACTCTTAAGCTGGTCATTCTATCAAATATTCATTGGAGAGACCCCCAACCGGAATACTTTCCCAACCCCTAACATTAGGTCTTCAATTGACATAGAAAGACTCCTCTGCAACATCGGTACTAGAGTACCAAGGTACTACAGCAAAACCCGAAGAGACCTGATATAATTGTAAGAGTGAGATACCATCATAAGATATATCCCACAACAACCATATACATGATACATACATCACATAATCATATAAGCAGTTAAATTATGCATATACACAATATAACAGTGTTATATCAAAGGGTCTCAAACCCGCACAGTCAATCTTTTGAAAATATGCATGGCACTTCAATATCAGGCTCTAACTTAATCTCATGAGATATCAACACCATTTTTCCACTGGAGAAGAATTAGAGTTGGTCAATCTCTAGCCCACCGGGCAGTTGCCTCCATACCCTCATGCATTTAAGGTCTCAGGACGAGCAACGTCACATGTGCCTCTGAACTCGGTTTACATGGACAGACTCCCAGATACCACCTTGTATCTGATATATATAAAAAAGCACGTCTGCTTGGGGAAATGCACATGAGAAAATATTTTATTTAAAAGGTTTTCTTTGTGTTCATTCTTTTCACTGTCGCAGCTCAAAGCTAACAACTTAATCATCATTTCCCCATCACTTGAAAACTCAGAAGCATAGGACACATAGTCCGAATGCTCAATCACAACGCCCAAGACCGATGCCGCAGTCGAGGGTTGTGGTCGTAGAAAACAACATTCACCTTTAACAATGTTCATCACAACGTGGTTAGGACACACAGTCCAAAACAACGTGATTAGGACATACAGTCCATCACAACGAAATCAGAACACACTGTCCTCAATTTCGAGAATTGGACTCTCAGTCCATAACATCATGAATAGGACTCATAGTCCCGAATTAACACTGATCCAAGATCACGTGCGCATAACTGAATACTAGAGGCGACGTCTCGCGTACTAGATTCTCTTTCTTAAGTACTTATTTTTCGTTCAGTGAAAAACAAATTCAAAACCGAATCCTCGATAATCTATCCAGGCTATCGGAAAGTTTCTAAAATATTTAGGAAAAACATTTTCTTTGAAAATATTTTATAAAGCATCTTTGAAATACTTTTATCTTTGAAATACTTCCCCCAATAGGATATTGCCAAATAATCTTGAAAGTTTTCACTTGAAGACACATAGTTCGAAAAGGATTTTTCTCTTGTATAACAATAGTTCACCAAAACCATTTCAACATTTAAAACAAGTACTTTAAGTTAACGAGCTTTTGGAAAAGAACACCAATCCCTTCATCTTCAAAGCTTATTAAGGTTTTTAATACTTATAACAGTTGAGCACAGACACAAGTCTGGCTTAGCAAACTCTCAATCAACAGCAGTATATATTGTCAGTTCAATGCTAATATCACAGTTGAAAGCAGTTCATCACAGATATGCATTATAACATTTAGAACAAGTACAGTTCAACATCAGATAATAGCATAAAAGTTCAAGTACATTAGATAACCAAGTAAGCTCAATCAACATGTAAATATCCAGTTAAACACATACACACATGCATACAGTTATTGAATATCTTTAGGAAATCCCCTCTTACCTCAAGAAGGTAAGAGAATGCGAGAAAATAAACAGTTTCACGAACGTTCTTCAAGGTTGGTTAGGATGCAGGTCTAGGTTTCAAGACACAAGGTTCAAAGGATTAGAACTCAACCAAGAACTTAGGGCTAGAAGTTTCCAATACACATGCAACTTAGGGATTTATGATCCTCAAGTGCTAAGAGTTTAAAACATGATTACTTTAAACAAAGTTGAACAAAAATCCCACCAAGTCACACTTGATGGAGATTCGGCCATGACCAATAAGATAGGCTAGGAACATTTAAACTTTCCAATCTCTTTGGTTTAGCATCAATTAATAGTAAGGAGCTCTAAACCATGATCACTTTGGAAAAATGAAAAACGAAACACCCTAGGTCCATAACCTTTAAGATTCGGCCATCCTTGGGTTTTTATGATAAAAATATTTAAATTCTTCCAATCTCTTAGACCTTTTAGCATCCAATAACTTATGGAGCTCAAGTCTATGATCATCTTGAAAGCAACATAGGACTCTAAATAACAAAGATCATAAGCACATAAAGTAAGAACAACATAGGCTTATAAGTAATTAAAGTATAATGACATAAGTAAATGAATCATAAATGACATAAACATAAGTGACATAAAGTAAATGACATAATGTAAATGACATAAAGTAAATTACATAAATATAAATGGAATGACATAAATATAAATGACATAAAGGTAAATGACATAATGTAAATGACATAAAGTAAATGGCATTAGTATAAATGACATAAAAGTAGAGTAAAAATCTTTAAACTTTCCAATCACTTTAGACATAGCATCCTTTAACATAAAGGAGCCTTGGTCCATGATCATTTTGGGAAACAAATCTTTAAACTTTCCAATCACTTTAGACATAGCATCCTTTAACATAAAGGAGCCTTGGTCCATGATCATTTTGGAAAAACAAATCTTTAAACTTTCCAATCACTTTAGACATAGCATCCTTTAACATAAAGGAGCCTTGGTCCATGATCATTTGGAAAACAAATCTTTAAATACAAACTCATACTTGTAAAAGTTGAAACAAGATCCATCTAAACCATATGCATGGTTCGGCCTCATTAGAAAGTAGAGGTTAGGAAATTTTGTTTTATACAACCTTTTAGTATGTTAAACTACAAGTAAATACAAGACCATAGAAATTGGTTTCAACTCAAAAGGAGTTTTCTACCATTTTTGAGAGATTTTTGAAGATAAAAGCTCATATATGACATAAAGAAGAAACTTTAGAAAAAGATGAAGTTTTTTAAAGAAACTAATACATGAGAGTATTACCCTAAACAAGAGGAACAACTTTGATGAAGAACACTTAGTGAAAAGAAGAAGAAAAACTAGAGCTTTGGAAGCTTGAAGTTAAGAAAAGATGAAAGCTTAAGAGTTTTAATGGAGTAGGAGAAAGGAAAGTGAAGAAGTGAAGTTGAGGAGTGGTATTTATAGAGTAAGAGGGAGGGGGGACACGGTTTTGGAGAGGGAGAAGAAGGAAGAAGAGAAGAAAGAAGAAGAAAGAATGTGGGTTACTTGTAGAGAGGATAAGGAGTTAAGGTGATGTGATGTGATTGGAGAGAGAAAGATGAAAAAGTAAGATTTTGGAATGAAGTCAAGATTTACTTTTTCTTAGGTGTGTCATAAGTATTTAATTAGGCTTCCCATCAAGCCTTCTCTCATCCTTTAGGGTTCCTTTAACTGCTTAAATACGTAACCGGTTGCACATCCGATCGTATTTTCTGAAGGTTTTGTTTGGATAAAATATTATATTTTATTCCCGGACAACAAAATTCGAAAATTTACCAAACCCACACAAAACATCATAAAAACACTAACCGTCTTGTTCACGAATTAAAATTTTGTCTCTAGCTCAGTAAACTTGTACCGGCAGTGAGAACCCAGACCGGTTTTCGTCTGAATTTTCGATCGAAAATTTTACTGCGACTTCATACGGTAAAACAACACAAGAAAATGATTTTATATTACATAAAATAAACCTCTGGATTTTATCAAAAATAAATACATTAAAGTATGTATTTACTGATAAAGAAGCATACGAAAAACAGGGTGTTACAGGGGTAGTCTATAACACCCCAACTTTTTGCTGTTTTCTAATATCGGAAATTTATATAAATACGTTAATATTTTTATCCGAGACTTCAAAAATTTATTTAATTAAACCAAAACCTTAGTTACACTCTACTTTACCGTAGAGAGTTATGATAAAAATGTAGGTTGAAAAGCAGGTGAAACTCGATTTGTGAATTTCACTGACAGTATAATTATACTGCTAAGAAAACCTAATTTTGACTCGTGAACAAAAAACTTAAGGTTTTCATTTAATTTCCTATGATTTTGGTCATTTTGAAATATTTCACTAAAAAGTGAAATATTATATTATATCCGAGCGATATCTTAAGTCGGGCGATCGACGGAGCTAAATACGAGATTACCGGGAACCACTATTGGATAATATCCATGAGTCACACATGACAAGGTCATATGGATGATGTCATGGATGGAGTCACTAGTCATGATGACAATTTCTAGGGAAATTGCATTTTGATCCTCACAGTTTCTCTAATTTGTATTTTGGTCCCTAAACTAGTTTCCATGATCTTCCAAGTGAATTGGATCAATTTTGACCCATCCAAACCCAAGTTGGGCTGCGGCCTTATGGCCCAATATCATTTCCAATACTTCAATTTCATGAGACCAATTTTCCTACTCTTAACTTTCCTATGCCTTTTTTAAATGACTTAAGCATTTTTATGTTGAAAATTCTAGTAACGGACTTGGACTTTCCTTCGCTCAAATTGCGCATGGCCCAAGGCCCATGAGGCTTGGCTTCATACAATTTTATGAGTCACAATCTTCTCCATTCTTCTCATTTTTTCCATCATCTTTACATTCTCCATTTTCTCTCTAACTCAAAAGCTTGAGTTTGTGAAGCAAGTGTGTGATTCCTTGCCATTTTTCAAGATCCAAGAGGTGATTCATGCTTCTCATAATCTTTATGTTGTTGTCTTTTCAAGTTATTTCATGTTTTAAAACTTTGATCATCACTTTTGATCCATGTCCTTAACTTTGATAAATCATAGAAAAATCCTAAAAATATGAAACTAATTTCTATGTTCCTATTATCATCCTTATAATCATAATCTAAGAGTTTGTTGCAAAGGAAGTTTTCCTCCTCAAATTTCTTGACAAGGTCGAACCTATACATAAGGTTGGAGGAAATGTTTTTGTTCATATTCTTTATAAATGATCTTGTTTCTTATCTTTCTAGTATATATCCATGTGGAATCCAAGCTTATGTATCAAACCAAATTCATTTGCTCCATTTACTCATCATGACCGAATCTAGGTCTTTGGGAGTTTGGAAGTTTTTTGTTCAAAATTTGTTGTTTAATCACTAATCTATTGTCTTAAGTACTTAGGATCATTAATCCAATGACTTAAGCAATTTTAGAAATTTTTAGCCACAAAACCTTGTTGAGGCCGTGACCTATCTTTAGTGTATAGGTGATTGTATTTGTTTGATATTGATTAGTTGATTGTGGTTGTTGAAGGCTAAGTGTGTCGGTTGTACGTGAGTTGTGACACCGGAGTTTGACGTAAGTTCGAGAAAGGAAATCAGGAGATAAGTTCTTCAAGAGGTAAGGGGAGAATACCTGAGGAGTTTTTCCTATAATCATGTGTTATCTAGTCGATGTATGTATTATTTATCTGTGGTGTTTGTTTCAGTTGTGTTATTTTTATCTGTGATGGTTTATCTGCATTAAAATTGTTTATCTCCAGTTATATATTATGATGTTGTGATGCATGATCCCCTGGGAATATTGATATGATGTTGTTGTTGATTGTTGTTTGAGAAGCCTGACAGTGGTCAGTGCTCAATTAATTAAATGAGATAAAAGCTTTAAGAAACATTACGAATAATATTCAATATTTAATTGAGAAATATTGGAATATATTATGATTTAAATAATTATTTAAGAAAATAAGAAATTTTGGAAAATATCATTATTTTAATGATTTATCAGTGTAAGAGTGAATTATGAGTCACGGTGAAGGTGAAACCGTAAAATTACTTTTGTACTGCTAATTTTTACGTAAGAGATTCCTAATATTATAAAAATTTATTTTATGAAATTAATTGTTGAGAATAATCTAATTATGATTTTAGAAAATTATTTAAGTGGAAAAAAACTAAGTTTTGGCTTAAATGGCTTTAAAAATGATAATTGACGGCAATTTGGAAAACTATCAACGGCAAGTGTTTTGAAACGGCAGTATGTATTTTAAGTAACTTTAAACCTCAACTGACTCATCCTTGTGTAAACTAAGTTTTGGTATTTAAAGGTTTTATTGAAGAATTTCCCATTTGAAAAGATTTTCCGAAATCAAGTGTAACTCAATAGTGTTAAAAGTAGTGTTGAACTTAGTAACCGAGACGTTAGGGTACTAAGGTTCGTTGTGTTATGGACTTGGGGTCCTTTGGACTTTGAGGTCCTATAGACTAGGTGTCTACTGTATACATGGTGTATATTGTTTAAACATTTAAGGTGTTTTCTATTACCACGAACCTATGACTGGTGCATCGGTCTAGGGGTTTCGTGATTGAGCACTCGGACTTTGAGTTCCTGTGTTACTAATGAAATTTTTAAGATGTTTAAAACTATGATTAGTCGTAAGCCATTTTGAGCTTCGGCAAGGAAAGATTGAACACAAAGAAAAGTGTCATGAATACAATGTTTTGCATTTGCATTTACGACAGACGTGCCCGACGTTGTTTAACGTGAGACCTTAATGGAAAAGGTATCATGTGACGGTGTATCATTATGATTGAATGAATAATGAGACGATGTATTATCATTGTACTTAAATGGACAATGAGACGATGTATATGTGTCATGGTGCTTAAATGGAAAATGAGACGATGTATATATCATGGTACTTAAATGGACAATGAGACGATGTATTATTGTTGTGCTTAGCTAGCCAATGAGATGATGTATCGAGTTTGATCAACTCATTTTGAAGACGTTGGGATCTCTAGAGATTTGATATGAAAGTTAGACGATGAATATTGGAGTGTAATGCAAATTTTTAAAATGACGATGACTGTCGGGTCTGAATCCCAATGATTTACTATGTGATGCTATTATCATTTAGACGTTCTAAATACATGTATATGTTATTGTGGTGTGTCGTGCATGTGATTATCATTATAAACTCAAATATTGGCATCTCACCCTTATAATATATCAGGTTTTCTGGTTTTGCTACTGTACCTTGGTACATTAGTACAGATGATGCAGAGGAGTTCACAAAGTCACTCGGGGACTTAGATTCTAGATGCTTGAGGAAGTTTTGTTTGTGGGAACGACCACGAGGTCTTCCCAATAAATGTCTTGTAAGGCGACCAGCTTAGGAGTCCTTAGTTAAATTTTCTTTTGTTGAAAATTGAAACTTTTAGTGTAAAAGTGTATGTTGTGAAGACTCTTGTTATGAACATGATTATTTCCCTGTGTGAGGTATGTACAATATGAATGTATCTTAGTTTTCCAGAGTTTTCTCGCAGAATAAAATGTTTACACCTGAGTTTTCCAACTTGAAATAAATAGATTGTCCGAATGCAACCAGCAAATAAATTTTTAATTTATTTCCACACGTGTTACGAAGTAATGCCCAAGGGGGGTGTTACAGTTTCCGCTACGGAAATGAAGCTCTGCCAATCGACGCTGGTCCGCCGCCGCAGGACCTCCATTTCCGGCCACCATGGTGCTTCCTTTGAATGGTGTTTCGGATCTTCTCTTTCTTCCTTGTGTGGGTCGCACAAAAGCACACCTTTCTGGTCAGGAACTGCTACCTCCATCACGTCGGAGTCACCGCTACCGCCGTTCACCACCCCAGTCGCCTTCATGACATCTTCTTCTTCCTTGGGTAAGTGGAATCTCATCTATGAGTCTCAGAATCAGAAAATCCCAAAATTTCAGTTACAAACCCTAACCCTAACTTTGATTTTCAATTTTAATTTTTGAAATTAAACTATATTTTTATGCAATTGGGACTATAAGTTAGTGTTTGATTAAACAAATTTTATTATCCTTTGATCAAATGAGTTTCCCCTAATAGTGTTTTGGAACCCTAAACCCCAATTTGATTTTATTTGAAATTGATTGTGTTTCTATAAAATTAACTATGTTTTATTCAAATTAGGACCTTTAATTTGAGATGTCTAAGTTCAATTTCATTATTCTCTAAGCAAAGCAAAGTTTCCCCAATTTTAATGATGGACCCTTTTTGCCCAAATTGATTTATTGGAAAATTGACTCCGTTTTTATTAAATTGAATTTTTGAAATTATTAGATAGTATGTTTGATACCGAGTTATTCATTTTATGTTGCTTGGTTGTTGTGAATGTGCTGGGATGCTCTCTCTTGGATATTTGCTATTATTGACATGCTTGGAGAAGCATGATTGGCATTTTTAGGAGTTGTCGCGGATTTGTCTTCATGTGTTGTAAAAACATCAAAGGGACCATGACATCATTGAGAAGGAAACAAATTTTGGAGTCAAGGAAATGATCTTTTTCTGGTCTTCAAAGGTAAGGGGAGATTGCCTGAGGGATTTTCGGTAACTACATGCTATTTGTGTGTCATATTTGAGTTTATTTGTTGTGATGTGTGGTGTTAAATTAAGTTGTTATATGGCTGTTACGTGGTTTTAATGTTTTGTGAAAGTATGATTATATCTCTGATGTATGTATATCTACTATGTATGGATTATCTGTTGGTTGGTTGATTGACTGAGAAGCCTGACATTGGTCGGTGCTCAACTAAATCAATGATAAAAGCTTTGAAAAAGCATGAGGTGAAATTTAAAGGATTTGATTTATGAAAGTCGAATAAAAATATTGAAAATATTTCAATTACGTTATATTTTTCAAAATAAATAAAAAAAATGAGATGAAAAGTTATTCCAAGAAATTTTAGTGTCAAGGATATTTTAAGAGTGATTATGAAGAACTTTTCTTAAAAGATAAAATCATTTGATTTATAAATGACTTTATTTCCAATAAAAAATACTTTGGAAAAGTATTTGACAACGAAAATTATGAGAAGCAATTTTACTATTTTGAATAGAAATGGGTTGGAAATGATTTTACGAGGATTTGAAGTTGTTTCGGAAAAAAAAAAGAGTTCCCAAAAGAAAACAGATTTGAGGAAAATGGATTTCTCTATGATTTGACGTTTTATAAATGAATTTCAAATGGAAAGGATTTTCTGTAAACGAGTTTTACACAACGGTGTTATTTCCGTCAACATAGACAAGTTGAGGAAATTTTGTTTTGTTTTGCTTTGTGTTTCACAGAACGAAAATGGTTTTCAAGATGAAAAACGGACCTAGCTACCGAGACATCGGGATCTAGTGTTCTATGATATGGGTCAGGGTCCAAAAGGTGAAGTTATGGAATGATATGGGCCCGGGGTCCGAAAGGTGAAGTTATGGACTAGATGTCCTATAAACGGGTATTGGTTTTATGCACTAAAATCTACATATCTAAGACTGGTGCATCTGTCTAGATTTCATGATTTGCACAATTTTGACTTGTAGTCAGTTAGTTTTGAATGAGGTATTAAACTTGAAAGTTTAAAATGGTGATTTGGTTGTGATACTTTTAGCTCCGACACATAAAGATTGAACACAAAGAAAACAACGGGAACAAAACGTTTTACATGCATTTCAGGGCAGACGTGCCTTTGCATAGGACTTGAATGCTTGATGCCAAGTATTCATGCAGTTTGCATCACTATGCCTTGATGGACATATGACCACGAAAACCATATACTATACGTAGTCACCAATTTACCTCGTTTTGGACTGTGGTATGGTTATTTGAACTTTACCTTATCTGGCAATGATTCTGCCTTATTTGGCAATGAGAGCCTGATCAACTCATTTATTTGTTGGTTGGAGCTCTGGAGATTAGGTATCAAAGTTAGTTGATGAATATTGAAGTGTCATGGTTTTTAAAACGGTTACGACTGTCGAGTATGAAACCCTTTGATAAATATATTGTTTATCTTTGAATATTCATGTTAAATGGTATTTGAGAGTCATGCATGTAGTTATCATATTTAAATCCATATATTGGTATCTTACCCTTGCTTATATTTGCTTCTTGGTTTTGCTGTTGTACCTCGGTACACGAGTACAGATGGTGCAGAAGAGTCTTTTGCAGTTTTCACTAGAGGATATTCATCCTGATATTTGAAGAGGACTTACGTTTATGAGATGACTATTTAGGGCCTTCTCGGTGGATGTTGGTTATAACGACCAGCTTAGGTTTTTAAGACGTTGTTGATTAATGTAATGAAAATATGTAAGGTTATGGTTCAGAGAGCCTTTCTTTTGAATGAAACTATAAATATATTAGCATGTGTTTTGTTTGGGGATATTGAAATTACAAAGGAGACTCTATCAAAACTTTTGTAAAAGTTATAGATCTGTACTTAAGTACTTATAAAAAAAATTATTTTTCGAAAGTAAACCAGATATTATTTTAAGATTTATTTCCGAAATGTGTTAGTCATGTAATGCCCTGGGGGGTGTCACTGTGTCATTTTTCGTAGGGATTATTTCGAATGAGGTCTTGCGGGCGTGTAATTTTCCCCCACGGGGATGGGGATGAATATGGGTGAAATATTCTCCTGATGGCATTTTGAGGATGGAGATGAGGAACATACTCCTTACCCTGCGAAGCTTCCGTTCTCGATAAGATTATAGTACATGTATATATTTATAAATATAATTTAGTAATTCTAAATATAGATATTTTTATTTATTATTTTAACAAAATATTAAAAAAATTAACCCTAAATCTCGCCACCCCTTCCTCACCGTCGCCAGCCACCCCTTCACCACCTCCAGCCACCCCTTAGTCACTGTCCACTACAAGAAAAGGGTGACTTACCGACGGACGTTAGTTCCTCGGTAGCGAGATAGTTTCCGACGGACATAGCCATCAGTAAACATGAATACCAAAAGTCTAACCAATTACCGACGGAAAGTCCGTCGGTAATGTTACCGTGGGTTGTTTCATTGATATATAACGTGGGAAAGGTATTTTTTATGGTGCCAAATGGTACCAACGGAAAAAGTCGTTTGTATTTACCGATGGAATTTCCGTCGGAATATCAATAACCATCTTAGCGACGGACTTTTCCGTCAGTAATACATTTTTTGAATTAACAACGGTTTTATCCGTCGGTAAATTCAGATCAAACCACCAGCGCCAAACCCTTCCCCTCACTTTTCTTTCCCTGTTTCTCTCTCTGCTCTTTGCCCCCTCCTCCCTGTGAACTTCTGTGCCCCCCCGGTCCTCGACACCACCACTCCGTATGCCCCCCCGCCGCACCTCTGGTCTCCCCGCGCCTCCCTTCTCCTTTATCATCTCTCTCTGCTTTTCCTCCCCCTCTCTCACCTTCTCCTTTTTTATCTCTTCCGACCCGTCCCCACCGTGCTCCACCACCACCTCTATCTTCTCCTAAGCGAGCCGCCACAACCACCACCGCATCCCACCACCAGCACCACCACTCTTTCCTTCCTTGCAATAGAACCTCCACACCACCACCCTCCTTGAACCAGAACCATAACCACCATCCTCCTTGAACCACAACCACAACCACCACCCTCCTTGTACTTGTATAAATTTAATATGTTCATGTTGTTATGTTTTTTTTGTTCTATAAATTTTTGATTGTAGTGGAAATTTTAATTTATTTTTTCTTGGGACACTGCCACCAGCTTACTCCGGCAGCCACCAGCTTCCTTGTCACCACCAGCACTGAGGTATGAATCTAACCTTCTATTGTTGTTGTTGTTAAATTTGACATTTGCTATTCTCTTTCTGATTTAATTTTTTTGCGTGCTTGATATCGATCTTTACCCTTGATAAGTTGTTCATGTTTAAATTAAATATTGAATTGTGTTAGAAATTTTATTTTGTGTTCTTCTTGGTTGCCATTCATTTATGTGTTTTTGGACTTATGTTTGGCCATTCATTTACATGAGAACTTTGGTAAAATCTATAACTGATCCTTGATGATAGCTGGCCATGGGGCAAATGAAGCTGGGACGTCATCGAATGTGATTAAAACGAGAGATTAAATTTTTTTTTGGTACCAAAATAGCTAATTATTGAAACAAAATTAATATTATGTAAGGAAAATAAATTTAAATACGTAAATTAAAAAAGTAAATAATTAAATAGTTACATAACAATAATACTAGATTAATAATTGTTGGAATAATGATTTTGATATTTAATTGATTTTGATTTAATTAAATAACTTAGGAATAATGACCGCTGTGCATCAACTTAATTGATTTGAAGCAATAAATTAAATGATCGAAGAAGGGTTTCCAATATCCAAAGTATTACAATGGTGAATGGAATTGATGTCTAGGGGTTAATGAGCAAGAGAGTATCAAACATAATTATTTGAATTAAGTTTTGTGATAATATTAATTATGTATTAAATAAATATTAATCAAAGGTGAAACTATCAAATAGCTACGATTAGCTAATATACTAATAATAATTAATTTTAAAGACTTGATATCATAGGACGTCTTTATATAGTCAAGTAACGTAACAAGTGAGAAGAATAAAAAATTATTAAAATACATAATATCTTAATAACTACTTTCAAGTAAGTAATTAACTAATATACTAATAATATATTTTTAAATTTGAGATTTAAAAAGTCAAGTATACAAACATAATTAATTAACTAATTCAAAAAAAATGTTTTATTAATTTAATTAAATTAAATAAATTAATGATTTAATAAAATGTTAGACAAATGATTATTCGATTTTTTATGGACAAATATATGTTTGTGCTGGTTGCTTATTTATGTGTTATACAGTTTGCTGTTATTATCAAACTTTATGCAAATTATCTATGTTACTTAAAGTTTTATTTTATCTTAGAGTACATATAATTAATACGTAATTGAGAAAAAATGTGGTTTCCCATTCAAGGTTCAATATTATTGAGCATGTGTACTCATGGTCGTGGTATCGCTCATTTTATTGAATCTTGAATTGTCCTTTTGGGACAGTTTGGGAAGAAACTTTTTCTCCACTGATATACTAGTTACTCGCTGATTGCCATTTGTGAAATAGTTTATTAAATTTCGGGTCGAAGCATTTCCTTTTGTTCTTCGGGTCCATACTTGATTGTGGTATTTCACCGCGGTCAATCGTGTACTTGGAGACCGATGGGAGATGCTGCCGAAATTTCGTCAGCTATAAGACATGAGAAGTGATGAGTAACTAGTATAATACAGTGGTGAAAAAGTTTTTCCTCGAATGGGATAGGGACACACCTTTTAAGGAATGGGAGCGATTCGGGGTTATAGTATCTTGTTTAAAAATACTTCAATTTATCTGAAAATGCAGAAGGATGGAATATTATCCCTCGAACCATAGTTGGGTGTATGATAGGAACGAGTCTGGGAGATGACTTCTGAAACAATCATTTGTAGCTGGAGTTGAGGAGTTTATATCCAAAGCAAAGCAACATTGTGATTATGCCGAAGAGGGGGGATTAGATGTCCATACACAAAGTGCAACTGTATGGCGGTTTTGAGTGATGATGACATGAAGTTACACCTATACCAACGTGGGTTCAAGCCTAATTATTGGATATGGACTTATCATGGTGAGGAGTTGCCGGATATTGATTTGAATGAAGTCTGTGGTGACGATCTTGAAATGGGTGCATCAGGTAGTGGCTACCACGATGAATATGTCGAACAACTCCAGTCAATGCATATGATGGTCGATGATTGTCTTGGGTAACATGGGAATTTTGAGGCGGATGAGTCTGATGACATGGAAGAGACTCCTAATGAATCGACGCAGAGATTCTACAATCTATTATTAGAGACAAATAAGCCATTGTTTGAAGGGGCGTCAGATTCAAAATTATCAATTTGTGTTAGGCTTCTACCTTGAAAGTCCAATTGGAATGTCCCAGAGCAGTGTTTGGAGTTCTTTTGTAAAATGCTTCAAGATGTGACACCCTTCAAAGAGTTGTTACCAAAAAGTTATTATGATGCGAAGCGGTTGGTGTCAAAACTAGGCTTGGGGCTAAGAGGATTGATTGTTTTCCAAATGGGTGCATGCTATATTATGGTAGTCAGTCTGGTACAAATGAAAGTGCGTTGGAAGAATGTAAATTTTGTCAGACACCCAGGTACCGCGTTCAAAGTAGTGACCATAGTAAGAGGAAACCAGTTCCTACGAAGGCAATGTTCTGTCTGCCAATAATTCCTAGGTTGCAGATACTGTTTGCATCAATACAAACTGCGGGACAAATGAGGTGGCATAATGAGAATAGAAGAAATCCGAGCGTCATACGCCACCCTTCTGATGGTGAAGCTTGGAAGCACCTCGATCGGGTTCATCCTGATTTTGCAGCAGATCCTCGCAATATGAGACTTGGGCTGTGTTCATATGGTTTTACCCCATACATTCAGGCGTCAGCCTCGCCATATTCATGTTGGCCAGTGATTGTTACACCATACAATCTTCCTCCCGAGATGTACATGTCAAAACCATATATGTTTCTGACTTGTCTCATACCGGGACCATCTAATCCGAAGGCTGTAATAGATGTATATTTTCAGCCTCTGATCGATGATCTGAAGAAGTTGTGGGATGGTGTGTTGACTTGTGACGTTTCAAAGAAGTGAAACTTTATGATGAGGGGATCACTGATGTGGGCTATCAATGATTTTCCTACATATGGCATGCTCTCTGGTTAGGGGACCCTCGGTAAATTGGCGTGCCCGTATTGCATGGAACATGGAAAGGCTTTTACTCTCAGATATGGTGGCAAAAGTTCCTGGTTTGATTCTCATCATCAGTTCTTAGATGCTGACCATCCCTTCTGAAGAAACGTCCGAGCATTCAAAAAGAATCAGACAGAAGAGGAAGGTCCACCGCCTTTGTTGACTCCTGAACAAATATGGGGTCGGGTTAGAGATCTTCTTAAAGTCACTGAAGCAGGTGTGTCAAAATTACCGGGTATGGAGAATGGCATAACTGGACAAAACAAAGTATTTTTTGGGAACTACCGTACTGGAAGGATAATCTGTTAAGACATAGCCTTGATGTGATGCATATTGAGAAGAATTTCTTTGACAACATTTTTAACACAGTTATGAATGTGTCTGACAAGACGAAGGATAATGAGAAGGCAAGGATGGACATAGATCTCATCTTGTAGACAAAAGGATTTGGAGCTGAAGCCACAGCCTAAAGGAAAAATAGTCAAACCAAAAGCTTGTTACACTCTAACCGCCGACGAAGCAAAGTCAATTTGTCGGTGGTTAAAAGACCTTAGGACTCATGATTGTTATTCCTCTAATTTGGCACGATGTGATGATGTAAGAACAGGGACTCATGTATTCATGGAGTGTTTGCTTCCTATTGCTTTCGGCTCGCTGCCCCAACATGTTTCGAACCCGCTTACAGAAATCAGTCATTTCTTTAAGGATATATGCTCTGCAACTTTAAGAGTAGATGGTCTGACGAATATGGAAGAAAACATTCCAATAATTCTGTGCAAGATGGAGAGGGTTTTTCCCCGGGATTTTTTGACTCAATGGAACATCTCCCTATCCTTCTTGCATATGAAGCGAGGCTTGGTGGACCAGTACAATTAATATAGGTGGATGTATCCGTTTGAAAGGTAATTTTATTATATTTTGACATTTAAATAATTAGCGACCATTGAATAATGCCTTGTCAACGATGTTTTTTATTACTTAGATTCATGGGCGACTCTAAACGATCAGTTAAAAACAAGGCTAGGGTGGAAGGATCAATCTGTGCATCTTACTTACACCGTGAGACAACCTATTTATGTTCCCACTATTTCAACAACTTTATGTTGGCACTAAGACATGTTAGGAATGAGGTAGATGCTGATAATGCAGGGTATCCTTATATGCTATCTGTATTTAACCTTTCTGGCTGTCATGCTGACAAGGGGATTACTTACTAGTTAACTGATGAGGAGTATCCATCGTCCCATGTTCATGTCTTGATAAATTGCACAGAGGTTAAACTATACCATGAATAAGTCTTAATGACCTATTTTTGAAATAATGTATCACATGTTATTATAATTTCTCCTTTAAAACATAGTACACGTTTTATTTGTCAGTGTGTTCCTTCAAATTAATCAATTATGTCAACAAGATGGTTTTGCTCGTACACATGCAGATTTTCCTGAATGGTTCAAGCAACAAGTAAGTGTAATATGACGATGCAAACACTATATTAAGCTTAATTTTGCCTCTTGAAAAAGTAATTATTTAATGTGACTTACCGATTCGTAGGTGTATCAACAACCGTTAAGCGTGACTTATCAAGCTGTGTTAGATCATGGCATACATACTTTGTAAATGGGTACAAATTCCACACAGATGAATGGAACGTGGGCAAAAAGACAATTAATAGCGGGGTTGTTGTACAGGGTGAAGGTATCGGTGATTTTTATGGGGTCATAAAACACATATACTGGTTACAATACAATACTACTACTTATCCTAAAAAAGTAGTCTTATTTTATTGTAACTGGTTTGATCCATCGAGGACAGGAACAAAAGTGGATCCCAAGTATGGAACTGTGGACATTCGCATGGATAGAAGATATCAATAGTTTGATCCATTTATAATTGCTCAGAATGCAAAACAAGTTTATTATGTCCCTTATCCAGCAATGAGAACAGACAAACGAGGTTGGTGTGTTGCCGTCACTACCAAGCCTAAGGGTTTCATAGAAATCGATGATGTAGAGGATGAGACGCCATTACAGGCGAATGAATCGTCATATGTCAATGAGCAAATTGAGGTCGAGCGCATTACTGGCATGTTGGGATCTGCAAATGAAGGGGAAGAAGTGGTCATTGGTAATCAGGCATCGATGCATGCATCATCAGAGGAAGAAATCCAAAGTGATGACTCAATCCAAGAAGAAGAAAAGTCAGACATACAATCAGATGACGATACCGAGTCTGAATAGGAAGTTTACTATTATGTTATTTTTATTGTATTTTAAATATTTGATTATGAAATATAATGTAAGACTTGACAACTATTGTTCTATAAAAATAGTTGCTTGGATTAGACTGTTAAATGTCGATTACTTATTGTTTTTACACTGATTTGTAATTGTACTATAAAATTAGATATGTCAGCATCAGAAGGACAGCCGCCCTGTCCCCCCACCGCCTAGCGGTGATAAGGGAAATGGGAAGGCTAAGCGGGGACGATACACTGTGAAGTCCCAGGTGCTTGCTCGCATTCCTGGAGGTCCCTCCGCACCCACCATACCCACCCCCATCCCTACCGCACCTACCCTATCGCCACCTACAGGAGCCTCCCCCACCCATTCTATACCCTCACCGATCCATGCTACATGATCCCCTACCCATACTACATTATCCCCGACCCACACTACCCCACCCTCCACCCATGTCCAGACCTCCACTCGCTTTGTGCCACGACGCGCACTAGCTGGCTACTCGCCGCCCCCTACTAGAGCCACACCACACCCACACCCAGCACCACCATCATCATCGACTGTGCCGGCCAGACACCCAGCAGGATTATCATTTATGCCGACTCCTGGGATGATGCCACAGTCGAACACGACCATTCCATCCTCATCATTCGGGGTCGCATACGATCACAACACTGCCATACCATCATTATCATCAGGTAGCGTCATCCGTGGCTGAGGACTTGCCTGAGTGGGCCAGGGTTCCCGCACCTGAGGATCGACTATGGATCCGTCCTGTTTCTGGATCGTAAGTTTAATTTAATTTAATGTTGTTTAAAAATAATTACTATTTAATAAGCATATATTTGTTGGTTGTCATATTGTTGATTTAATTAAATTATGACATTTTCAGCTTCATCCCATCGAAAGTGGGATCGAAGCACGTTACCTTCACCATCAAGGCGCAGTATCGTCGCTTCTTTAAAAATGGGATCAAAAAATGAAAGTCGATTTCGATCCCCGGGGAGGATCGGGATCGTATCTTCAGACGATTTGGGGTAAGTTCTTGTTTATTAATTCATGTAATTTTCCCTTTATTTTATATATTCTTTTGTATAATGTTATTAATATTTTTTTCTTTGTTAACAGGAGCTTGTGTGCTGGTTACCGGAGCATACCTCAGAGATACGTGTTATCTTTGACGACCGAGCAGCTGCTTGATTGAGGGACAAGCTCCGGGAGCGTAGGGAGAGCCGGATACGTTTGGATTACATCGGGCCTAGCATCTGGGCCCAACTGTGTGCGTACTGGGACACTCCAGCTTACAAGCTGTAGTGTGAACAGGTGAAGAGAAATCGGGCTTCCAAGAAGGGTGGGAGCATGCACACTGGTGGTTCTATTAGCCACATGCAGCATGCCATTTACATGGTATGCATATATAAATAACATTATTTATAAACTGTATATTTTTATTAAAAATTTGTTTTATAACTAATTGATTTTATTGGTGTGTCGGTTGCAGGCAGGGGAGCTAGCTCGGTCCGCTGATGTCCCTACGATCTTTGAGCAGACACATTCGCTCGGACACCGGCGAGTTTGTTGATGAGAGGTCAAGGCAGACAGTGGTGAGCTAAAATGTTTTTTTATATTTAAACTATTGGTCATTATTATTATTATTATTTTATATATATATATATATATATATATATATATATATATATATAGTTTAATGCATATTGATTGTAATGTATTGATCGCAGGCGGAGTACAACGCCAGGTTTAGTCTGGTAGCATCTGAGGCTACCTCCTGCTCTGGTGCCTCAGATCCTTCTCAGCTGGACCCCATCGAGGTTGAGCGACTAAAGACCCAGGCCTGGATGGATGTTGCGGGCGGGAAGAACAAGGGACGGATTTACGGTACTGCGACCCTATCCAGGTCGATCCGTCGATGGTCGACGCCGAGCTTGACCATTAGGGAGCCTACATCCTCCGACTCACAAGACACGGAAGAGGTGCAACGGCTGAGGCATGAGGTGCAGTAGTAGAGGGAGACGAACGAGCGCATCATGCAATAGATGAAGACATTCTCTACGGCCATGACAGTTGTGCTCGATTTCCTCCCACTAGACAGGCGCAATGCTCTGTAGGGGGTCCTCCATGCCACCCAGCCCCAGCCCCAGCCCTCCAATCCTACTACCGATCCACCATCGCAGCCGCATGATGACGGTATGTCTACTGAGCCACAGCTTGATGGTCATGTGATGCCGGCAGACTCCCCCCGACAGGACGATGATGACGGATATTATGGTGATGGGTATTAGGATAGTTATAGGTGTAGTAGAGATTTGTAGATAGACGGATATTTTATTTATAGATTCTATGTTGAGTTTGTTTTTATTTTAAATTAATTTTAATTTAATTAATTTTTAATTTTTTTTTAATTTCAATTTTGTTTTGTAATTGATAATATAATAATATTTAATTAAAATAAAATATAATAATTAAATTATAATTAATTATAATAAAATATAAATTAGTAAATAAATTATAATAATAATTAATAAAAATAAAATATAATAATATTTAATAAGTAAATTATAATATTTAATATTGAATATATAAATTTTAATAAAAATAATTAATTATTAATTATTAATATAAAACTAAATAAATTACAAATAAATTAAAAAATAGAAAAAACCTTGTTTCCGACGAATATTCCGTTGGTAACTGTTGGTTACATTTTCCGACGGAAAATTCCGTCGGTAGCTTCCACAGAGAGTTACCCACGGAAGTTCCGTCGGTAACTAGGGGTTCTGTGTGGCAAGTTTTCCCACGGTTAATGCGGTTGGAAATTTCCGACGGACGAACAAGATCCGTCGGAAATTTCCGACGGACGAACAAGATCCTTCGGAAATTTCCGACGGACGAACAAGATCCGTCGGTAATGTAGTTTTCTGACGGGATTTCTTCATTTCCGACAGGTTTTTTCCATCGGTAATTCGTGTTTTTTTTGTTATGGTCGCCAGCTGACGCGCTGTCGCGCACGCGTCAAAAAGCGAGCGGTTTACAAAAATATGTAGTTTTGGGAGCGACAACTCGAGTATCGTCTCACAAGGACTCTTGGGTTGTTATTAACACAAAATCAATTTTTTGGGGGGGTTTGGATATGAAATAAAATAAAGAAAACAAAACAGAAAAACAATGCAAACTAAATGATTATAAGATAAGCTAAGCAATCAACCTACTGTTTTCGGTTTCCCACTATCATCGGTTCATATAAATCCAAGCCCTAAGCGGATTCTACTCTCTTTTCGATTGTAACATCAATTAACAAGCGAAACTAATGCTACGAGACATTTGTTCCTATTCCCGAATTAAGAAAACGGGGTGAAGCACTCATGAACTAGGCGAACATGAAAGAACACACGAGAATTAAGCAAACGCGATTAAGTATAGGAACATACAATCATCGAAAGAAATCAACACCTATCCTATATAATCCTGAATTAAGCAAACAGAACATACAGAACAAATATTGAAAAAGAATAGCATTAAGTTTAGGAATTACAAAACCTCAAGCGTAAATGGAACCCGATCACAGTAGATTGATCAAGGAGACTAGTTCTCCATTACAAACATAAACCTAAACCTAAATTTTGCAGCCGCACTATGAAAATAAAAGAAGAAGAGAAGATCTCAGTTCTGTCCTACAACAGACTTAAATACAGATTCTGGATTCCGCGAGCTCGCGAGGCGAAACATGTTTCGCGAGGCGAATCTTATGAACAGTCTTCAGTGTTTGGATTTCTCGCGAGGTGAAACATGATTCGCGAGGCGAGCCAGAGAGGGTGACTGTTGCTGTTCGTGCTGGTCTTCAGGCTCGCGAGGCGAGTATCCTCTCGCGGGGCGAATTTCTCCAGAATTGCTTTTCTTATTAACCTGAAAACAAGAAATAGCAGTAAGTGCTTTATTTGACTCTTAATCATCTAAATTACCCTAAAAGTATTTTAGAGACTCAAAATGTTGCTTGAGAACAATCAAGTCTAATTCGGGTGAAAACGAGATATAATTGGCACAAAACCATGGTCATACTAGTCATAAAACTAGATGAGCCAGAGGCTTATCAAAATACCCCAAACTTAAACTTTGCTTGTCCCCAAGCAAACTAAAACTCAAAAACTCAAAAAGACTCAAGACATGGCAAGCTTAAAGGATTCCATCAACTTTGCACAAATTTCAAGCAATTCATCAAAATAATTTTTTCCTTCAATGTTCCCCCTTTCAAACAAAGTAATCCCCACATGCATTTACTCTAAACATTTGAGAACTTCATCATTCAAACAATCATTAATCTAAGCAAGGGATCCAAGTTACACACAAGAGGGAGATCACCAAATTCAAACAATCGCCTTCCTCGCAAGGGAATTTAGTGTTTCACTCAATCGCTCAGTTTGTCTAGGCTATCAACATTTCACTCAATTTCACTTTTAAGAGCACTTCCCATGAATTTGATTTTCATCTCAAAATGGTTCCCACGGAAAACATGCATGCAACATCAAAAGGTCTTTTAAGGTTGTAATTGGGCCTGGCTAAGGGTAGGATAATTAAAGGTACTAGGCTTTGCATCCCTAGGAATTAAGAGAGCATGAAACTTTTTACACCTTGACTTCCACTCGTATTCCTTTTTCCATTTTTCTCTTTGCTTTGGGTGACTACAGCTTTTTTCTTTCAAAACCCTTTTTTGACATTTTTGTTCTTTTTCTTCTCTTTTTTTTCTTTTTCCTTTGGCTCCAACCTTTATTTTTTTTTCTTTTTCTCAATCCCAAACAACACATCATATTCTTGTAGCCACCCCAAACTTAGTTTCTTGCAACCCTTGTCTCGCTAAGCTTCCATGCTTTCCTAATCCTAAGATCGGGTTAACATGGTTTTTCCAGATTTTGGCTTATAACATGAGGTCATCAAGAAATAATAGGCTTATTAGGCTCAATGTGGCTAACTAGGGAACATGCAGCAGGGATGGTTCAATTTAGGCCAAGTGGTTATTTACAAAGAAAATGCCTAAATCATTTGATGCAACACATAAACATGCAAACCAAGAAGAGAATCAAGCAAATTCGGGAAAGTGCAACTTGAAAGTGATTCTCACAGTTAAAAACATGCTGGAGGCTCAAATCCTCACCTGGACATTTTTGCAAATTTTTTGACCGAGATTCTATCCCTAGTGTGTGCACCCCTTCACCCCAAACTTATCATAAATCATGCAATCACAACAAAATATCTCAAAGTTCAATTTTCAATTTTTTCACATGGGGATCAATTTTCAAATTTCAAAACCTAGGGGGAAAATCATCAATGGTCAACAAATATCATGCAATCATCTATGCAAATTCAATTAAAATCCAGCAAGCTAGCCGACACAAGACTCGACACACGTACTCTTGATCTTCTCAAATTATTCAAGAGCTAAAAGAAAAACAAAACAAAAACAAAGCAAGGAAAAGAAAATTAAAAAGGAGAGGGTTTAGAGAAACTCATGGAGGTGGTTCCACCGGGATCCCATTGCTTGTAACATAAGGCCCAAGTGATAGCCAAAGGACGGAAGCTCATTCCATGCTTCCATAACTTGCAGCCTTGATATGGGAGTGAGCACTTGACAATTATGGTGACCTCGCCCAGTGCGGCGGACTTCTCACTCCCTCTTGGGTCAAAGATGACCTCTTTCTCAACAAAGTCCTCCCAATAAAATTGGGGTTCAACCCCTTGGACTGGCCATGGTGCAAAATCCAGTCTCTCTGGCAGAGGCTTGAACTCCATCACCGGTTGTTCCACAGTGGGAGGTGGCAAACAGGTAGCTAGGGTCTCCGTTGCTGCTTCAACTTCTGCACGTTCTTCATATACTGTACTATCAAATCCATCACCTGCTATACATGCAGAAATCTCATCACACACCACACAAGGGTTAGCGTTAGTACAATCAGCACATATAGTACAATAAACAGAATCAGAAAAGGCTTGAATGTCTGGAAATTCAACACACAATTCATCCATCCCATCACTTTCAACACATGCATATGAATTAATTGAATCATCTAGTTCCAAAGGTTCTTCATCATCCTCAAGCATGGCGAAGTGGATGTCCTCCATACATCTCTTCCTCTCAACTTCCTTAGTCAAAGGTTCTGATCCTTGAACTTGCTACATGGCATTCATCAAAGTGGCAAGCTGTCCAATCTGTATCTGTAAGGTATGAATGCTAGCATCCGTTCGCTACTGAAACTGTCCAATCTGTGTGTGCAAAGTATGAATACTAGCATTTGCTTGCTGCTGAAACTGGAGATTGTTGTCAGCCATTTGCTTGATCATGTCCTCTAGTGAAGGTCCGGAAGGTGCAGGGGTGGTCACTTGGGGAGGATTCTGTGGTGGTGGCATCGGTTGTTGTTGAGGTGATTCATAGACTTGTCTAATACCAATTATCTCTCGCCTGATTGATGCAGCTCTGAAGGCAGGAAAGTATCTCTCAAGGAAGACTTTTTTCAAATCAATCCAGGTTGAAATGGAATTCGGCTCAAGATAGTACAGCAAATCCTTCGCGGCACCTCGAAGTGAGAATGGGAAGGCTCTCATCTTGATGTGGTCTTCCGTCATTCCTTCTGGTCTCAAAAGTGTAGAGCAAACAACCTGGAATTCTTTTAGATGCATCTGCGGATTCTCACCTGCAAGACCACTAAACCTTGGCAACCAGTGTATTAAACCAGAAAAATCAGGATAATATATGCATGACGACTCATAATCACTGTTAGGCATATAGTTTTGCATATAATTATCCATGGGAAGGTACTAGGATCTGTAACCAGACAAAACAACCATAACTAATTCAACAGATTTTTTTTTAAATGTTAATAACAACAAGAGTCCCAGGCAACGGCGCCAATTTTTGACACGCTGTCGCGCACAATTTTTGACGCGCTGTCGCGCACGCGTCAAAAAGCGAGCGGTTTACAAAAATATGTAGTTTAGGGAGCGACAACTCGAGTATCGTCTCACAAGGACTCTTGGGTTGTTATTAACACAAAATCAATTTTTTGGGGGGTTTGGATATGAAATAAAATAAAGAAAACAAAACAGAAAAACAATGCAAACTAAATGATTATTAGATAAGCTAAGCAATCAACCTACTGTTTTCGGTTTCCCACTATCATCGGTTCATATAAATCCAAGCCCTAAGCGGATTCTACTCTCTTTTCGATTGTAACATCAATTAACAAGCGTAACCAATGCTACGAGACATATGTTCCTATTCCCGAATTAAGCAAACGGGGTGAAGCACTCATGAACTAAGCGAACATGAACGAACACACGCGAATTAAGCAAACGCGATTAAGTACAGGAACATACAATCATCGAAACAAATCAACACCTATCCTATATAATCCTGAATTAACCAAACATAACATACAGAACAAATATTGAAAGAGAATAGCATTAAGTTTAGGAATTACAAAACCTCAAGCGTAAATGGAACCCGATCATAGTAGATTGATCAAGGAGACTAGTTCTCCATTACAAACATAAACCTAAACCTAAATTTTGCAGCCGCACTATGAAAAGAAAAGAAGAAGAGAAGATCTCAGTTCTGTCCTACAACAGACTTAAATACAGATTCTGGATTCCTCGAGCTCGCGAGGCGAAACATGTTTCGCGAGGCGAATCTTATGAACAGTCTTCAGTGTTTGGATTTCTCGCGAGGTGAAACATGATTCGCGAGGCGAGCCGGAGAGGGTGACTGTTGCTGCTCGTGCTGGTCTTCAGGCTCGCGAGGCGAGTATCCTCTCGCGGGGCGAATTTCTCCAGAATTGCTTTTCTTATTAACCCGAAAACAAGAAATAGCAGTAAGTGCTTTATTTGACTCTTAATCATCTAAATTACCCTAAAAGTATTTTAGAGACTCAAAATGTTGCTTGAGAACAATCAAGTCTAATTCGGGTGAAAACGAGATATAATTGGCACAAAACCATGGTCATACTAGTCATAAAACTAGAGACTCAGATGCGTTGCAGGACTCGATGGCGATAGCGATGACGTAGATGGGAAGAGACTTGGGACTGGGAGGTGGGACCTGGGAGAAGAAGGTTTAGGGGTATTTTGGTAAAAAAATAACAAAAAAAAATTGGGGGATGAGAGGTGGGAACCTCTGATAGGGAGGTACCAAAATTAAATCCCTAAGCTAATTACTGCGTCGAACTTGAGCCCAATGATGATATCCAAATTTCAGAGTTGTTGGATACCTATTACTTGAAACCCAAACTTGATGTATATGGGTGAGGTCTATGAGTTGGCTTCTTTCTAGGATTGGACCCTTTCTTTATTTTGGTGTATCTAGGATAAATCTCCTATATTTCTCATCAAGTAAAAGTGTAAAACTAATTTCATATACTTTCATATACTACTAGTTGCATAAGAAAGTATAAATTTTAGAAAGTAAATAATAAAATAATACAAAAATTCCATGTCATAAGAATCATTTACAATTAAATCTACACTAAATTTTTAGTAATTTTATTTTCAATGTATACTGTCAGACAGTCAATTAAAAATTCATTTTCCATCTTGTTACAAAATATAGTTTTAGCTATATTCATAACTAAAAAAAATGTTCTATAGTCAGAAAGTCTTAGAATAAGAGTTACCACTCTAAGCAAAAAAAAATCTTTTTTTTTGTTCTAATTTTTACCAGTCAGTGGCATAAAATTCATAAAATGTTGTGTTGCAAGGCTCTCCTAAGAAAATGAATAGCCCTGCCTCTAGTTATGTCCATTCAAAAATTGCCATGTTTGACTCCCAAAACATTGTGTCTTTACCGGTTTGTAAATATTTTAATGCAACAAAATATATAAATTTTAGAAAGAAAATAATAAAATAATACACAAATTTCATAGCTTGACATGTGGCTTGCACTATTGTGCTATAGTAAAATCAGCATTTCCTTTATAAACATAGACATAGACATATTATTTTTTAAAAAAAGGACATGGATGTAGCAACAAAAAAAAAAGGAAGGAAAAGCCATTGGGTGACAAGTGTCTCCAACTGTTTGCTGTAGTGAAACAGCAGTTCCATTATTATATTGTATAGATGAATAGCTTTTGCCCCTATTTATGTCCATTCGAAGATTGTCGTGTTTGACTTCCCAAAACATTATACCTTTACTGGTCTGAAGACTTTTTAAAACAACAAAATATATAAATTTTAGAAAGTAAATAATAAAATAATTCAAAAATTCCATGTCATAAGAATCATTTACAATGGGTCAAAAAAAAATTTACAATTAAATCTACACTTAAATTTTCAGTAATTTTATTTTTTATGTATACTCTCAGATAGTCAATTAAAAATTCATCTTCCATCTTGTTACAAAATATAGTTTTAGCTATATTCATAACTAAAAAAAATGCTCTATAGTCAGAAAGTTTGAGAATAAGAGTTATCACTTTATGCAAAAAAAAAAATTGTATTTTTTACTAGTCAGTGGCATAAAATTCATAAAATGTTGTGCTGCATGGCTCTCCTAAGAATATGAATAGCTCTGCCTCTATTTATGTCCAGTCAAAAATTGCCGTGTTTGACTCCCAAAACATTGTGTCTTTACTGGTTTGTAAATATTTTAAAGCAACAAAATATATAAATTTTAGAAAGAAAATAATAAAATAATACAAAAATTTCATAGCTTGACATGTGGCTTGCACTATTGTGCTGCAGTAAAATCGGCATTTCCTTTATTAATTAGTATAGACATAGATATATTATTTAAAAAAAAGGACATGGATGTAGCAACAAAAAAAAGGAAGGAAAAGCCATGGGGTGACAAGTGTCCCCAACTGTTTGCTACAGTGAAATAACGATTCCACTATTATATTGTATAGATTACAATCGTCCATCATGTGAAGGTAAGACTTGAGACTGTCATATATAAACAACTAGTTTTGTACTTGTGCAATGCACGGGTTAGATGAGAAAATGTGGATTTAAATTTTTAATTGAACAAAATCACACAGTTGAATACTCTTAGAAACGAAAATGCAACTAAAGTTTTTGAGGTATCAAAATAGCTTATCTTAATTTCTAAGTATCGTTGGTGTAAGGATTTTGACACTAAGAATCAATCAAAAATCAATTCAAATGATAATTTTTAAAATGGTTATAGGCTCAACACCTAACATTTTTAGTAATGTGTCAACTTTGATTAGTTTTTAGTGTAAAATACATAATTTTTGTATGTATATTTTAATGAAAATTGAATTAAATGGTTTATTTGTTTTCTAAAATAATTAAATCTAACTTGAATTAAATGGTATATCTATTGGGTCCTGCTAATCAGTACCTTAAGGGCATTGATTGAGGAATCAAAAATAGAACTTTTCTGAGAATTGTAATTTTTAAACTTAGAAAAAAATGAAATACACTACTTCCAAATACATAATTTATATTTTTGTATCCTTAACAATTAAGGACATTAGTTAGCATTTGTCTTATTTATTAACTAAAAAAACAAGAGTAGTCTTGTGTTGGTTTCTTCGAAAAACAAATTAGCACTGTACACATTTTTCCAAGAGTAGTCAAGTCTTGGTTTCTTCGGAACTCTTTGATTCCAACGAATCATAAAGATTTTCATATATCTTTTGTGTGCAGATACAGCGATCAAAAGTAACCATTATAACTTTTAATGGGAAAAATGTTACACTTAAAAACCGTGAACCTCTCCAGTTTTTGCTCCTGTTCTTTGTATTTGAAAAGGAGGGTCCAGAGAGTTTCTTCAACGAAGCTGAAAATCTGAAACAACAAGTTCTTCTTATTATTACGTTCATATATATGTTTTCGTGTTATATGTTGATTTAAGAGTTTGAATGAATATTCCTCTAAGGTTTTCTTTTATTGATTGAGATTAATATTAGTGAATAACAACACGGGGTTCTATTTTTCGAAATATTTTTAACAAATGCTGAAAGTTGATTCAGATTATTCAGGAAATCTCAAAATTTGTGTTGAATCTTTCTGCATATCAGTCATTCCTATTTTTTACTTTCTGTAAATCATTAACATGTATTTGATATTTGTAAATATGTATTTGTCATCTTCATCAGATTCCACATGTTATTAAGTTTAACCTGATTTTGTTCATGTTAAATTTGGGTTCAGGTTTGTATTTTTCATTGTTCCCTGACATTTTTATTAAATACTAAATGTTATTGTCTCAATTGTTCCGAAATCTATTGGATATGAAAGATACACTGCTTTCTTATATTTGCATGTTCTTTTAAGATAGTAGTGATGTTAATAATTGGTTCGAATTTATCTATTTAAATAAACTTCATATATAATTATGTTTTGTTTGAAATGTTGTATTGACAAATGGCATCCAATGCTGCTGCCAATGGGGACAACTATAAACAATTTTTTGTGTTCATTGAACCGCATGTTGTAAGTCTTTTAATTGATTGAGTAATAGGAGAGGAGCTTTCCCAAAGTATTTCTATGATTGTTTCAAAAATGAGTTAGGTGAGAAAGTGTATCTGAATGGTTATGCTGGAAGTTGGATCTGTATCCGTGTTGAAAAGAAATATTCCAAAGCCTATTTGTGTGATGGAATAAAGAACGTGATGTATCACTATAACATGCCAAATGGCTGCTGGGTGTGACTGCTATATCTAGGGGAACAAAAGTTTTACACAATTGTTCAAGACTTGAACTTGAAGAATATTACACATGTAACACCCCGATTTTTACTGTTCTTTAAAATCGATAAATATATACATATATTTGTTTATATTTTTATCCTGGACTTAGAAAATGATTTTTGAATAAAATAAAATGATATTTATACTCTACTTTATCGTATAGAGTGACGGTAAAAATTTTGGTATAAAATCCAGACGAAACCGGTCTGCGTTTTAACTGACACTATGATTTTACTGAGCGAAAAACCTAATTTTGACCCGAGAATGAAACCGTTTAGAATTTTTATTTTATTTCCAACCATAGTGGTTACTTTGAAAATTTTCAAAATAAATAGATTATTATACGATAATCGGGCAAGTACTCGACGATCGGGGATCGACGGAATCGAGAATGGGGGTGCAGAGACAAAACCTGATGCTAGGTGGATGAGCACAATGAGTCAACTATGATGACTCATGGGGGTGAGTCATAGGGGTTAGGCATCTTGCATTAAATGCAAGTAATGATGGTTATATGTAAAAAGACCAAAATGCCCTTGATCTTTAAGTGAAATTTTAAGAGTGTCCCTAAGTGAATTTTTACCAAAATACCCTCCAAATCTACTTAATTTCGTGCAGCCCCTCCACTAAACCAAACTAATTTCATTTTGATTTCATTTCATCATCTTTCTCTCAAAAACCCTAATCGGGTAAATAACGAAACCAGACTCTGCAGATATATACCAGGAGAACAGAATGACAAGTCATCCATGATGACTCAAGAGGAAGGAGTCACCATAATGACTCACCATAACCATTAATGTGCATTTATGATAAGTAAATGTGAAAAGACTAAAATACCCCTAACCTAACCTATTTCTAGTTAACTCCAACAACGATTAGCCAACCATGATTTGTAACTAAAAATATATTCTTCCTTCTTGTGGTCCAAACTAAGCCACACCACCCAAAGATTACCTCCACCACATATTCATTTCATAGCATAATGATTACTTATATGTTAAAAGTCCAAAATACCCTTAATCTTTCCTTGTAACTCCATCTTTGCCATGACAACATTTTTGACCCTTTGGTCCCTTGAAGCCACGGCCTCCCCTCTATAAAAGGTTATCTCCATTTCATTTTTTCTCCTTCACAAGTGTTTCATCTTCACTTCATCTCCATTCTTCATTTTCCTACACAAAAACTCTGAAGTTCTTCATCAAAATTTTCAAAGGAAGTCTAAGATCTTGTTTATTTCTTCAAAATCCAAAGGTATAGCCTTATGATCCATGATCATACCTTCACTTTTCATCACAAGTTTTCTTCTTAAATCCATGTTTTGTTCAAGATCAAATTTCTAGATCTAGAACTTCAAAAATCTCTAGAAAATCATAGAAAATTCCTTTTAATGTGAGATCAATTTCTATGATCTCCATATGACTTCTATTTTCATTATCCTTGAGCTTGAAAATTTAGAGATCCCTAGCTGTTTCTTCTTGACTTGGCCGAACCTATGTGCAAGTGGCTAGGTTTTGTTGGACAAAACCGTGGCCTACCTAGCTTGGTTTAGTTTGTGTTTGTTTGATCTTCAAGTGATCTACAAGAAGTAAGGGGGTGATTACTACTATCCTACCTTAATGTAGATATGTGGTTTAAAGTATTTGTATGTTGTCTTGTAAATACTAAGTGTTAGGATTATGTATTATTGATTTATATGTGTGATGCTCTTGGAGGATTTGATTTGATGTTTGGTTCTGGTATGATATGTCATATGGTTGTTTTGATTCTAATGACCTTAAGTTGGAATTAAGATTGTTGTTTACTTGACTTAGTAAGAAAAATGCCTAATAAATTTATTTAAGGCCATTCGGCCATAACTGATTAATGGGGTTTCATGTTGATTTAAATTGTTTGAATAATTTTTATAAGGATTGAATAAATATATAAGAATATAGAAATTGGTTTGGATTGATTTGGATGTGTATATTAAAAGATATGATTTTATAAGTCCTTAGGGACTAAAATACAATTTCTGAGAATTTCAGTGGCTGAGCTGAAATTCATGTTCTTTTATGTTAAGATTGTAGTCCTTGATGAGACAAAACCATAGAAATTGGTTTGGTGTTAATTGGATTAATACATAAAAAGTTATAAGTTTTTTTTTTTGTAAAAAATGACCTTTTTGCAAATACTGTAAAATATTTGGGGGCAGAATTGTAATTTCTGGAAATATGAGGGTAACTGAAAAATATTTCTAAATAAGTTGGTTTGGTGTGATTTTAAGTTATAAATAAAAAGTTATAAGGATTTAAGTGAATAAGGATCGTTTTGCAATTAATGAAAGTTTAGGGGTTAAATTGCAATTTTCGAAAATATATTGAACTGGACAGTGAGTGACTGTTTTTCATGCCTATAAAACTGTTCTAAAACTCCAAAATGAGTTTTGGACTATTAGAGTGTAAAATCGTTGAAAAAGGATTTACGCGATTTACAAACTTAACGACGTTCGGTCAAATTTTTAAGAATTTCGTATAAATGGAAAGAAAGATGTGAAATCAGAGTTTTAATTTTCATATGAGTATTATAACCTAGGAAAGGAATATATTTGAGGTGAAGAACCATATTTTCAAAAGTATGACTTTTGGGCCTAAGTTTAGTAAAAAGCGGTGAAACTGTCGTTAAACGTTTTTAAGGATTTTCGAGAAATTGTTTTGGAGAAATTGATACCTAAGTATATTTGATGGAAATTATTCTTGAAAATGGATTTGATTTTATCTAAAGGTGTTGGTTTAAAGACAAAAGGATTTTAGTCTTCAAAGACGAGATTTTACTGTAAACTATAAAAACGTAAGTCAAGAACGACTTAGTGAAAATACGAACGTAATAATTTATGACGTGGGGTGGAACACGACCTTATGTCATAGAGTATGGATAATTCATTATCTATATTCCATAAAATTTAATGGACTCAGAATGATTTGTTTTCTTGGAAGCCAAAGAAAAAGGCTCAGTTAAAAAAGTACGGAGAAATAAATAATTGGACTTGTGTTCCAATTTCATAATGTGTTAGGACTTTTAATCAAGAGTTTTAAGATATCTTTACACAAACATGAAAGGTTACTTGAGAACCTCCACTCGATGTTAAGAACATCTAGCATCTGAGAAAGCACGTGGAAAGATTTCCGATGGAAAGACAAGAAGAACACATTTTCCGGCAATTTTGCCTAAACACATAGTGACACTATGTTCTGTAAGGCCGTTGTTCTTAGGAGAATGAGCTAACACTTTAATGCGGGTGAGAATTCCGTAGAGGCAAATCTTGCCTATTATAGGGGGTGTCGGGGTATGAATTACTCACATAGGCCCAGTTGGTAGCTCCTATATGGCGTGGTGATCTTGCAATGCACCGACATACTCGACTAGACACTACGTGTTTTCTGGTAGTGTGGGATGTTCCCGAAAAAGCCTATGATGTGCACGCCCTCTTCTATTGATGCATTCTTTATTACCCAAGACTGGTACCTCCGGAACAATCCTCCGAACTACTCTCTCCGACTGTTCGTAAAACCATGGTATAGGAATTCAGAGGTCATTCCTTAAATCTTAGATGTCTTCTATATAGGAAAACGTGGTCCTGTGGTCATGTTTCTGTGAAACATTATTGTTTTGTTATGAGTGTATATATGATTGATAATTGTTAATTGTACGTACCTGAGAGTCGTACCACTGCATGTCTGCCTTATGTGTAAGATAAATGGAAATCTCACCTCCTTATTTTTATATTACCTATGTTGGCTGGCTATATGCCTTCTGTACTCTTTTCAGAAGAATGAGACGTCAAGATGTCGCTTGACTGACGCATTGAGGTTCGAGCTTGTGGACGCTATGGTGGAATTTCTAGTGGACGTCTTTCATACTGTCGATGTTTCGTAGACCATGTTTTTCCTCTTGGAAAAGGAAAAGGGTTTTGGTTCGAGAGTTACTGTTGTAGTAACTCCAATAGAGAGTTTTGTGATGATGTCGGTAGTGAACTCAAGTAGAGTTTCCACTGGAGTTTCCACTTCCTTCCATTTTTATGCTAAGTCGGATTTTGATACCTATTTTCAACATTGCAAAAACTCAAACCATTGCTCGAAGAAAAGCCCGTCCAAGGAGCATTTATAGACATTCATCATATAAGAAGTAAATATGGTATCACCCTTCTATAATGAATGATCAAAGTATTTGTATGTGAACACTAGACCACCACCAAAACATCCAAAAAACTGCAGAACTCAAGACCACAATAACACATAACAGAAGTCCACCTCAGTAGCACAAGAACACAAGGTCACAACAACATGGGATAGAGTAGAAAAATGCCAAAGAGCTCCCAAAGTTGAACCCTCATCATAATGCCTTGCAAAAGGATCAAACTTAGTCCGCAACAAACCATACAGGACAAATGAGAAAAGGCACAAAATACTAAGATAGAACACCTCACAATTTCACTCAACTCCATAGAAACACCTAACAATTTTCACTCCTCTCCACGAAACTCACACTCCACAAAAAACCTCACCTGTGAACACCCTACACGTCCAAAGAAAACTTTAAAAAATAACACTCCACAAAAAACCTCACCTGTGAACACCCTACACGTCCAAAGAAAACTTTAAAAAATAACACTCCACAAAAAGACTTGTTGACTCCTCTTCGTTGCTACACAGTAAATAAGTACACAACTGTAAATCATTAAGAACCTAATGCATAAACAGATTTAAGAGTGTAGGTATCTTATCCTGTAGGAGTTACCAAGAGAAATCTAAGACTTTACATGGTACACTGCTTGACCAGAAGTTGTTGAAGAGATCTGATAGCTTTGATGGGTGTTCCAGAAGTAAAGTTTTTCTACTAAGAAATCATAGGCAGACTTTATGGAGTATACCTTACAAGTTCCCAATAACTAGATCCACTCATCTTCCACCCCAAGACTAATGAAGGCTATTTCCATTGTAGCATTAAACATGTCCAAAAGTTCCTTCTCACAAGTGAACAATGGCCTTCTCCAATTCCAGTTCCACCTCCAAGCCGACTTCTTCCACCAACCCATATTACTTACCAAGGAAGACATATCTAAAGACAGGGAGAATTTATAAAAGTAAATCTTCGTATTTACCTTCAAATAATGTTTGTATTTGTTAAGAGTCCCATATCGACTAGAGATAGGGCCTAAGTAGTGCTTATAAGACTTGGACAATCCTCACCTTACAAGCTAGCTTTTGGGGTTGAGTTAGACCTGAAGCCCAAATTTAAGATGGTATCAGAGCCTATCACAGATGTCCAGTCCTAGGCGTGAGGGGGTGTGTTGAGTCCAATACTGAGTGTGGGGGTGTGTCTTAAGAGTCTCACATCGACTAGAGATATGCCCTAAGTCCCAGATGTCCAGTCCTGGGTGTGAGGGGGTGTGTTGAGTCCAATCCTGAGCGTGGGGGGGTATGTTAGGACTCTCACATCGACTAGAGATATGGCCTAAGTAGTGCTTATAAGATTTGGGCAATCCTCACCTAACAAGCTAGCTTTTAGGGTTGAGTTAAGCCTAAAACCCAAATTTAAGAAAATATTCTACTCCCTCTCGACTATTGTCTCCCTCAAACCCTCATTAGTTCAGCACCATAAGTCTACCACAATCCTGAGACAACCACATCTTAAATGGTATTATGTAGTTCTATCCTGCTCCTCTCCCTCACTCTAGTTCTGTGCAGCAAGTCCATCACAGCTGTAACATTGTGACAGCTATAGAAATGGATTTTCTACAGTCAAATTTTTTACATTCATTATATTAAACCGGTTGAAAGTGTTGGATGAAGATCATATTATTCACATTCTGAGTTTACTTTTAAAATCCAATTTGTTGAGTTTTGTTACTATATGGATTTGATATAAGTCAGGCCCGACTATACACTTCTGCTACGACATAGTCGTGTTAGGCCTTAACTTGGGCCACCTCAACACGAGTCTGTAACCGCCAAGATCTGTAACTGATATCAAATCTCGTTACCGACCTCTCACTAACGGGCGATTAATGGCTTTGCAATTGTCCTCATTATTGAACCCCATAAATCACTCATAAAGAGCTCGCTACCCTCACACTATATATACAAGCTATATACCTTTAGTATGATCATCTTCTTCTACACTATAAGCCGAGTAGCATCTCGATATCCCTGTTCTTTGACAGAACTTGGGATTTATTTGCCATATAAGTCAGGCTCAATTATCTACATTAGGTCGAGAGGATTTGTCCACCTGAGTATACTAGGCGAGCAAGATTAAAGGCCCAAATACAGATCTACCATGTAGGAGATAGACTAATTATAAAGTACATATATTCAAGAGGGGTCTGCCACCTTAACGCACGAACAATAGGCCAAGTGAAATGCACACATTCAAGTGGGGTCGGCAGCCTTATTACTCCGGCAGTTATTTATTCCTCAGTCGGTGGGAGTTATACTCGTACTTGATTAGGCATAACGGTAGGAAGGGAAGACTATATAAGAGAAGGGCAAGACGGAGAGGACTCAGGAAATTCACACACACATACTTACTTACTAGTTCTTCCGAGTACTGATCTCTAGGTTAGAACATTTAGTTTAAAATGAGAACCATTTGATCTTCATCAAACGGTTTAGACTTACTTAATGCAGTGAATGCAGAAAATTCTGACTACAAGCAATCCAAGTCCGATAACACTCCCAACAGTGGTCCAAGTAGGTAAAAGAATTGGGTGTTTCTTTTTACACGACAACTTTTTGTAATACACCACAATGTATTTTAAAAATTGTAATATCTCCAAAATACCCCCAACTTTCTTCATACCTCCATAACCTATATTCTAGAAAGAAAGAAAAAATATATCACTCCCCTCTTCTTCCTTTTTCCCTCTTCTCCCTCCTCACCCCTACCCATTCAATAACTTCCCTTTGATAGGTTATTTTTCCCCTTTTTCATTGTTTCCCTTGGAATAACTTCCTCCCTTGAACAAATTCTTCCATTGTGCATTTCCTTGCGTCCAGGTACGTATCTGGTACATTATTTAGTTTTGTTACCTTCCGAAAATAAACTTCTGATACCTTTATTGACACTATCGAAAATGTATTTCGAGTAGCCACTTTATAACATATCGGAAATTAACTTCTGGTACACTGAAGAGGCACTTTATCACATCAATGCTATCTTGATTAACCTAGATGATGGTTGTCTTTTCATTTGTTCCTCTCATGGGTCAGTGAAATTATGGAGATGGGTATACACAGATGACTCACATACCTTCACAATGACCTCAAGTTCCAACCTTCCCCTGTGAACACTCTGGCATTGAGTTCCTTACTTAACCATTGCTTCCTCTATTCAGGATCTTTTGATGGGATGATAAATTTTTGGGAGAAGGAGAGATTGTTCGTTATTGAATGGGTAAGGGTGATGAGGGAGAAGAGAGAAAGAGGAAGAAGATGAGTGTGGTGTATTTTTTAAGAATATATACATTATGGGTGTATGAAGATAGTTGTCGGTATTTTTGGGATATTATAATTTTTTAAAAAAATTGTGGTGTATTATAAAAAGTTGTGGTGTAAAAAGAAACACCGAAGGAATTTGTTACATGAAGGCAACCTCCGTTAAAAAGTCCATTGGCCCATTTAAGAAGACTTGTTGGCATATAGATTTGAAAATAGATTTGTTGGTTTATTTAAAGGTCCTATTAATGAAAAATGTCATTTTAGAAAAGCTTCTATGTTGAAAAATGGCCGATGTTGCCAACGAATGTTGGTCCAATTGATAAGGATAGGGCTCATAACCCACAAGGTCGTGAGTTCGAATCTCACTGCCAACATGAGAACCTCGTTGGTGAGTAATCTATAAGTACCCCTATAAGCTCTCTTTGAGCCGTGAGGCCTGCCCTGACCCTGATGAGCCCCTGAGACTCAACTCACCTAAACTTTTCTCATAAAAAAGGGCTATGTTAGGTTACAAGATCAGACTTAGGCTTTGTATTAGAAAAATAGATCAAACTATTTAAGTGAGGATATGATTTCGCTTGACCCATTTCCACTCCTAACAATAAGATTGATCAATAATTGATTTTGGGAAATACGTACTGAAATCATAAGGGTTTAATTTATTATATTTTGTATGTTACATGTAATTTTTAAAAATATATTAACCACAATTTTTACTATTTTATATTAGCCAACTAAATTAAATTATCCATCAACTAATTAGTTGGAATTTAGCCTTTTGAATGGAAGTGAAGAAACCGGATAAACCATATATTCATCTAGGGTTATGTAATCTACGGGACTTTAGGGTCAAAGAGTGGGTTATGTAATCTTCATTTTTTTTGGCTGGTTGTTGTCTTACTATATAGGTGCAGATATAGCTATCAGGGTAATCTTACTTATGTATATCTTTTTTCATCTTTTTTGGGGTATACATTTCGTTGGTGTATGGCCCAATTTTTGGGTTGTATATAGTTTGAGTATTCCTAATCCTCCAATTAATACACTTTTTGATTTATAAAAAAGAAAAATATCCTCATTTACAGTGTTACCTTTTATACCATGCATTCCTACCAAATTGTGCAGTAGGTGTTAGAAAATTCATGGTATATAGGCAACAGGCTTCATAAGATGGAAAAAACTATCTCTAGTCAATATTTTTTTGGACTAATGATAATTAATTTTTGATAATTAATTTGTTAAAATAACGACTAACAATAATAAATTATGAGTTATAGGTATTTAGTTTTAAATTTTTATTTAAATGGGGCCAATTATGTAGAACAAATTAGTGAAGAGTTTGGGGGCAGGGTTTATGAATATATTTAAATAATTTTTCTGGGCTCATAAGTTCGAGTATTTTATTCAAATTTGAAAAAATATTTTTCAAAAAATTGATTTTTTATTAATAATTAAAATAAAACCTATGAAGAAGTTTATTTCGATGAAAATTGATTACAGAAAGTCTAGAGGTTCATTTAGAAAATGCTTCAAGACACCAACAATATTTTATTAATTTGTTTCCGAAAAGAACCATTTCCACCGTCATAGTTTTTCCCTTTTTAGTAACAAATTTGCGCTATTATATTATAAAGAAAAATTAATATTGTTCATGACAAAAGTTAATATATATTTTTTCACGTGGTTATATATATATAGATTTTCCTAGCACTTATCAATTAATTTAAAATAGTACGTTTAATATATAGAAAACTAAAATTAAAATATTTTTTAATTGAAAAGTTTATTTTGGTTTCCTTTAACTACTACTTTTAATTAGGACAAAAAAAACTACATTTAATTAGGACAATTTAGCATAACCCTTAGGTTCAGTGTAGATGACAAGATTAAATTTACAGTTCAGAATTCTAATCTTAATTTTACTTTTTTTCTTGAAAAGGTTTTCACTAAAAACCTTAATTTTCATGTTTGGAGCAATTAAAGAATTGAAGCATAAAAATTACAATGATGAATTGAATTGGTGGACATTGCTAATGACATGGTTGGAGGTCGTGCCCTTGACATGGTCAAGTGGATACTATCACTAACATATTAAATACTAACATACCAAATACTAACAATATAACATTTGCCTATAAAAAAAATAACGATGGTCAAAGGACATTGCCGATGATAGTATGGTTGGAGGATGCTGATGGTGTAATCCTTAGATATTATTTTTAACTTTTGTAATTAGAATCTACTTCAAAAATTAAAAATATTATAAATAGTTATTTTGAAATTCTATTGAACTCAAAATTAGAATTCTAATTCTAATATTAACATCAAACAAGAAAATTGGAATCAAGAGATCCATTTCCAATTCGAAGACTTCAATCTAAGCCTAGCTAAGTCAATGAAACGACACTTTATATTGTTTAGATAAAATTTGATTCCAATCCAAACATCAAGTTAATGAATTAGTGATATAAAATAGATAAAACAAGTGGAATATTTTTTTTTTGGTAACTAAAAAAAACCAGTGGAATATACTATACAATTAAGCATGGTTAATAAAAAAAGCAAGATTAAGCAACAACTAAAGCTTGTGATATGCCTTGACCTTGGAAAGATGGAACTTATCCTCACTTAAACTTTAATTCCATTATAAAAAAAACCAAGACTACAGTCGTAAACATAAAATTTTATCATATGGTATCTATGCGACATTAGACAATTTATTTAACACGAACAGTAGGCTCAATTGCATCATATATTCCATAGTGAATTCACACCAACCCCTTTTACTAGGGAGATCGTATAGGAATAGTTAACAAGGAAAAACTAACTCGTAATTAGGAAAGAACAAAAAGAAGCATCGATCCCGAGTCAAATTGCATAAGTGTGATGCTTAAAGAAAAATATATGTTCAAAATTTTGTTTATAACCTTTAATGATTTTAAATATATACTAATGGCTTATAATGGAAACTTAACTGTAATTTATGAAAATATTGTCATTAATTGGTCCATTATTAATATTAAAAACACTTCAATATCCATTATTATCATGAATTCATAATAAAAATAAAAATAATATAGGGTTATTAACACCCACATATTCTCCCGCATTATACAATTTGTACAAAAGGAAACTCAGGAGTTACAACATTAGGGCTTGGAATAAACTTCACATCATTTTCCCCTCACAAACAACCCTTTGACCTCACCATAAACCAAGTTCTTTCCCAACTTAATCTCGACCAAAAACCTTCATGAAAGCCATTGTGGGTAGAGTAAATAGTGGTGATTCCATTCCATTTCATGGAAGTGGAAATAGAAAGGTCACAAACCCTTCCATGTGTCGATCAGGTCCTCCTTTAACGGTCATAGAGAGGTTCTTATGGGGTCAACACCACTTCTCTCAGAAGCAACAACAGCCTTATGATGTTGCAAAGAACAACAACAATGCAAGTGTTTTTGGAGATGAGTTCTACACTTTTGGTTGTTCGGGTGGTTCAAGTACTTATAGGTTTTTGTGGCCTAACACTCGATAAGGAAGTTTATTTGGTGAACTCATAGCAAATGAAGAGGCTTTGAATTGGACAGACCAATTCCTTCCTTATGTCTAAAAGAAGATGTGAATGTTTTAGGGAAGAATGTGAAAGTGGTGGGAAGAAGGCCTAAGAAAGTGTCTTCTGTGTCTTTGATCAAAGGACAATGGACTGAAGAAGAAGACAGGTTGAGTACAATGAACAACTTTTTTTTTTCTTATATTATATTATATATATATATATATATATATATATATATATATATATATATATATATATATATTATAGATTGATTCTTGTATTTTTTCACTAAACTTTTAAGGTGATTTTTATTTTTATATAATCGAAGGAAACTGTTAAAGTTGGTGAAGCAATATGGTATAACAAAATGGTCTCAAATAGCTGAGAAATTGGAGGGAAGGGCTGGCAAGCAGTGTCGACAAAGGTGGCATAATCATCTGCGACCAGATATTAAGGTCTGTTACTTCCTCTCATCAATCCTTGTTTACTAAGTGGTATGCATTTTGATGCTAATTTCTACTCATGTTCTATATATGTTAAGTAAGTTTCAATTTGGGCATGTTTTCTTCCAAGTTTTGAACAATAGACATTATATCCAATTAGAGTTTAACAAAGATTTTTAAGATTATGTTGAAATCTATATTTCCTTAATATATGGAACAGCTAGATCTAGATTCAGATTTTCAAAAATCTATTTTTGGTACCTCCATGTTGATCACTCCACATCTATTTTGTTTATATGTCTTCTAAATTGCTAGCATGTAAATTTGTTTAGTCAAAGATCAATATTGGGTCATATTGATATTTTCGTAATTAATCATTCATATGTTTCCAATTTTACTATTTAGATACTGCTTCCTCTCACAATTTCTTATTTTCCTCCTAAAATCATGTTCACATTATTAATTTGTTATGTTAACCCAAATAACAATTCAAGGATATGTTAACTTGTTTAGTCAAACATCAATGTGTGTGTGATATTTGATTTTCTTTTTACTTTTCATAAATTTATAGATATTGCTTGCGTTAATTATTGGTACTCAATTTGTATGGGAAAAAATGTCAATCTGTAGAACATGTAAACTATCATGTTCATGTTATTGCAGAAAGATAGTTGGAGTGAAGAAGAAGAGAGGATCTTAGTAGAAACCCATGCAAAGGCTGGAAATCGATGGGCAGAGATAGCAAAGTGCATTCCTGGAAGAACTGACAATGCCATAAAAAACCATTGGAATGCCACCAAAAGGAGACAGAATTCAAAGAGAAAGAACAAAAGACCAGCAAGCTCAAATGGGAAGCCACAATCAACAATACTTCAAGACTATATTAGATGCAATACTCTTACTACTACTCCTTCTAGCTCTACCGCAAAAATCTCTAAGGACACTGAAGTAGCAAGTCAATTAAGTCTCTTGTTATCTCAACCCTCTGAATCTGTTACCACTGACAATAATATCTCATCATCACCACTCATAGATCATGAATCATAAGACGATGAGATACTCTTCGTGCAACAACTTTTCAAGGAGAATAAAGGTGTTAAGCACTCCAAGAATTCTTCACCATGCTACAATAGCTTCTTGGGTTATTGCCAAACTACTAATAATGGTGATCAGGTACTCACTGATGTAACTGAGTGTGGTTTTGCCCATTCCAATCCAAACCCAAATCCATATAACATGTTCTTTGATGAGAGTCTCAACCCTAGAAGACTCTCACTCCAACTCCAATCAATTACATTGATCTCTATCTCTCAAACTTGTTGAATGGAGCTTCCAGTTCTTCATCACATTATTGTGATTATGGGAATCAAAATCTTAACACTAATTTGAAGCTGGGGAATGATCAAGATTGGTCAGAAGAAAAGAGAGAGATGGATTTGATTGAAATGGTTTCATCCAAGTTTTTCCACTAGCAACTTCGGATCTGATGAATCTGAAATGCTTTTATTCTAGTAGACTAATTTGGAATAATATGCTGGTCCTATTAGTGGGTTAACATTTTGGTTAATATCTAGCATGGGAAATAAAATAGATGTCACACGATGTTAGGCTGTTGTCTAATGGTGTTACTACATAGGATTGTGTTAGGCCATCGACAACCAACGTAAAACTTAGTCGAATCTCTATGACATGGATCAACGATGTAATAATGTTAATGCTAGGTCATTCCCTAGAATCAACGCGCTGTATAGCTCGAGTACAGTGTCAAATAAGCAAGGGCAACTGCATCGCCGCCTGGATGTAGTGAAAAATAAGCAAGGGTTCCCACATTTTTGTGAACGAGTGTGGGTAAAGAAGCTAGCTCACGAGAGTAGCATTCGGTTTGGAACTTGGAATATAGGCATACTTACAGGTAAATCAATGGAAATAGTTGACACTATGATTACGAGGAGGATCAATTTCATGTGCCTACAAGAAACTAAGTGGGTGGGAGAAAAGGCAAAGGAATTAGACTCTTCGGGTTTTAAGCTTTGGTATACTGGCAAAGTAAAATCGAGAAATGGGGTGGGCATAATTGTGGATAAATATTGGAAGAATGATATTGTGGATATAAAAAGGGTTGGAGATAGGATCATTGCCCTAAAATTTGTAGTGGAACAAGACACCTTTAATGTGATTAGTGCTTATGCACCTCAGGTAGGGTTAGAAGAACACTTGAAGGTAAAATTTTGGGAGGATTTAGAAGGCCTAATTCAGGAAATACCGCTAGATGAAAAGATTTTCTTAGGAGGTGATCTAAATGGGCATGTAGGGAGGGCACCTAGAGGTTACGATGGTTTGCATGGGGGATATGGCCTAGGGGAGGTAAATGGTAAGGGTAAGTCTATTTTAGACTTTTCATCTGCTTTCGATCTTACTGTAGCCAATACGTGTTTTAGGAAACGTGAGAAGCATCTTATCACGTACAAAATTGGGGTGACAAGCTCTCAAATAGATTTCTTTCTTATTAGGAGATCGGATAGAAAGATTTGCTTGGACTGTAAAGTCATACCTGGAGAGAGCTTGACTACCCAACATAGAGTCTTGGTCATGGATGTAAGAGTTAAGAGGAGTGTGAAGAGAAGAGGCCACAAAAAGGTTTCAAGGATCAAGTGGTGGCAACTGAAGGGTGAAAAACAAAGGATCTTCCAACACAAGGTTTTGGAGGGAGGGTTTTGGGAGGCAAACGGAAGTGCAAATGATATGTGGGACAAGATGGCCAAGGGGATTAGGAAGGTAGCTATAGAGACGCTTGGTGAATCAAGAGGATTCGGACCTAGGGGTAAAGAATCCTGGTGGTGGGATGAAGGTGTGCAAGCTAAGGTTCGGGTTAAAAGGGAATGTTTTAAAGCTTGGTCTTTATGTAGAAATGCTGAAAATTGGGAAAATTATAAGGTGGCCAAAAAAGAGACCAAGAAGGCAGTGAACGAAGCTAGAACTAAAGCTTTTGACGGGTTGTACTAATCCTTAGGCACCAAACATGGTGAGAAATCTATTTATAGGCTTGCTAAAAATAGGGAAAGAAAGACAAGAGACTTGGACCAAGTGAAGTGTATTAACGATGAAGAAGGTAGAGTTTTGGTAAAGGAACAAAATATTAAAGATAGATAGAAGAATTATTTCCAGAAGTTATTTAATGAAGGATTTGAAGTTTTATCATGCTCACGGGTGCTTGACATCAGAGAGGAGGACCAAAATTACACTTTTTATCGTAGAATCCAAGAGCATGAGGTAAAAGAAGCTTTGAGAAGGATGGATAATGGCAAGGCAGTTGGACCGGACAATATACCTGTGGAGGTATGGAAGAGTCTAGGAAATAGAGGCATTAGTTGTCTCACGAAGTTTTTTAACAAGATTATGAGGTCAAAGAAAATGTCGGACGAATGGAGGAGAAGCACTTTAGTTCCGATTTACAAGAACAAGGGAGATATACAAAATTGCTCAAATTATAGGGGGATTAAGATTATGAGTCATACTATGAAGCTATGGGAAAGGGTGCTTGAATTGAGACTAAGAAAAGAAACCAAAATCACCGACCACCAATTTGGTTTTATGCCCGGGAGGTCGACCATGGAAGCAATTTACTTGCTACGATGAGTGATGGAACAATATCGAAGGGATCAAAAAGATTTACACATGGCCTTCATTGATTTGGAGAAAACGTATGATAGGGTGCCAAGAGAGGTTTTGTGGAAAGCCCTAGAAAAGAAAGGTGTTCGGATTGCCTATATTCGAGCTATCAAGGATATGTATGAGGGGGCCATGACTAGTGTGAGAATGCAGGGTGGAGCCACAGAAGATTTCCCAATAACCATAGGTCTGCACCAAGGGTCAGCTTTAAGCCCCTATCTTCTTACCTTGGTCTTGGATGTACTTACGAAGCACATTCAAGAGCCAGCACCGCGATGCATGCTTTTCACAGACGATATAGTTCTAGTTGGAGAGTCGAGAGATGATATAAATGGAAGGTTGGAGACTTGGAGACAAGCTTTAGAAGCACATGGCTTCCGCTTGAGTAGAAGCAAGACGGAGTATATGGAATGTAAGTTTATCAAAAGGCGAAACACCTCGAGCTTAGAGGTGAAAGTTGGAGACCACAACATACCACAAGTCACACGGTTTAAATATCTTGGGTCTATTATACAAAATGACGGAGAAATTGAGGGAGATGTAAACCATCAGATTCAATCAGGGTGGTCGAAATGGAGGAAGGCTTTGGGTTTTTTGTGTGATAAAAAGTTACCTCTTAAGCTAAAGGGAAAATTTTACCGTACAGCTATTAGACCGGCGATGTTGTATGGGACGGAGTGTTGGGCGATAAAAAATCAACACGAGAGTAAAATAAATGTAGCAGAGATGAGAGTGTTGCACTGGATGAGCGGAAAAACTAGACGTGATAGGATTAGGAATGATAGCATTAGAGAGAGAGTTGGGGTAGCACCTATTGTAGAAAAGATGGTTGAATCTCGACTTAGGTGGTTTGGGCATGTATGGAGGAGACCTTTAGATTCTGTAGTAAGGAGAGTGGACCAAGTGGAGGGCAATCCAATAGCTAGAAGTAGAGGTAGGCCAAGAAAAACTACAGGAGAAACTATTAAGAAAGATTTGGAGGCCAATGATTTAACTATTAACATGATTCATGATAGAACATTATGGCGACGTATGATCCATGTAGCCGACCCCACCTAGTGGGATAAGGCTTGGTTGTTGGTTGTTGCATTCAATTAAATAAAAAACGTTTGAAGTTGATCAGAGCAAATCGTTTTTCAATTTATATGTGTACCTTTTGTTATTAATCTCGGGATTTACATATTTTAAATGTTGAAAATGGTAACCTTTTGCAAGACTGCATGTATATGTGGCTTAATAGAATAACATGAGGATTTTTCTTCTTTCAACTTTTGCAGGAATAGAAAACAGAGGGATTTTTTTTATAAGCCAAAGTATAAATTAATATGATGAGTACAAGGGAAACTCGAACCCATATACACAAAAATTACATGTAACTTCAATGAGAGAAAGTGTAAACTCCATATATACTGACTGAAAACAAATCTCAATGCAGTATGTTTATTACACTACTCAACATCAAGAAAATAAAACCAAGAAAATAGGACCACCCACTTCCATACAAACAGAAATGAAGAGTGTGTTATGCTAAACCACCAGAGACCAAAGTGAAGTTGGCATAGGTAAACACAAGAAGGGGGGTTGAATTGTGTTGGTTAATTATTTTCGCAAAAACACTTTCACAAGAAGAAGAAAAAAAGATTAATCACACAATAAATCCTTTTTAAAAGATTAACAAAACCAAGATCAAATCCCACAGTTAGTATAAAGAAATAAAACTGTATAAGATAAGGGATAGAAAATTCACCCAGGTATTTTATCCTGGTTAACTCTCTTCCAACCAAGAGCTACGTCCATTCCTTTCTACTTGAAGGATTTTCTCCACTATATCCAAATAGTTTCTACAACAAGTATTCTTCACCTCTCCAGGCTACAAGTATTGCTTTCTTGCCAAGCCTCTTCAGGCTCTAAGTCAATCTCAGATTTTTCTAAGATCTTTCTAACTCACTATATGTGAGGGTATGAAGGTTTAAGATCTACTGAATATTTTCACAAATATTCAATCCTTAAGAATTACAGACTCAGTTAGCCTCAGTGACCATTACAATTGGCAAAGATTGAATGTAATCCATCTGTGAGTGGTCAAAGGGTTCAAAATTGAGATCTAGCATAATGTCTTCAACTACTGGCATCTTTCCTTCGTGCCTTGGATGCTTTTGGTCCTTGTCCTTGTTTAAATCAATCATTGACAACCTAGGACAAATCTTCTAGGGCTTGACTCCAACATTTGTGGAAATGGAGTATTTTAACTGATAGTGTGATTTCGCATCATATTTCATGTACATTTTTGCATGCATTTTCATATAGGTTAGGCATATTTACTTTGATTTTTGTTAGTTTTTCCATTGGAACGGGTAAGGCGGTTTCTTGGTGTTGTTTTGCAGGAATTTAAGGAAAAATGCTCAGAATCAGCCATGATGGAGCTTGGATGAAATAGAGCTTGAAAAGTGAAGAAAATGAGCCAAGCAGAGCCTATCACGGTCTGACCATGATGACCATCACGGCCATGATCAAGAAAATTGAGAAGATTGAAGGCAAAAGTCAGAAGCTGTCACGGTCGTGACAGGCCATGCAGAACTGATCACGGCCTAGCCGTGATGAGCATCACGGCCGTGATGCTCCAAATTTGAAAGCGCGCCCATTCCAGAACACGTCACGGCCTGGCCGTGATGGCCATCACGGCCGTGACGCGCGGCCTCTCTATAAATATGACCGCAGAAGACAGAAAAATGAGAGATCTCTGGACTTGGACCAGATCACAGACACACAGAAAAACAAGGACTTTTACCCTAGGAGCACTTTCACCCTAGGAAGACCTTGGAGACTGGTAGTTGAGGAGGACTGGAACCCTAGAATCAAAGGAGGCCGACGACTGGGAAAAGCATCCAATGGAGTTTCTTCTTTCCCTTCTTCTTTCCTTTGTCCCTATTGTTTTAGTTTTGGCTTTCTCTATGAGTAGCTAAATCCCTGCTGTTGGGATTAGATGTAACCAAACTGAATATTATGTATTTGCCATGATTGATTAAGCTGTGTTCATGCCTTCGTATTAGTGTTTAATTCCTATGCTTAATGCTTGTTATGGTCTGATCATCCATGATTTGATTCTAAGATTTGATTTGCAATGGGGACGTTCTTATCATTTCTTGATCTGGAATTAATCACCTAGTAAACCTTGCATCTAGGAATGGAGTTTGGTTTATTAGTAATCGCGTAATCCTTAATCATAATGCAAATTCATTAATCTAGGCCACCTAAGGAATTAGGGTCTATTAGTGGATTTAGGCTCTTGCCATCTGAGGAATCAGGGCTTGAGTAATTTCGTGGGTTGAGTTTAATATTTGAAGCATGAATGGGAGGTATCTAGTCTTGGCATTGCATTAGGCTAAGGTTTGGTGAAATTTAATCCTAACACCTCTTTCTGCACTCCAAGTGTTTGTTAAAAGTTCCCAAAAAGACAAAAAAACATTTTATTGCTTTTATTTTTCTGTTTTGATTTCTCTTGATTCATATTTTAGTCTAGATAGTTGCTAAACTTGTGAATTGTTAATTGGCAACTGATCCTCGTGGGAACGATAAACGGTCTCACCACCATATTACTTGTACGACTAGGTATACTTGCCAAGATTTCGTCTCAACAAGTTTTTGGCGCCGTTGCCGGGGATTGGTTTAGCCAATATCATTAGTAACAAAGGAGGCAACTACTTTAGACATTTTTATTTTTTTATTTTCTGTATATATCTGATTTTTTGTTGTTTTTTCTGTTTTACTTTCTGTTTCTCTTTGCTGTCATTTGGTGTTAACATTCTTGGTCTCTAGGCTTTTGTGCATGCGAGGTTGATGAAACACATGGATTATCATTACTATCCAACTTGGGAATATCAACTTGATTGGATCATGTTTGATGGTATCATTATTAAGCACGTGAAGACATACTCCAAAGAGGAATGGAAGTCCTATTTGTCATCTTTGCAACCACCACCACACTTCGAGCTGGATCCTGATTTGCTAGAGATTCTCTGGGATATAGATGATTATCCTTTGAGCTTGAGCATAGAGCGTAGCAAGGAGGATGTTAGTTCCATGATTCAGAGGGCTGAGATACGAGTAGGGAAAAGTGCTAGTAATATGGTGGCATCGCTAAGTGACAACTTTCAGAGGTTGGAAGAACAAGCCACTGAATTTTCCAAATTACTAGCATAAAAGCAACATGGAATTCAAATTGAAGAGAATCTATTTGCTAGCATGGACGTAAATGAAGATGAAGTGGTGGTGGAAGATGATTCAAGAGGAGAGAATCATAGAGAGGAGTGCAAAGGAAATATCTCCTATTGTTCCTATGCAAGGGACAAAAGAGACCATTCATGTGGAAAATGCCTCTCTCACCGTTCCTATTGAGGAGCCTAAAAATTCTGAGTTGGATAATTATGTTGGTTTGCATACATGTTTGGATATTACAAAGTTGGTGCCTACAATTTGTCTACATCATTACTTTGTGAAAATACCAACTTTGGAGTTCAAGTCATTTCCTGAGAATTGGGAGTTTTCATCAACAACAGGAAAGGCTCTAAGATGGCCTCAAGAAGTTATGGTTCTAGTACTTCATGGAGAAACTAATTACATAAAGACCATTCTTGGAGTAGGTGACTTACCATTTGACCCAGGAAGAAGTGAGTTCGCTATTAAAGAGGCCAATGGAGTTTTCACTCACTTGCTAGGAGGAAATAAGGGTATATTCATATTGCTTCTGCAAGTGTTACTCCACAAGCTATGGGATCCGGGAGGATGCCCTTACACTGTGAGCACCAATTGGCCCTTATACCACAGGGTATGGGATCCGGGTGGAAGCTTCGTGATCCCGTCAAGCTATTGACGTTAAAGAAGCGCTTACTGGGAGGCAACCCAAGTTTTCTTAACCCTTCTCTTTAGTTAGTTTTTGTTTTTGAATTTAACTCTTGAATAATTTGATAAGATCAAGAGGAAAAAATAAATAAATAAATTAATAGATTTGTTAGGTGTTTTCAGGGAAAGAAGGAAGGAGAAGCAAAAGGGAAGGGAGAGACAAATAGAGACCATCACGCCCAGGCCGTGACACTGGTCACGGCCGTGATGAGCTTAATGAGGAGACCAGAAAGGATCACGGCCCAACCTTGATACAGATCACGGGCGTGATGGAAGAACCCTGAAGATCAGAGAGCATCACGGCCTAGCCGTGATGGAGTTCACGGTCGTGACCGGCCAACACCCATGGATCAGAATTGATCATGGCCTGCCCGTGATGAGGCTCACCACCGTGACGCATTTCCCAACAAGTTTCTGACTAGGAATATGAGCCAACACCCGCTGCCGCCTTGGTAAGTCGTTCCATTTTTCTCCTCTCTCTGACTTGATTGTTTACATTGGGGACAATGTAAATTTTTAAGCTTGGGGTAGGGGTACTTTTGCATACTTTTGCATTTTGCATGTTGCATTCATATAGGTATAGTTTGCATGATCACACAATTAGATTGCCCTTGCTTAGATTATGCATCCAATTGTAAGAACTTAGTGCCAAATAAATTGAGATAGTGAATTGTTGAACCCAATTTTTTTTTATTCTTGTGATGAGGCTACAAATAAAAAAAATGCTTGAGATGATTTTTGATAGTTGATAATTAGCATGTGGTTGCGTAGATTCGTGTTTCTCACTTATTTCTGAACTACTAAATGTGAGATTTTAAGCCAAAAAGGGGTACTCACTAAATCTACCCCATTCCTTGTGTTAGAGTGTTATTCCTCTTGGTTTGTATTCTCTAGAACTTGACTTGAAACCGTTTTGAAGCTTAAAGATTTTTTAAAACATTTTTGAAAATGATTGAGGCAATAGGTATTTTTCCGGCCTTCTGAGCTTTTAATGACTAAATGCTACCCCTTAGTTGCCCAATTTTGAGCCTGAAAGAATAAAATACTTTTCTTGGTACCTTGAATTAATTTGATGTATGATGCTTGATAGGTGACCTTCTAAAGTATTACACAAAGGGTAAAAAGGTAGTTGAAAACGTATGGGATGAGAAAGTAAGAAAAATGATTTCTCTTGAATTGAAAATATCCCCTTCTCCAAATGAAAAGAAAAGAAAGAAAAAAAAATAGAAAAAGAAAAAGAAATACAAATAGAGAAGGGGATGACAAAAAGAAAAGTGAGAAATAAAAGAAAAAGAAAGTAAGAAAGGTGGAAAATAAATCAAAACCCAAAAAGGTATTTTAGAAGGTGTCATGATTTACAATGCTTGATGTTTTGTGTAGCCTTTTGAAATGTCCTTTTCTTGATTTCCCCACCTAACAATAAATCCCATGGTCCCGTTACAACCAAAGCAAAAGACCTCTTGATTCTTAATTGTTTTCATTAATAAAGTAGAGATTTGGTCGATAGTCAAGCCTATGGTAGAATTCATTCCTTGAGGAAAATGGAGCGAATTGTCATATATCCCTAAACACTTGAGTGAGGTGAGAAAGAGAGCCAAGCAAATGAACAAGCTTGGGGTGATCTTCAGGTGAGAAAGAGTGCCCGAATCAGTGAGAATATGAATTTAGAAAACCTAAGTTCTAATTGGACTTGATGTTGATTGTCTCTTGCTGAATTATTTGAAAATGCCTGTTACTTGGATTAGTTACTACTCGGGTTCTTAGTCCACTATCCATGCTCTGATTATTCATATCTTCTGGCCTTAGTGATTTCTTGAGGACAAGCAAATGAATAAGCTTGGGGTGATTTGATAGTGTGATTTCGCATCATATTTCATGTACATTTTTGCATGCATTTTCATATAGGTTAGGCACGTTTACTTTGATTTTTGTTAGTTTTTCCCTTGGAACGGGTAAGGAGGTTTCTTGGTGTTGTTATGCATGAATTTAAGGAAAAATGCTCAGAATCAGCCATGATGGATCTTGGATGAAATAGAGCTTAAAAAGTGAAGAAAATGAGCCAAGCAGAGCCCATCACGGCCTGGCCGTGATGACCATCATGGCCATGGTCAAGAAAATTGAGAAGATTGAAGGCAAAAGTCAGAAGCTGATCACGGCCTAGCCGTGATGACCATCATGGCTGTGATGCTCCAAATTTGAAAGCGCGCCCATTCCAGAACACGTCACGGCCTGACGTGCGGCCTCTCTATAAATATGAGCACAGAAGACAGAAAAAAGAGAGATCTCTGGACTTGGACCAGATCACAGACACACAGAAAAACAGGGACTTTTACCCTAGGAGCACTTTCACCCTAGGAAGACCTTGGAGGCTGGCAGTTGAGGAGGACTGGAACCCTAGAATCAAAGGAGGCCGACGGCTAGGAAAAGCATCCAATGGAGTTTCTTCTTTCCCTTCTTCTTTCCTTTGTCCCTACTATTTTAGTTTTGGCTTTCTCTATGAGTAGCTAAATCCCTTCTGTTGGGATTAGATGTAACCAAACTGAATATTATGTATTTGCCATGATTGATTAATCTGTGTTCATGCCTTCGTATTAGTGTTTAATTCATACGCTTAATGCTTGTTATGGTCTGATCATCCATGATTTGATTCTAAGATTTGATTTGCAATGGGGACGTTCTTATCATTTCTTGATCTGGAATTAATCACCTAGTAAACCTTGCATCTAGGAATGGAGTTTGGTTTATTAGTAATCGCGTAATCCTTAATCGTAATGCAAATTCATTAATCTAGGCCACCTAAGGAATTAGGGTTTATTAGTGGATTTAGGCTCTTGCCATCTGAGGAATCAGGGCTTGAGTAATTTTGTGGCTTGATTTTAATATTTGAAGCATGAATGGGAGGTATCTAGTCTTGGTATTGCATGAGGCTAAGGTTTGGTGAAATTTAATCCCAACACCTCTTTCTGCACTCCAAGTGTTTGTTAAAAGTTCCCAAAAAGACAAAAAACATTTTATTGCTTTTATTTTTCTGTTTTGATTTCTCTTGATTCATATTTTTGTCTAGATAGTTGCTAAACTTGTGAATTGGTAATTGGCTACCAATCCTCGTGGGAACGATAAACGGTCTCACCACCGTATTACTTGTACGACTAGGTATACTTGCCTAGATTTCGTCTCAACATTAACCTGGTTGGAGGGACAAACCGTGCAGCTCTGTCAGCTCTGAAGTGGCTAGGAACATTTCAGAATCTCATACATGAGAGTGTCCACAAACTGGTCAACAGCAGCTCCATATACTATTGGGTGTTTGAAAGTCATCCATTGTGTAGTCATGTCCATGACAAAAGGGATTTGCCTGAAGGATCTGGCTCTTTTCTCGAGAACACTCCCAAGATCCTTCTTGTTAGGATCAGTATGCCAATCAGATATTATAACTCTCTCTACTCCATCAGCGAATGGTTTAAGGGGTGGAAGTTTCACTAGATTGGGGTAGATTTTTCTGGCTGGGAATCTCTGTTGGGGAAGGTGAGTAAGGAGAGGTCCATGTTCATTGAACATTTGGGAAGGGAATGGGCCAGTTGGAGTGTGGGGTTTAGGGTTGACCCAGTATGGATAGATGTTGAGGGGTTCATAATCATACTCAGCCAGAGGATACCACTTTGTTAGAATAAGTTCTGGTTCATGTGGAATGGTGTGGAATAGTATTTTCCATTCTCTCTGTACTTTGGCCCAGTTTTCAGATTTGCCAGTATAGAGAGTGGAAGAGGGAATTATGGATGGAAACAAGGTTTTCAAAGGTTTAGTAAAGGGGGCCCTAATGGTAATCTTTGTATGTTAATCTTTGTTTTAGGGTTTAAGTGGAAGCGATAGGTAGTTCATCATAATCTTCTTCTTCTTCAGACAAGATTACTTTCCTTGTACTCTTTTGTGCAGGTGGAAGAGTAGCACCAGAAGATACAGAAAGGACATATCCTCTAGTAGTCCTATTAGAAATAGGTTGCCTCATAGCCACTGTCTTCCTCTTGGTTCCTTTCTTTAAACAAAGGATTGTAGCATCGTTGGCCTCAAGAGAATCTTCTTTAATCTTCATTTTCTCCTCAAGCTTGGCCAACTCCACTTGCTTGTATGTGCTAAGTTGCATGCCACTGAGATTAACAAGGCCAAAGTCAACAGCTTGCAATCCTTTCCCACGAAGGAGTCTTTCTTGTTCATCCTTAGGCTTTGCACTCAGAACATCCTACACGCCGGGATGCTTGAAAATTTTTGACAGAAGATGAGTGAAAGTAATGTGAGACGCAGATTCTCTGTTGGTAATGGCATCTTTGAAGCGATGAAACATGATCCTGGGTAAGTTAATCTTTGTTTCAAAAACCAGATGACAAAGACAGAACTTGTGAAGGGCTGATAAGTTGTCCTTAGAGCCAATCTTATGTAGCACCACCTTGTTCAGGATTTGGTGAAGGATCCTGATGTGATCTTTCATCTCAGAGGATTTCCAGGAATGAGTTCTTACGCTATCTTGCCTCATTAAGGTGACAACAATTGTCTCGGGACCACCTAGGTCTTCTTCCCAGTTCTCTGTGAAGACCAATCCTTCTTGAGCACATGCAATCACATCAGAGATGGTTTTCTCAGATACTATCACTTTCCTTCCCAGCACAAACCCAACAACTTCTGTTTCAGAGATCTTTGGTCTTCTCCAGAATTCCCTTATCAAATCTGGATACACTGAGACCTTTTTCCAGAAAGATTCCATCCCATCCAGCAGCATTAATGAACTTACTCACATCTAGATTGTATTCTTGTAGAATTCCAAAATTGAAGTGATGTTCCACAGATATAGACATAGTGTCGGCTACAAAAGCGAGCATGGGAGCGAGAGGTTGAGGCCATTGTTGAGTAAGATGAGTTTTGGAAGAACAAGGAGACAGAGAGTTCGAAAGTTTTGAGAGAGAGATGTTGATAGGGATGAAGAGACGCGAAAAGTTTTTCAGAGGGAAAGAGGTTACTTTTAAAGATTTACGAAAAACAACAGTTTCAAAAAAATGACAAGACATGTCATTAAGTGTAAAACGACGTTGGTAACTTGGAAGCGTAAAAAGATACAATGGGATTGATGAAGGTAGCTGACTCAAAGAAGGAAAGAGAAGCGTTTTATATAAATGTGTTCAAGGACAAAATAATATAAGCAATAAATGTGTGCATAGACTAGTCCACACAAGACTAAGAGTGGACGTGTAAAGATATATGTAGTGGATGCGTAGATTCCACTTGCTCTGGACGTCATGACTAGTGGACGTGTAGAGAAAACATGCAATGGACGACCAAATTAACAATAAATAAAATAGCTCAATCGACATACAATATATTCAAATGCTTTCTTATAAAGATAAAGCTGTCATCAGCAAGAGGTTTAGTGAAGATATCTGCCCATTGGTGGTCAGTATCTATAAATTGAACATCAAACACACCTTTTTGCACATAATCCCTAATAAAATGATGTTTGATTTCTATATGCTTAGCTCTAGAATGCAATATTGGATTCTTAGATAAATTGATTGCAGCAGTATTATCACACATAAGTGGAATACTACTTACAAATACATTGTAGTCCTCTAATTGATGTTTGATCCATAGAAGTTGTGAGCAGCAGCTTGCAGCTGATATGTACTCTGCTTCAGCAGTTGATAGAGAAACGGTACTTTACCTTTTGCTTGACGATGATACTAGGTTAGATCCAATGAAGTGACATCCTCCACTGGTACTTTTTCTTTCAATTCTATCTCTGGCATAGTCAGCATCACAAAAACTAACTAATCTGTAATCATCATTTTTCTTAAATCACAAGCCCAAATTAGTAGTACCTTTTAAATATATAAATATTCTTTTAACTGCTACGAGATGAGACTCTCTAGGATCAGATTGAAAACGATCACATAAGCAAACACTGAACATTATATCAGGCCTAGATGCAGTCAGATATAAAAGAGATCCTATCATACCTCTATATACCTTTTGGTCTACCTTTTTTTTATCATCTTTGTTCAGTATTGAAGTGGCATACATAGGAGTATTCATTGGTTTGCAATCATCCAATGATTCACAGAGATTCCTTAGTAGCACCGAAAATGATATCATCAACATAAATCTGCACTATAATGAAATTTGACTTAATAGATTTTCTAAACAGAGTTGTGTCTACTTTTCCTCTATTAAAGCCACTTTCCATTAGAAACAAACTTAACCTATCATACCAAGCTCTAGGAGCTTGTTTAAGTCCATACAGTACTTTCTTAAGCTTATAAACATGTTCAGGGTGATTTGTATTTTCAAAGACAGGAGGTTGCATGACATATACTTCTTCATTAATAAAGACATTTAAAAAGGTACTTTTAACATCCATTTGAAAAAGTATAAATCTATGATGTGCAGCAAACGATATTAAAATTCTTATAGCTTCTAGTCTAGTAACCGGTGCAAAAGTTTCAGTGTAGCCTATACCTTTTTCTTAAGAGTAGCCTTGAGCAACAAGTCTTGCCTTGTTTCTCACAACCTGACCATCTTCATCAAGCTTGTTTTTGTAGACCCACTTTGTTCCAATGACTGACTTGTCTTCAGGCAGAGGTACAAGAGTCCAGACTTCACTTCTCTCAAACTGATTAAGCTCTTCTTGCATAGCTAGAATCCATCCTTCGTCCAATAGAGCTTCGTCCACTATCTTCGGTTCACATTCAGAGACAAGATCAGAATCACTTTGTTCTCTGAAGGTTGACCTAGTTCTTAGCTTGTCATTAGGGTCACCAATGATTTGATCTTGAGGATGGTAGTTTCTGAAATACCAAGATTTCTGAGCATTTTCCTGTTGAGAGGTAGACGTTTCTGGTTGTTGTTGATAAGTGTCGTCTACTTGGATATCAGTCTTGATTTCTGGTTTCTCTCCTGAGATATTTAGATCAAGATCTGCAAAAGCTTCATCTAGCTTTGATAGTCTCTTATCAGACTATTTGTCATCAAATTTGACATGAATACATTCTTCTACAACTAAAGTTCTAGAATTATAAACTCTAAAACCTTTTGAAGTTTCAGAAAATCCTAAAAAGATTCCATTATCTACTTTAGCATCAAGTTTACCAAGTTGATCTTTTGTATTCAAAATGTAACATTTACATCCAAAGGGGTGAAGGTAAGAAATGTTGGGTTTTCTACCTTTCCACAATTCATAAGGAGTCTTATTCAGAATACATCTAATGTATATTCTGTTCTGAATGTAGCAGGCAGTGTTCACAGCTTCAGCCCAGAAGTGCTTAGGGACATAATTGTAATTGAGCATAGTCCTAGCCATCTTTTGAAGAGATCTGTTCTTTCTCTCTACCACACCATTTTGCTGTGGTGTTCTTGGTATTGAGAAGTTGTGTTGAATACCACTTTCTTCACAAAACTCATGGAGTAGCTCATTGACAAATTCTCCCCCATGATCACTTCTAATTTAATCTATACAAATACCTTTTCATTCTGTATACGTTTGCAGAATACATAAAAGACCTTGAATGACTCATCCTTGTGAGCAAGGAACATAACCCATGTCCATCTAGTGTAGTTGTCTACTATGACAAGACCATATTTCTTACCACTGACCGAGGCACTCCTTGTTGGACCAAAGAGATCAAGGTGTAACAATTCTAGTGGTCTGTTGGTACTAACAACATTCTTAGATTCAAAATAACCTTTGACTTGTTACAAGGTTATGCTTTTTCAGTTTTGAGATTAATCTCAAACTTGCATGACCTAACCTTTTGTGCCAAATCCATCGTTCATCCTCAATGGACACTAGACATGAGACACTTTGATTTAAGAGGTCCTCTAAGTCAATCTTATACAGAATGTTTTGTCTCTGAGCAGTGAATAAGAGTGATCCATCAGTTTTCTTGACAATACACATTCTTATCAAAAGAAACAGCAAACCCATTATCACACAATTGACTAATGATAAGCATATTGTGTTTAAGATCATTTACTAACAGAACATTATCAATGGAGGCAAAAGGATGGTTACAAATTTTACCTATGCCAATGATCTTTCCTTTTTGGTTTCCTCCAAAAGTGACCCAGCCACCATCTTTGGGTCTAAGGTCTTTGAACATACACCTTTCTCCTGTCCTGTGTCGTGAGCACCCACTGTCCAACTACCAGGACTTCCATTTCTTTCCTATTGTTAAGCAGATCTCAGCATCAGTGAATTCACTTTTTGAAGAAGACAGGTCAAGATCCTCCCATGTAGTGTAACACCCTGTATTTCACTGTTTTAAATAACAGTAATACATATAAATATGTTTATAAGTTTATTGGAGTTTTAGAAAATTATGTTAAATAAACGGAGTTTACCACTCAATCCTACTTGAATGTAGGAAGCTAGGATTAAAATTTAGGTTGGAAAGTCAGGTGAAACCCGGCCCGCGCATTCCATTGACAGTATTATAATATTGCTCAAAAGACCTAATTTTAATTCGTGAACGAAAGACTTAAGGTTTTTATTTTATTTCCTACAATTCTGCATTTTTAGAATTATTTCAGAAAAAAATAGATTAATTTACGTTTTACGGACGAAATACGTAATCGGGTGAGCGACAGAATGGATTTCGGAGTTTCCAAGAGCAGATGAAGAGTTTATCTTAGGATTTTGAGATGATTCATGGGGATGAATCATACCTTTAAGTCTATAAGGTTCTACAGGGTTAAAGTGTCAATTTAGGAATTTTACGTTTAAGTCCCTAAACTTTCTATTAATTACACTTAAGGTTCTATGAAGGCCAAATTTCTTGTCCATGGATTAATTCCATGAAGCCCATTTGAAACCCTACAAGTTTCCTATGTCATGCTTAAGCTTAAATCTTTTGGTGGGCCCCACAAAAATAAATCCAAGCCCAAATTTATTAGGCCTATGCGCAAGCCCATGAGGGAGAAGGGTCTGCCCTCATAATTTTTGGATGAGCCAAGATTGTTCTAGAATGCTCTACATTTTTCTACATTATTCTACAAGATTCTACTATCTTCTCCAATGTTCTAAATTCTTCTTGTTTCTTCTTAAAATATCTCATGAAGAAAAATCATCCCAAAATGAGTCAAGATAAGACCACATTTAATGTGGCAAATGGTCATCATTACAATTTATTGGCAATTTGCAAAATAGTCCTTATACTTTTGGAATCTTTGCAAAATGGTCCCTAGGAATTATTTCCACTTAAATCCTTTGAACAAGCCAAATCATCCTTACTAGATCCTTCAAAGATTGCGCAATCAACCCCTATAAATACCCTCCCTCACATTTCATTTTGTTCCTATTGCCTTTTCTTCAAAAAACTCTTAAGTTATAAGTCTTTTAGCATTACCTTGTGAAGCAAGTTCTTGGATTTCCTTTGTCTTTGATCTTCAAGAGGTGAATCCTAATCTTCTTCCTTAATCGTGTCTATGTTCTTTAATAAGTTTCTTGATTCAAAGTTTGTTTCATAATTGTTCATCACTTTTAAGTTTCTAAACCTAGAACTTTGAAAATCCATAATAAATTCTAGAAAAATCTCATGATGATGAAACCACTTTCTATATTCTTGATATCATGCATATTATCTAAATCCAAGAGCATGATGTAATCAAAAATTTCTTTCCTAAAAACCTAGCCTTGGCCGAATCTATTAGAATAGGTTTGGTAGAGTTTTGTTCATGTGTTGTCATGTATGATCATGTATTTCATATGACATGTATGTCTACACACTCTAATCCATGTTAGTTCATTAAAATGAAAATCTTTACTCAAAAATCTCTATGTTGGCCGAACCCTAGATGGGTGAGATTTGATGAGTTTTGTTAAAAGTTTTCATAAATGATCTTAGTAATCAAGCTATTAGTATGTATGCTTAATAAATCCAAGTTGGTTTATTAAACTAAAAACCCTAACCCCATGAACATGTTGAGACCGAATCTTAGTATATAAGAGTTAGGAAGTTTGAGTTTCAAGTTTTGTTGTTTGGTCACTAATCCATGATCTTAGTTGATTAAGAATCATTAATCCATGACTTAACCATGATTAGAAATCTTAGTCATTCAAAAACCCTAGAGGCCGTGACTATGTATTAGGGTTTAGAATGTTTTAGTTTCTTGATTTGTAATTATTTGATTGTTATGGTTGAAGGTTGAGTGAGTTGACGTATAAGCGATATCCGAACATCAGAAGGAATTCAGTAATTCACAAGAAAGTCTCCAAAAGGTAAGAGGGGAATACCTGAGGATTAATTCGATGGCTATATGCTATCCCGTGTTTGTTTGTAATTGTCTGTTAGTATTTATTTAAGTTGTTAATGTTGTGTTATTTGTATCTGTGTGGTTTTAATTGCGTTTAATTGTTTATCTGTAATTATATTATGCTACTGTGATGCATGATCTGCCTGGGAAATATCTGTGATATAATTGTTGGTTGATGTGTGAGAAGACTGACAGTGGTCAGTGCCCAATTAATATAATGGGATAAAAGCTTTAAGAAGCTTCGCAAATTATATTCAATGTTTTAATGGTAAAATATTGATATATAATATTAATGGAAATTTTTATCTGGGAAAAATAAGGAATTTTGGAAAATATTATTATTTTAATAATTTATTATTGAAAAAGTGAATTATGAGTCACAATGAGCGTGAAATCGTGAAAATATTTTCGCACTGCTAATTTTTATGTTAGAAATTCCAGAATATTACAAAATATTATTTTATGAAATTAATTGGTGAAAATAAGTTAATTATGATTTTAGAAAAATATTTAAGTAGAAAAAGCTAAATTTTGGCTTAAAAAGCCTTAAAAATAATATTTGACGGCAAATTTGGAATAGTGTAGACGGCAAGTATTTCGAAACGGCAGTGCATATCTTGAAGAAGTTAAAACCTCAAGTGACTCATTGGTTTGTGAAAAACTAAGTTTTAATAATTAAAGATTTTATTGATGAATTTTCAATTTAAAAAGAATTTCTGAAAACCAAAAATAAATTCAATCGTATTGAAAGTGTTGTTGACCTTAGTAACCGAGATGTCAGGGTACTAAGGTTCTGTGTTGTTATGGACTTGGGGTCCTTTGGACTTTGAGGTCCTGTACTGTATACGTGGTGTATATCGTATTTAAACATTGAAGATGTTTTCTAGTACCACGAACCTAAGACTGGTGCATCGGTCAATAGGTGTCCTGATTGAGCACTCGGACTGTGAGGTCCTGTGTTGTAATGAAAGTTTTAAAGATGTTTAAAACTATGTGAGTCGTAAGCCATTTTGAGCTTCGGCAAAGAAAGATTGAATACAAAGAAAAGAGTTATAAGAAAAAGTGTTTTGCTTGCATTTGGCAGACGTGCCCGCGGTTCTATGTATTAATTACCTGCGGCGTCAGGTAGTTCTTACTGTGTTTTTCTCATGTGCCTAGGGAGGACATTTGAGACCCCATCTTCATTGCTACTGGTGCCCTGAGTGTGGACAGTATGCAATGTGTGTTTGGCTGTGTGCCTGTGGCTTTGTGCCTGTGTGGATGGGAAGAGGCTGCGTGCCTGTGTGGCTGTGTGCCTGTGTGGCAATGGATCCTGATCAACTCACCATGTGTTGGAATATCTCATGAGATTAGGACGAAATTAGATGATGAATATGAAGTATCATGCACAATTTTAAATCGATGATGTTTGGGGTGTTGAACCCACTGATAAACTATTTCTTTATAAATGTTTGTATTTGGTAAATGCTGATGTGTTTATGTGGTGGCTAGTATGTAGTTATTGAGTAAGATGCATGTATTGGTTTATCACTCTTACATGTTCAGATGGACCCGGATATACCATTGGTACAATCGAGGGTCTGATCGATCGTTTTTGATCGAGCACAATATGGTGGTGCCTGGGAGATTTACCCTGGGGCACTCAGCGCCACCTATCACGGTACCAGCAGAGAAGTCATCGGCACAGTGGAAGAAGGACCACAGCAGCGGATACATGTCGTAGAGACTGTCGAGGTATCTCTACCTCCAGTTTGGCAATACCTGCAGTACTTGGATGAGCACGGATTAATGGATCCGCCACCTCAGCCAAATCCTCTTCAAATAGTAGAACCTGACGAACCTCATGTTGAAGTGGAGGAGGATCCAGAGGAATATATTGACGACGATCTTGAGTTTCAACCTCCTGCGGTGGATGATGAGGATTCTTCCGGCGACGAAGTGGGAGCGAAGGCATCTTCATCAGATGCATCTGTTGTATGCAGGGTTGATCATCATGATCTCCCCAATGGGTTTCATTAGCTTGACCAGCTATAGGTGTAGTTCTGGGGTAGCGAGTCTTGTCAGTTTTTGATCTGGCTACTGAGAGCCATGAGTTTTTGGTATGGTTCTAGACCACTCGTTGCTTATATGTATATGTCTTTGTTTTCTTTGCTTAGTTTGATGGAGAATAGCCTATACTTATAAGGGCTCTTTTGTTATCTCCTATTATAGGTATTGTGTATTGTAAAGGTGATGTATATATATAGATATACATATATGTTTGTTTATGTTTATAATGGTTCTATGTTCAAAGAAAAAAAATTCAGCACTATTTTCGTACAGAAACAGTCACTCTTAAATATATTTTCCAAAAGTAACCAGCGATTATAAATTTAATTTTCTTTATTTGGGTAACTATGTGATGACCCTAGAAGGGGTGTCACATTTGTGGTATCAGAGCTGGTCGAGTCTTTCGGGAATGTTGGGAAGTAGGGTGTGGTAACGAGTAAGTTTGCGTTTCAGTTCTGGTTTTGGTTTAACTGATTTTGGTTTGTAGGTCAGTTATGGAACCAGAAGCTGGACGTGGACGTGGACGTGGACGTGGACGTGGACATGGGCGTGGACGTGTACGTGTACGTGGACGTGGACGTGGACGCGGTCGTGGAAGAGGCCGTAGAGGTGGACGTTTTGGCGGTCGTGGTAACATGAATGAGGAGTATGAAGAAGGAGGGGATTATACGGCTCAAGCAATGGAAAATGTGGCAGCAGCGATTGCAAATCAAACTGCAGCGATGAATGTCCAGAATCTTCAAGCTGCGAAAGGCAAGGCTTTGATTGCGTTTCGAAGTCAAAATACTTCACAGTTAGGTCTGGATGCTAATCCTCAGAAGGCTGATCTGTGGATCCAGGAGCTGGAGAAAATTTTTGAGTTGGTAGTCACACCGGCAGATGTTCGGGTTGCTTATGCTGCTTTCCTACTGGTGGGAGATGCGGAGTATTGGTGGAAAGGTGCTAGGCTATTGTTGGAGGCTGATCATCAAGACATTACTTGGGACGTTTTTCGAACTGCGTTCATGGACAAATATTTTCCGGAGAGCGTAAGGATCGAGAAAGAACGACAATTTCTGGGGCTACAACAGAGAGAGTTATCTGCAGGGGAGTATGCGGCGAAGTTTGAATCACTGGCTAAATACTTCCGTTTCTTTCAAGCTCAACCGAATGAAGGCTGGAAGTGTGAAAGGTTTGAAGCAGGATTGCGATTTGAGATTAAGGAGTCCGTTTTACCTCTGCAACTTCATAGTTTCCAAGCTTTAGTGGAAATGAGTCGTAAGATCGAGCAAATGAGGAAAGGAAAGGATAATAGGGGGAGTGCTGGTGGACCCTCTCACTTCAAGAACCAGAATCATAATTGGAGAGGAAAACAGAATCAGAGGAAACATTATTTCCGTCCACAAGGAAATAATCAGAATCGACAACAAAACCGTTCGAATTTTGCTGTATCAGGGAATGAAGGTCAAAGAAATCAGAATCAAGGTCATATTAGGAGATGCTTTAACTGTGGAGATACGGGACACATGTCAAATACTTGCCCTATGAGGGAAGTAAGATGTTACAATTGTAATCAATTGGGACACATGGCGAAGGACTGCAAAGTACCAAAGCATGAATCGACTGTCAATCACGCCGAAGCAAATAAACCGACAGCCAAGGGGAGAGTTTATACGATGAGTGGGACTGAGGCTTCAAATTCTGATGATCTCATACAGGGTAAGTGCGACATAAACGGTAATCTTTTAACTGTACTTTTTGATTCAGGTGCAACACATTCTTTTATCTCGATGGATTGTGTGAAACTGCTGAAATTACTTGTTTCTTCCTTGTTGTGAGATCTTATTGTTTCAACTCCTACTGCTAAGCCAGTTTTAGTCATTTCTGTTTGCTTGAATTGTCCTATCATTATTCAGGATAAGAATTTTCTTGTTAACCTGATCTGTGTGCCTTTAATACAGTTAGATGTAATTTTAGGCATGGATTGGTTGTCTTCTAACCATATTTTGATTGATTGTGCTCGTAAAACCCTTTTTTTTCCCACGGATGAGATTTCTGGATTGTTAACTGCTAATCAAGTAAAAGCTTCTTTAAAAGAGGGAGGGCAAGGGTACATGCTATTATTTTCCTTAGACGTTAAGAGTGAGTTAGACTTGCAGTGTATACCCGTTGTCAATGAGTTTCTGGAAGTTTTTCCTGAAGATGTACCTGGATTACCACCTGTTCGAGAGATTGAGTTCGCGATTGATCTGGTTCCAGGAACTGGACCAATATCCATAGCACCATATCGAATGTCGCCATCAGAACTTGAGGAATTAAAAGTACAACTAGTGGAACTGATGCGGAAGGAATTCATTAGACCCAGTGTATCGCCTTGGGGAGCTCCAGTTTTATTAGTGAAGAAGAAAGACGGAACTTCTCGTTTATGCGTAGATTTTCAACAGTTGAATAAAGTGACGATTAAGAATAAGTATCCACTTCCAAGGATAGATGATTTAATGGATCAATTACGTGGAGCATCTGTTTTCTCAAAGATAGATTTACGTTTGGGGTATCATCAGATTCGTGTGAAGGCGGAGGACGTTCTTAAAACAGCATTTAGAACACGTTACGGACATTACGAGTACCTTGTGATGCCGTTCGGAGTTACGAAAGCTCCAGCTATATTCATGGATTACATGAATAGGATTTTTCGTCCTTACTTAGATCAGTTTGTCGTTGTTTTCATAGACGATATTCTAATCTATTCTCCCAGTAAAGAAAAACACGCTGAACATCTCAGTGTGGTTCTCCAAATTTTAAAGGAGAAACAACTTTACGCGAAACCTGAAAAGTGTGAATTTTGGTTAGACCAAGTTCAATTTTTAGGACACATAGTCTCAAGTGAAGGAATTGTTGTTGATCCGTCGAAAGTTGAGACTGTTTTACAATGGGAAAGGCCTAAGACAGTGAACGAGATTGGTAGTTTTGTGGGTTTAGCGGGATACTATAGAAGATTCATTGAAGGATTTTCTAAAATAGTAGGACCCCTTACCCAATTAACTCGAAAGGATCAAGCTTTTGTATGGACTGAAGCATGTGAAGAAAGTTTTCAAGAGTTAAAGCAAAGGTTGACTACTTCACCGGTATTGATACTACCTGATCCTCATGAACCTTTGAGGTTTATTGTGACGCTTCACATCAAGGATTAGGATGTGTGTTGATGCAAGACTGAAAAGTCGTGGCTTATGCTTCAAGACAATTGAAGATTCATGAAAGGAATTATCCTACACATGATTTGGAGCTAGCAGCAGTGGTATTCGCTTTAAAAATCTGGAGACATTATTTGTATGGAGCAACTTTTAATGTTTTCAGCGACCATAAAAGTTTGAAATACTTGTTTGATCAGAAGGAGATGAACATGAGATAGAGGCGTTGGTTGGAACTTTTAAAGGATTATGATTTCCAATTACAGTATCACCCTGGAAAAGCAAATGTAGTAGCAGATGCTTTAAGTAGGAATCAATGCACATATCGGCAATGATGGTTAAAGAGCAACAATTATTGGAACAATTCCGAGATATGTGATTGACGATTAAGACATTTCCAGGAAAATTGTGTTTAGGTATGATTACTGTTTCAAATGGATTGATGGAGCAAATTAAAGAAAAGCAAGAAAGTGATCAGTACCTAAAAGGAGAAAGAGAATTAGTGCGACAGGGAGCTGTGTCGAAATTTAAAGAAGGAAATGATGGAATCTTAAGGTTTGGTGAAAGGATTTGCGTACCAAATGATGTTGAGATGAGAAAGTTAATTCTTGAAGAAGCTCATAGGAGTAAGCTAAGTTTGCATCCCGGAGCAACTAAGATGTATCGGGATCTAAAGAAATTGTATTGGTGGCATGGCATGAAGAAAGATGTAATGGAATTTGTAGCTGCGTGTTTAACTTGCCAGAAGGTTAAAGTGGAACATCAAAGACCGGCAGGAATGCTACAATCCTTAGACATTCCAAAATGGAAATGGGATGGTATTGCGATGGATTTCGTGTCAGGTTTGCCAAAGACTCGGAAAAGGTATGACTCTATACAGGTAATAGTTGATCGACTGACTAAGTCAGCCCACTTTTTACCAGTTAATGTGAAATACTCACTGGAAAGACTAATCGAATTATACATTGATGAAATTGTTAGATTACACGGAGTACCTTTGAGTATTGTCTCAGATCGTGATCCGAGATTTACGTCAAGATTTTGGCAAAGTCTGCAAGAGTCGTTGGGAACGAAACTTAGATTAAGTTCTGCATATCATCCTCAAACGGATGGACAATCGGAGAGGACTATTCAGTCTCTTGAAGATTTATTGAGAGCCTGTGTGCTAGAAAATGCTGGAAGCTGGAATGAATATCTATCACTGATAGAATTCACTTACAATAACAGTTTTCACTCGAGCATAGGAATGGCACCCTATGAAGCGCTGTATGATCGATGGTGCAGAACACCTTTATGTTGGTACCAGGATGGTGCAAGTTGTATGGTTGGAGCAGATATCGTGCAACAAACGACGGAAAAGGTGAAAATGATCCAAGAGAAAATGCGGACAACTCAGAGTCGACAGAAAAGTTATACTGATAATAGACGACGACCTCTTGAGTTTGAGGAAGGTGAGCATGTGTTTTTGAGATTCACGCCAACGACTGGGGTTGGTAAGGTAATTAAATCCAGGAAACTCAGTCCTAAATTCATTGGACCTTACCAAATTCTTCGTCGAGTAGGTCCTGTAGCCTATAAAATTTCTTTACCACCTTTTCTATCCAATATTCATGATGTTTTTCATGTTTCACAATTGAGGAAGTATATTCCTGATCCATCTCACGTAATTGAACCTGACTTAGTACAACTAAAAGAAAACATGTCTTATGAGATTTTACCCGTACGAATCGCGGATAAGATGATTAAGCAGCTCAGAGGTAAACAAATCTCGTTGGTCAAAGTTATTTGGGATGACGTGACTGGATAAGCAACGTGGGAAGTAGAAGACAAAATGAAGTTACAGTATCCTGATCTATTTACAAGTACGTAATTTCGAGGACGAAATTTTTTTTTAGTAGGGTAGTAATGTAACACCCTGTATTTCATTGTTTTAAATAACAGTAATACATATAAATATGTTTATAAGTTTATTGGAGTTTTAGAAAATTATTTTAAATAAACAGAGTTTACCACTCAATCCTACTTGAATGTAGGAAGCTACGATTAAAATTTAGGTTGGAAAGTCAGGCGAAACCCGGCCCGCGAATTCCATTGACAGTATTATAATACTGTTCAAAAGACCTAATTTTAATTCGTGAATGAAAGACTTAAGGTTTTTATTTTGTTTCCTACAATTCTGCATTTTTAGAATTATTTCAGAAAAAAATAGAATATTTTACGTTTTACGGATGAAATACGTAATCGGGTGAGCGGCAGAATGGATTTCGGAGTTTCCAAGAGCAGATGAAGAGTTTATCTTAGGATTTTGAGATGATTCATGGGGATGAATCATACTTTTAAGTCTAGAGGGTTCTACAGGGTTAAAGTGTCAATTTAGGAATTTTACGCTTAAGTCCCTGAACTTTCTATTAATTACACTTTGACCCTAAGTTAGTTTCTAAGTTTTTCAAGTGAATTGGGCCATAATACTTGCTCCCAATATCTTATTGGACAATGGCTATGAAGCCCAAATTTCTCGTCCATGGATTAATTCCATGAAGCCCATTTGAAACCCTACAAGTTTCCTATGTCATGCTTAAGCTTAAATCTTTTGGTGGGCCCCACAAAAATAAATCCAAGCCCAAATTTATTAGGCCCATGCGCAAGCCCATGAGTTAAAGGGGCTGCCCTCATCATTTTTGGATGAGCCAAGATTTTTCTAGAATGCTCTATATTTTTCTACATTATTCTACAAGATTCTACTATCTTCTCCCATGTTCTAAATTCTTCTTGTTTCTTCTTAAAATATCTCATGAAGAAAAATCAGACCAAAATGAGTCAAGATAAGACCACATTTAATGTGTCAAATGGTCATCATTACAATTTATTGGCAATTTGCAAAATAGTCCATATACTTTTGGAATCTTTGCAAAATGGTCCCTAGGAATTATTTGCACTTAATTCCTTTGAACAAGCCAAATCATCCTTACTAGATCCTTCCAAGATGGCGCAATCAACCCCTATAAATACCCTCCCTCACATTTCATTTTGTTCCTATTGCCTTTCCTTCAAAAAACTCTTAAGTTATAAGTCTTTTAGCATTACCTTGTGAAGCAAGTTCTTGGATTTCCTTTGTCTTTGATCTTCAAGAGGCGAATCCTAATCTTCTTCCTTAATCATGTCTATGTTCTTTAATAAGTTTCTTGATTCAAAGTTTGTTTCATAATTGTTCATCACTTTTAAGTTTCTAAACCTAGAACTTTGAAAATCCATAATAAATTCTAGAAAAATCTCATGATGATGAAACCACTTTCTATATTCTTGATATCATGCATATTATCTAAATCCAAGAGCATGATGTAATCAAAAATTTCTTTCCTAAAAACCTAGCCATGACCGAATCTATTAGAATAGGTTTGGTAGAGTTTTGTTCATGTGTTGTCATGTATGATCATGTATTTCATATGACATGTATGTCTACACACTCTAATCCATGTCAGTTCATTAAAATGAAAATCTTTACTCAAAAATCTCTATGTTGGCCGAACACTAGATGGGTGAGATTTGATGAGTTTTGTTCAAAGTTTTCATAAATGATCATAGTAATCAAGTTATTAGTATGTATGCTTAATAAATCCAAGGTTGTTTATTAAACTAAAAACCCTAACCCCGTGAACATGTTGAGGCCGAATCTTAGTATATAAGAGTTAGGAAGTTTGAGTTTCAAGTTTTGTTGTTTAGTCACTAATCCATGATCTTAGTTGATTAAGAATCATTAATCCATGACTTAACCATGATTAGAAATCTTAGTCATTCAAAAACCCTAGAGGCCGTGACTATGTATTAGGGTTTAGAATGTTTTAGTTTCTTGATTTGTAATTATTTGATTGTTATGGTTGAAGGTTGAGTGAGTGTGACGTATAAGCGATATCCGAACATCAGAAGGAATTCAGTAATTCACAAGAAAGTCTCCAAAAGGTAAGAGGGGAATACCTGAGGATTTATTCGATGGCTATATGCTATCCCGTATTTGTTTGTAATTATTTGTCTGTTAGTATTTATTTAATTTGTTAATGTTGTGTTATTTGTATCTGTGTGGTTTTAATTGTGTTTAATTGTTTCTCTGTAATTATATTATGCTACTGTGATGCATGATCTGCCTGGGAAATATCTGTGATATAATTGTTGGTTGATGTGTGAGAAGCCTGACAGTGGTCAATGCCCAATTAAATTAATGGGATAAAAGCTTTAAGAAGCTTCGCAAATTATATTCAATGTTTTAACGGTAAAATATTGATATATAATATTAATGGAAATTTTTATTTGGGAAAAATAAGGAATTTTGGAAAATATTATTATTTTAATAATTTATTACTGAAAATGTGAATTATGAGTCACAATGAGCGTGAAACCGTGAAAATATTTGCACACTGCTAATTTTTACGTTAGAAATTCCGGAATATTACAAAATATTCTTTTATGAAATTAATTGGTGAAAATAAGTTAATTATGATTTTAGAAAATTATTTAAGTAGAAAAAGCTAAATTTTGGCTTAAAAAGCCTTAAAAATAATATTTGGCGGCAAATTTGGAATAGTGTAGACGGCAAGTATTTCGAAACGGCAGTGCATATCTTGAAGAAGTTAAAACCTCAAGTGACTCATTGGTTTGTGAAAAACTAAGTTTTAATAATTAAAGATTTTATTGATGAATTTTCAATTTAAAAAGAATTTCTGAAAACCAAAAATAAATTCAACCGTATTGAAAGTGCTGTTGAACTTAGTAATCGAGACGTCAGGGTACTAAGGTTCTGTGTTTTTATGGACTTGGGGTCCTTTGGACTTTGAGGTCCTGTACTGTATACGTGGTGTATACCGTATTTAAACATTGAAGATGTTTTCTAGTACCACGAACCTAAGACTGGTGCATCGGTCAAGAGGTGTCCTGATTGAGCACTCGGACTGTGAGGTCCTGTGTTGTAATGAAAGTTTTAAAGATGTTTAAAAATATGTGAGTCGTAAGCCATTTTGAACTTCGGAAAAGAAAGATTGAATACAAAGAAAAGAGTTATAAGAAAAAGTGTTTTGCATGCATTTGGCAGACGTGCCCACGGTTCTATGTATTAATTACCTGCGGCGTCAGGTAGTTCTTACTGTGTTTTTCTCATGTGCCTAGGGAGGACATTTGAGACCCCATCTTCGTTGCTACTGGTGCCCTGAGTGTGGACAGTATGCAATGTGTGTTTGGCTGTGTGCCTGTGGCTTTGTACTTGTGTGGATGGGAAGAGGCTGCATGCCTGTGTGGCTGTGTGCCAGTGTGCCTGTGTGGCAATGGAGCCTGATCAACTCACCATGTGTTGGAATATCTCATGAGATTAGGACGAAATTAGATGATGAATATGAAGTGCCATGCACAATTTTAAATCGATGATGTTTGGGGTGTTGAACCCATTGATAAACTATTTGTTTATAAATGTTTGTATTTGGTAAATGCTGATGTGTTTATGTGGTGGCTAGTATGTAGTTATTGAGTAAGATCAATGTATTGGTTTCTCACTCTTACATGTTCAGATGGACCCGGATATACCATTGGTACAATCGAGGGTCTGATCGATCGTTTTTGATCGAGAGCAATATGTTGGTGCCTGGGAGATTAACCCTGGGGCACTCAGCGCCACCTATCACGGTCCCAGCAGAGAAGTCATCGGCACAGTGGAAGAAGGACCACAGCAGCGGATACATGTCGTAGAGACTGTCGAGGTATCTCTACCTCCAGTTTGGCTATACCTGCAGTACTTGGATGAGCACGGATTAATGGATCCGCCACCTCATCCAAATCCTCTTCAGATAGTAGGACCTGACGAACCTCCTGTTGAAGTGGAGGAGGATCCAGAGGAATATATTGAGGACGATCTTGAGTTTCAACCTCCTGCGGTGGATGATGAGGATTCTTCCGGCGACGAAGCGGGAGCGGAGGCATCTTCATCAGATGCATCTGTTGTAGGCGGGGTTGATCATCATGATCTCCCCAATGGGTTTCATTAGCTTGACTAGCTATAGGTGTAGTTCTGGGGTAGCGAGTCTTGTCAGTTTTTGATGTGGCTACTGAGAGCCATGAGTTTTTGGTATGGTTCTAGACCACTCGTTGCTTATATGTATATGTCTTTGTTTTCTTTGCTTAGTTTGATGGAGAATAGCCTATACTTATAAGGTCTCTTTTGTTATCTCCTATTATAGGTATTGTGTATTGTAAAGGTGATGTGTATATATATATATATATATATATATATATATATATATATATATATATATATATATATATATATATATATACATATATGTTTGTTTATGTTTATAATGGTTCTATGTTCAAAGAAAAAAATTCAGCACTATTTTCGTACAGAAACAGTCACTCTAAATTATATTTTCCGAATGTAACCAGCGATTATAAATTTAATTTTCTTTATTTGGGTAACTATGTGATGACCCTAGAAGGGGTGTCGCATGTATCCATCAAGCCTTTCTTCTTTTTGAATAATTTCTTTTTCTCCTTCAGCTCTGGGCAGTTAGCTTTGAAGTGTCCTGGTATCTTACATTCAAAGCACAAGGGTGGGCCTTTCTCCTTGGAATCTGACTTCTCCTTGGAGAATTTTTTATTGAACTGCTTCCTTCTGCATCCACCTTTCTTTCTGCACATGTGTTGGATTTTTCTGGAGATGAAAGATAGTTCATCCTCATATGAGTCATCTTCATTATTTGATGAATCAGCTTCATCTGAGGACTCAGTAACTTTAAGCACCTTTGAGGAACTAGCTTTCTTGGCATTTAAGGCAATGAATTTTCCTTTTCTGTAGTTTTCCTCTTCATTAAGTTCAAGTTCATGAACTTTTAATGACCCCATAAGCTCTTCCAGAGAGAGAGTATTTAGATTCTTTGCTTCCTGGATAGCAGTTACCTTAGGTCTCCACTGCTTTGAGAGACTTCTCAAAGTTTTTCTCACATGATCTCTATTCTCATAGACCTTTCCAAGAGACCTGAGACTGTTGGTGATTGTTTGGAATCTTCCAAACATCTGGTCTATAGTTTCATGATCAGCCATCTTGAATAGCTCATACTGGTGAACCAGCATGCTTATCGTTGATTCCTTCACTTGTGAGGAACCTTCATGACCTAGTGCAAGAGTATCCCAGATTTCTTTAGCTGTGTGGCAACTAAGAACCTTGTCATGCTTAGATCTGGTGATAGCACACATGAGATAGTTCTTAGCTTTCAAGTTTAGTTGATGTTGGCTTTTCTGCTCTTGAGTCCATTCAGCTATAGGCACTGCAGCTCCAGCTTCACTCCTTGGCTCAGTGTAGCCATTTTCTATCAGTTCCCAGATGCCAGTATTCTGTGCATCCAAGAATGCCATCATCCTTTTTTTCCAACAATTATAACCATTTCCATCAAAGAGAGGGGGTCTGTTGATAGCTTGTTCTTCTGCATCCATGATTGTAGGATCGTACTGCCTTAGCACTTGTTAGATGCTCAACCCTGTCAAGGCTGAGCTCTGATACCAACTGAAGTTGGCACAGGCAAACACAAGAAGGGGTTGACTTGTGTTTGTTAATTATTTTTGCAAAAAAACCTTTTCACAAGCAGAGGATAAAAATATTAAGCACACAAGAAATCCTTTTTAAAAGATTAACAAAACCAAGATCAAATCCCACAGTTAGTATAAAGAAATAAAATTGTATAAGATAAGGGATAGAAAATTCACTCAGGTATTTTATCATGGTTCACTCTCTTCCAACCAAGAGCTATGTCCAATCCCTTCTACTTGAAGGATTTTCTCCACTATTTCCAAATAGTTTCTACAACAAGTATTCCTCACCTCTCCAGGCTACAAGTATTGCTTTCTTTCCAAGCCTCTTCAGGCTGTAACTCAATCACAGAATTTTCTAAGATCTTTCTAACTCACTATATGTGAGGGTATGAAGGTTTAAGATCTACTGAATATTTTCACAAATATTCAGTCCTTAAGAATTACAGACTTTTGCTTTACAAAGGTTATATGAGCTTTGAATATCTTGCAAATGTTCAAATGGCAAAAGTTGGTCTTCAGTGCTTGAGACCTTCTATATATAGTGGTCTTCAACTTCTCTTGTAAATCTTCGACGGTTATTTGAATAGTCCCGTTATAGAGATAGCATTAAATGCATGATATCCGTTGAGACTGATAGCTTGATGTTGGCCATGTTGAAAAGCATCCTTGTTTATCAGAAAATCACAAAATGGAGACTCACTGTTCTGAGCAATTGTACCTTAAAAGCTTTCTTTCCTCCTTTGTCTATAACCCGGCTTTTTTCCAACAATAAAGATGTCATCGTACAGATCGTTTTGCAATTCCAATTGTACTATTTGCTTTTTTGTATTTCCTTGATAGTACTATGAATTTTCTCATAAAGAGACAAGGCATTACCAGATAAAACAATTATAAAGAACATATATTCCTTTGAGATAAATATCAATCATTTGAAATAATTTCAATGTGGTCCAGATTGCATTAAATCATATTCAAGGTAGTAAAGATATATGGGATGTAGAACCGTCTACCGACACTCAGTTTTAGAACGCGTCTACACAAGGTTTTATTCTGCTCGTCTACTGGTGTGGTAGAAACGGTCGTCCACACAAGTCTTTGGACTTGCTAAGTCTGTAGAGAAACTCCATCCAATGACGTGTCACTATGGACGTCTACTGAATTTTAGTTAGGCACTATGGATGTATACTTGAGTTTCAAGGAGAGCACTTGTCTGCTGCCGTGGCTACTATGGACGTCTACTGATTTTTAGTTAGCCATCTATTTAACGATTAAGATATAAACAGTTTAAACAACCTTTGGACGGGTAATTCTTTGCAAGAGTCCAAGCATTGTATTCCTTATATTATTTTGGATTTTCCTGCATAAACTGAACTCACTTGTTAGATCTCAACTAACACTTTGCCAAGCAAATTTAATCATTTTGTTAACATCAAAACCTAGAGATTAGATAAACCCAAACTATTTTGGTTCCAACACAAAGAAGGATAAATAGTCTTCAATCTACCCATAAAAGTGGTAGCATCTAAAGACACAACCATCAGCGAAAGAAAAAACCCATGAACTTGTGCAAAAGTGTCCAAAAATCGAAGACATCGGTGTAGCAACTAGATTCAAAACTGTTTCCCTTAGAACCCCTCCTCCTGATATAATTCCTGCATAAAACAGTAGTGTAGCAACAAGACTCAAAATTGTCCCTTAGAACCCATACTCATACACACTTATGGATTCACACACCAATCAGAGAAGGTAAGAGATCCCCCAATTTTCAATTTGATCCAATACCACGATCTTATTTTAACTAGATCCAGGACACCTATTAGATCCTCCCTTTCTTGCTGAAAAATTTTCCTATTCCTTGCTAACCATAAGGACCAAATTGTGGTAAACCAAGGTACCATCCATATCCTTTGCAATTTCTTCCCTCTTCCCAGCCCAAGATGATTTTAAAAGTGTTGCTTTGGCTCACAAGGAAGCAAATTCTGAACACCCATCCAGCTATAAACACTTTCCCAGGTCAGGACAACAACATGACAATTGAAGAAAAGATGAGTCATAGATTCAACCCCTGTTAGGCACATAGAACAAGACAAGCTTTGTACTACATTCCTCCTCACAAGGTTGATCATAGTTGGCAATCTATCTAAAATCATTTGCTAAGCAAAAATCCGCACATATAGGGCCTGCTTTATGTCCCTTAATACTATACCCAGACAAGTTATTGTATGTTGGAAAGTCATTGATGATGCAAAATAACATGGCACGCATCTTGAAAGTCTCATTAAAATAGTCGTCAACTACATAACACCTTCCACCCACAGCTTGTTCAAGTCTTCAATCAAGGGACTTAGACAAACATCTAAGTCATTTCCTGGTTGTTTTGGGCCTGAAATCATCATAGATAACATCATGAATTTGTGCTTCATGCACAACCAAGGAGGTAGGTTGTAAATTACGAGGAGAACAGGTCATGAACTACTAATACTACTTAAGGTACCATACAGATTCATTCCATCCATAGCAAGTCCAAGCCTAAGGTTTCTTGGCTCATTTCCGAAATCCGGAAACAAACTATCAATTCTCTCCCATTGCACAGAATCAGTTGGATGGTGAAGCATTCCATCATGTTTACTATCACCTCCATGCCATCTATTGTTCTTTGCGTCATTTACATTAGCGAACAATCACTTGAACCTTGGAATTATTGGAAGATACCACAACACCTTCGCAGGAGGACCCTTTGTGATCACATCACAACTAGAATCATTATCCTTCACTTTGTACCATGATATCCCACACTTGGGGCAATCGTGCAACCCTTCATACATACCCCTATACAATATGCAATCACTGGGGCATGCATGTATCTTCTTATACTTCAGACCATCAAACAAAGTACCTTCTTCGCCTCATAGTTACGATCCGGCAATGTGTTTCCTTCTGGAAGCATGTTCTTCAACAACCCAAGCAATTCGGTGAAGCTTTTATCACTCCACCCATTTCTTACCTTCACACTGAACAATTTTAACACCACCGACAATCGTGTATAATTAGTGCATCCCGGATACAAAGGTTTCTCCGTATCACTGCACAAAGTATCATATACATGTGCTCACTGAAAAGACTCATGTCCAATATCACGAATCATGTCCTCTAGTCGATAGTCCTCCATAACTACGTCAACTTCCTCAGTTTGGGACACACTTGGCTAGTTTAACAAGACATCACCATGCCATATCCATCTTGTATAATTCTTGCAAATCCCTTCACAAATAAGATGAGTACGTATTTCCTTAACTTCACATTTCCTCATATTCACACATTTGACACAAGGACAACAAAACTTTCCATTACTATCAGGAAGATTTCTTTGAGCAAATTCTAGAAACTCTTTCACTCCCTTCCGATACTCATCACTTGTGTGTGTACTAACCATCCAATTACAATCCATAGCTAAATTATGTAAATATACACACAACTACGATTAAGTTAAGGGGCTAAAATAAGATGGACTCTAATGATATTTCCTTGCATCAATGATCAATACATTTCACAAGGCAGCATCTAAACCCTATCAAACTATATTATCATCACCTTTACAAATAAACCCCATTCCTAAGGTATCACATTTACGTAACATGTTACAAAAATCAAACTTAATAAAGATACTAATTCACTGGTTTCCTTCAGAAAACAAACTTCGTTTTCTAATTCCTTAAACTTCTAAAAAACAGTGATAAAATTTTTTCCTTTTTCTTTTTACTGTACCCACTCAAACACCAATAAAATAATGTACATCACTATATATATTACATATGCATCAAAGTTTTACAAAAGACATTTTTCTTACCAGGTCACCATCTACTGTCACACATATTTTACATCAACTGAAATATCATAACTATGTCATAGTGGGAGTCTGAAAATCACTACTCAAAAGATGGCTCTCAGTAGCCACTGAGTCAGACTAACCTAAAATCCCACTCTACCCAAAAAAGACTACATCTTAAGCTGGTCACCACTACAGAAATCCATTGGAGAGTCCAGTTTAAACTCCCCCACCTCCAGGAGGTGTATCTCGAGAGGATACAACAGCCCCTCTCCAACAGCTGGAAACCCTCCGTCATCTAAAGGAATATAATTTAGATCAACCATCGGATCCTCCTCAGGGTCCTCCTCCATCTCCACCTCTACATCCTCCGGAATCTAGACTATAGGTGCAAGAGGTGACTTCGGTGCTACCTGCTGTAAAGGATGAACGAAAGGAGGTGGTTGGTGCTCCAAATTTTTGTGTTGTACCAGATATCGTAGGATCATCCAAATGGGCGGTAATGAAACTTCAATCGTCTCCCTACTATGAATCAACTAATGTGGTCCGTCTGCTACAGTACCTCAGAGCGTTCTCATAGGACCTGTGTAAGTAGCACTCCGAGCTCCTTTGTTAATCACCCAGGCGTTCCCTTGGTCAGCATTGTCGAAAATCAAGGCTTGGACCCCTGAGTAGTTCAGATCCGCTGCGCCTGGATCCATCTGAACACAGATATATACATAGATTCCACATAGTAGAGGAAACAACAAACAAATGTGCAAGGGTGAGTTACCAATATATGAGTCTTGATAAGACAACCCCATGCACGACACACAAATAGCAAAGACCATATATTCACAGCATACTAAAATCATTCAAAACAGCAAAATAATTTATTTCAAAGGGTTTCTTACCCGATAGTCATCGTCATTTTATAAAAATGCATGGCACTTCAAAATTCAGGCTCTCTTTTAATACCTAATCTTCAGGGATCCCATAACTTTCTGTTTCGTTTTAAGCTGATCATGCTCTGCACATGGCCCATTGTAAAAACGAAATAAAACAATGTCCAAGAGAACACATAACACACTTTGGTCACACGGTTTACCAAGGTTATTGTTCAAAAATGTAACTCATTGGCTCACACAGAATCCCAATGGTCACTACGAACAATGGAGATTATTGTCCATAACCTATTGCATCACTCCGAATCACAATAGTTATCGAATAAAATTTGACACACAGTCCAGTAAAGACACATTGGCTCAAACAGAGTCCCAATAATCAAATGGAAACATAGTCCATAACAAATACATTGATCCACTCAAGACTCAATGATCATAACACATGACACGTCTGCCAGCTATGCATGAGAAAAACTTTTATTCTCGATTTGTTTTCTTTGTCGTAATAATCTTTCCTTCTCGAAGCACAAAGCTAACGACCACGCTTAATTTCTTATTAAGACTTTCCACTTAAACAAACATAGGACACACAACCCAACTGTTTTAAAACTTAACACAGGACACACAGTCCGAGTGCTCAATCGCAAAGCCCTAAATTGATGCACCAGTCTTAGGCTCGCGGATATGGAACTCACAATTTCCACATCAACTTAGGACACACAGTCCACTAAATCATTGCAGGACACTCAGTCCAATGACACAGATCCTTGATCTACGAGTCCACAGAACACCAGAACCCCGACGTCTCGGTTCCAAGGTTCATTTATCCTCTTGTAAAACATTTCGCTCAGTGAAAAACAAATACAAAACAAAAGCTCTGAAAACTTATCCAAGTTTAACGGAATAATTTCACTGAATAAAATTCTCTTACAAAAATCCTTTTTCTGTTAAAACGTTGATAAAACATGAAAATCATTGATAAATTCTTTTTATTTCTAGTTATTTCATTTTTGAAAATAAGTTTCAATAAAAGTTAACTTCCAAAAAGTATTTACTAATTTGACTCATAAATTCATAATAATAAAATAATTATTTTTCTCAAAATAAATCAATAAAATTTTGTGTATCACTTAAATAATTTCTCTATCAGATGTAATTGTTCTGACTGCTATATACGTTATTTTCGGAACTTAATTACTTTAAATAACATTTTATAATTAAATTAAATTTATTTTGTAAAAATTAGAGCCTGTGAAAAATTTCACAGTTTCACCCTTACTGTCGCTTATTGACACAATTTCCACAAAATATTATTAAAATAATAATTTTTTTCCACTTTTCTCAAAATTTCCCAAATTAATCACTCTGATTAATTATCCAAGATTATTAAGCTTTTATCTTAAAATTAATTTTAAACACTGACCAATGTCAAGTTTCTCAATCCAACACTCAACAGCAGATAAAATTTCAATCACAGAATAGCATGACATATATGAATCCATGACATGCATTACAATTATAATATAACCAAATAATTATAATCATGTAAATCCATATATCACATAAACTCAATTACTCAGGTAAGTATCTAATCAATCCATCAGTTAACAGTAAACAATGTAATATCATAAAATATTTTCTACAGAAAATTAACAAATGACTCCAACAATAAGCATGTGATTATCTTAAACTCCTCAGGCATACTCCCCTTACCTTTTTGAAGATTCGAATTAATAGTTTTCAAGATCTTTCACGATTTTGTTCTGTTTTTTCCTCCTTGGCTTAGATCGAACCACTCGATCGATTCCTTCATAACGAATTGCAACCAAAATAAATCAAATCAAACAACAATACACTTAAATCATGAAGGTTAGGTTTCAGCCTCAACAAATTTTCTAGGTTAAGAAAGTTGAAAAATTGTTAACTTAGGGATTTATGATCCATAAGTAACTTAAACATGATTAAATACTTAACCAAGATCATGAACAGAGAACATGGAATAAAACTCATCTAGTTCCAAGAACTACGGTTTCGGTTTTTCTCAAGATCATAGGCTAGAGGTTTTAAAATTTTCTCAACTCTTGGATTTAATCAACATACAAAACCTAGAGTTGGATTCAAGTGTTAAAAAACAACATTTGAATCAAAAATCCATCCAATATTCATATCTAGGGTTTCGGCCTTTATGAAACAAATAGGTTAGGGTTTGATTTTTGATCTTCTACTTACTTACATACAAGAACTATCAAGGTACTAAGAGATTAAATCATGAATCAAGACATGAAAATGAAACAAAACCCATGAACACCACTTTTTCATGGATTCACTGATTCAGAAAATTGGGAAATAAATTTCTTATGATCATATGCTTCTAGATGATAAAAATAGAGATGATTATGAGATCATAGCAATTGGTTTCATGTCAAAAGGATTTTTTTAGAATTAGTTGTGGATTTTTGAAGTTAGCTTCATGAACTTTGAATGAAATGAAGAACATGATGATTCATGTCATAAACTCAAGAATCTTGTGAAGAGAAAAGCTTAGAATAGAAAGATTAAGAAAGGTTACCTCTTGATGATCAAAGAAAAGGATGATCTTGATGATGTTCTTCACAAAATTCCTATGATGTTCTTATGAGTTCTAAGGCAAAAGTATGAGTTTTAGAGAAAAAGATGTCATGAAATGAAAGAATGAAATTGCCTAAGTGTGTTATGAAGAAGGAGCCGTGGGTTTTGGGGGGTAATTTGGTCAAAATTTACAATGGCATGACTTGCAAAATTCATGGAAAGCTAGGGGTAAAATCGTCATTTCCATGCAAAATATCCTATTGCCATAAATGCGCCATTAAGGCCATTATGACTCGGATAGGATCGTCATAAATGCATGTCACATCAGTCACATCAGCCACCTCAACTCCGTTGCTGACTCCCTAATTCATCTGACGTAGGTTTTCCTAGTGATATCTCGACATTTTCATCCACAGCAAATATAATATTTTAATTTTATGCTAAATTTTTCAAAACTTCCAGTATCGTAGCAAATACGATAAAAACATTTTTCATCTCATTCACGAATTAAAAGTAGGTTTTCTGAGCAGTAAACTTTTACTTTCAATGAAAACGCAGACCAGGTTCCGTCTGAATTTTCAACCCAAAATTTCATCGTAACCCTAAGATATAAAACATGACATGAAAATAACAGTGGTTTACCCAAAATCATTTTGAGTCTCGGATAAAAATATATATATTTATATATTTATTACCGATATTTTAAAGCAGTGAAAAATCGGGGTGTTACACAAGTAATCCAAAATGACAATGAAACAGAATCACACAGAACAAACCACAAAAAAAAAAAATGAAACCCAAAATGAAACCAAAAACAAAAAAGAGAGAAACACAAAATCAAAGAGGGGAATGAAAAAGGAAAATAAAATAGGGAAATGGATAGAGAGCTTACGAATGATGAAGAAGCAGCAATGGTGGTCCTTCATGGTGGCATAAGTGAGGGAGGACGAAGTGGCATGAGTGAGGGAGGATGAAGGAACAATGGTGATCCTTCATGGTGGCGTGTGTGAGGGAGGATGAAGATCGGTGGGGTGAGTGAGTGTTAGGGCACAGGAGGACGAAGGAACAAAGAGACATGAGTGTTAGGGTGCGGAAGTGAATTAGCTAGACTTGAGTTTTCATATGGTAAAATATAAAGATATGTAACATCGGTTTCCTGGTCAACCGATGTTACATGTCACTTGTAACAGCGATTATGAAACAACCGTTTTATACAAGTTTTTCCCTCCACCGTGTTTCTTAAGATTTACTTACTTGTAACATCGGTTTTCAAACAATCGCTGTTACAAGTGTATTAAATGAACCAGTTATTTATGATACTGCCACCGCCTCTTTTGTAACATTGGTTTTAAACTAACCGATGTTACATCCAGTCATTACAGGCATATTTTCCACTAGTGTGTGGTGTAAAAAGCAACACCCAAAAGAATTTGTCACATGAAGGAAAAGGTCATGGTTACTTCAATCATATTTGGTACATGATATATTCCAAACAAAGGAAAGTTCAAAGAACTTCTTTTGTTTTTGGCAAACTATTTGCTAACTGTTAATCCAATCAAAACAAAATCTTCAAATTTTAGTACTATAAGTCCACCAAGTCCACCTCAAAAAGTTTATCAATTCTTGGGAAAAATACATTTCCTTTCCTAGAAATCCTCCTAGCATAAAAGGAGAAAAAATCACCACCGACAACTTACCTAGAATGTGACACAATATATCCAATGGAAGTGCACACAGTAATCAGGAAGAGAAACCACAAAAGACCAGAATTTAGAATATTTAAGATTTCATTACAACAAGACCAGTAGATAAACTTAAGGCTCTTAGAAGAAGGGAGCTCTATGGGGTATTCCCTTTCTTTTGTATATCTGCTTTGGGGGCTCAGTGATTTCCTCCTTTTCCTTGTGTTTCCGCTTCCGGGGTTTAGTGGTTTCCTCCTTTTCCTTGTTCATCTGCTCGCAGGGTTCAATAACTTTTTCATTCTTTTCCTGAGGATGACTTTGGATAGAAATGAAGGGAGGAACTGAATAATTAGGGTTCTTCGAAGCAGCTTCAACCTGAAAGTACATATTAAAATGTTTGCTAATACTAACTATAATGTTCAAATTTTTGACAAAGGTGGAGACTAGGAAAACATGAATTTGGATGATTGTCAAGTTAATTTCACCACCTTGCAAGAAATGGAGCAATAGCGATATAAATCAGGTCGAACCAATTTTCTTTCACAGATGTCACATGATAATGCCTTGTCCCATTTTGCTATACTTGGTAGAGGCTTTAGAGCAATGACCAATTTCCTATTACGTTTGTAGGGCTGCAACCAAAGAGGAATCGAATAAAAAAGCATGATAATGATTCTGGTTGCAAAGACTCTACTCTCTAAACCCACAGTTCAAATTGTTGGATCAATACCTGTAATTCCTTATATTAGTATTTACACTCCAATACAAGACATTTACATAAAATGATAAACGAAACGGTAAACTTAACATAATTGTGACACATGACCTTACAAAACTCAAATAAAAGCATTACATAAAGAAATTACTCCCGACTTCATTAAAACAGTTTATGAAGCCGACAGTTACATATTGAGTTAAAGAATGATTCCTTCTTTAAACTCTCAAAATATCCTCCGAGGAACCTAAACCTGCTTGTCTGAAACAATAAGGAGCCTAGTCAGAAAAATAATTCTCAGTGAGCTTTGCCTCAAGCAAGAATATATGAAACTTTAAAACCAATTATGCAATAAAAAATGAATATAAGCATGGGCACTTTAACTTAAAACATTCACTAGACAACTTCAAGTGTTGGGGGACTTTATGTACTCTAGTTTAAAAGATTTTGATATGGCAGTCAGAGCTCTATAAAAACAATCAGACGTCCCTTAATTGCTAGTACCATATCCTAGCTTTCAAGAAAATGAAGGACTTACAAAAACATATCTCACCCACAATTACTCATGTGGCCTTAATGGCTAGATTTGGTTTTGAAACAAATGTCTCAAAGGTAAACCATTTTAGATTTTTAGTGCCCTGCTATACTTCACTTTATCATGATTAAAATCGAAACACAAAAATAGGACAGAAAGGGTCAATTACAGTACGTACCAGAAACCATCAATTCACAATAAACAAAATAAGGCTATCATAATTTGGAGGATGATGCCTAAAGTTATCATCCACACCATTTAATCCACAGTCCAAACATCCAATTTCAAACAATTAGAAGCTCATAAGACACTAACCAGACCTGAGCATATCAACAATGCATTGTAAACAAATCTAAAGTATCCACAAATAAAAAAAATTATGCAATTCACAGTGTTATCTTACTCCGAAATTGTCAGTAGAAGTTTCAGTAACTTGCAACAGAGGTTCCTACATCAAAACCTAATCAAATTCAAAAAAAATTCAAAGCCTATGTTGTTACAAATTCTGTCTATTTTCTATTGGCACATAAATTAACTCAAACCAATATTTGTACAATCTACTACAATTTAAACACTACAACAGTGTCAGTCCAGAGTTCCCAATTCGAACAGCAAATTGAATGTCATTTTTATCCCTCTATACTTAATAGAATTGAACCATTCCAGAGCCCAATCTGAAGGAAAATGAGTCTAGTTTCCAATGGTACAAAAATCACTTCGAAACAAGCCTTGGGGACAAAATTATTGGTGAAATACTAACAAGGGTACATATGGGTTTGAAAGATTTTTACATGCAATGCTTCTTTGTTAATATGCAATGCAAGAAAATAGATCAATGACAAAATGTGATTGAGAATGATCCCCATAAGATGATATTAACTAGAATAATTGCATCCAATTAGCAAAAGTTTTAGTGATATCCAGTGATTTATCATGTCTATCTTTCTGGTTTTTATGACACCACTATATATAATCACTAATCGCACAGACATTCCCAAGGTCAAAAGATAGAATAAATCTTTTACTTAGTACTACAACACTCACTTGAGCTAAATCTAGCCTAGTTGTGTTTCACAACATATACATTCAAGACATACGAAAGAGATAACAATATCCTACAACATCTCAACATGAATTTAAGTCAGTAATATTATCTTAACAAATAAATCCATAAAAACATGCAAATTTGTAATCGATTGCATATGATTTGGATGATAATCAGTCATAATGTTTAATTAGTCAAGGTAGTATATCATACCTGAATTTTTGAACAGTCAAGATGTTTTTTGATGGTGGCAAGAGTCACAGCGTCATTGTAAGCATGTTTGTACATTTTAAGTATTTCATGCCTGTCGTGAGTGTATGATGACACACACCATTTGCAAACTGGAATACTGCAGTTTGTACAGAACATGGTTAACCCTGTCTCATACCAAGGATGCGTTGTACACGAGACAAAGAAAGTTTTGCTCAAAAAAGGCTCAAGCCACTCTGGCTTGCATGCATTACCCACTTGCTGAACCTACAAGGCAAACAAGTCACTAAAGTATATAATGGAAGTGATAGAAAGAAACCATTGCTCATCTTTCTATACTTTTATTATAACTTCCATTCTTTATTTTCTTTCGATTTTCCTGAACTCGTAAAAGTCAGCTATACAGTTTAAATGTTATCATTTTATTGCTTTTGAATCATATAGTTCGTTATATTTGGATGCTTTTGCTATATGTAAACTCACTTTGTCACATATCGGTTTTGTCGTTTACCATCGAGACTGAAAAAGCAGCACACAAGGAGCAACCACAAATAAATGTAATCTATTGCTTCTGAATTATAAAGCCGATGAAAAAGGAGAGTAGCTTCTTCAATGTAAATTGAACGTAATTTATGGCAAAGCAGCATATAATCGGAGATGCTTAATTGCAGTAATTTTTTCTTTCTTTGGTCGACCATCTTCATTACTCAAATGCGAGACATTTTAATACATGAAACATTCATAAGACAACAACAAAAAATATATGGTAAGAGATGTTTGGTATTACACTAGGACCAAAGGTGTACAAATTTATATCTCCAAGAACTGCTATAGCTTTGTATCTCTGAAACCCATTCCTAGTTTCACTGATTTTTTTTTTCTTTATTTGACGTCAATGGTGAGCATATAAACAGAGAAACCAATTCTTCATAATTCGGGTCATTCTTAGCTAATTTTGAATAGTAACTAATTTAATTGTATTTAAAAAGTAAAAAGAAGGGAGAGTTGTCTCTTTTATGGTTTGTCAAGCATCAGAAAGAGAATGTGCTTCATAAATCCTGAATTAATAGAACTATTCATGAAAGAATTGTGTTCTAACAACACTCCATTTGCATAACTTGTTCAATGAAAAGGGAAATTGTTTAAATAATGAACAAAATACCAAATATAAAAGAGTATTTACTAGATACACTGCCGAGATTAACAAACAAGGAATATAAAGAAAAACAATTTCTACGCACATACCGTATCCACATTTTTTGATGAAGAGTCATGCATCATTTCCTTATTATGAAAAGGGAAATTGTTTAAATAATGAATAAAATACCAAATATAAAAGAGTATTTACTAGATACACTGCCAAGATTAACAAACAAGGAATATAAAGAAAAACAATTTCTACGCACATACCATATCCACGTTTTTTTGTTGAAGAGTCATGCATCATTTCCTTATTTTGAATTGAAATGGAAAATTTTGTTCAAGTTCAACTTTCTGAATGAAGTAAGGAAAATGAGTATTGAAATGGAAAATTTTGGTTCAAGTTAACCTTTCAGAATGAAGATGGGAAAATGAGTTACTCTATTCTAGCCTAGTATCCTTCACAAGAGATATAGTATATATAATCCACAAGGTGTGGTTTCATAATGCACATTTTGTTTAGATAGAGAGTAAAATTTTAAAAGTTTGGCTGTTACACATGCAATCAAATCTCAAGAAATCATATACGACAATTAGCTAGCAAAAATTTCAACCTTATCAGATGAAGCCAACCAAGAAAGTGCAACCTTTATTCAAAAATAAAAAAGGGAAAAAAACTCATGAACTCTGGTTACTGGTAAAACTCTCTAATACCACCAAACAAAATGTTGAATTTCATGATAAGATAAAACCGTTATAAGAATGAACTGCAAGACTAATTTATTCAATAAACCTGGCATCTATGCATGTTCATACATTCACATGACAATCCAATCCCTGGTGAGGTGTTAACAAAAAATTAATGCAATTTACCTACTTAACCATGAGATAATGAAGTGCATTTTGATGAGAGACACAAATTCCCACCGTGGTATTGTTCTCCACTCTTATAATCAAAAAGGTATATGGGGTATAAAATAATATAAAATTAATGATCATAGTTCATGTTGAACTGGGTGATGCGTTATATTTGACAAAAGTTGAAAACTTTAAAAGAAGCAGAAGATGGGGGTTAAAGAAGCGAGGGTTTTCTGCATATCACTCCAAAACTAAAACAACAAACAACAGTAATGTAGTTGAAGCAAAAGATGAGGGCTTTTGTGTTTTCCTTTTTTTTCCATTTTTGAGCTTAACGTAGACATAGTGAACGATGATTGATTGAGTGAGCGGAAAAGATTAGAAATGCACTATGTTGGGCCTCTTGTCTTGGTGGGCCGAACTGTAAAAATTGCTTTTTACATCTTGTTTTTTACTTCCCACGGCCCTCTCCCTTTCTTTAACGTTTTTTCTTCCCTTATTTCCGTATCCTCTCTCCTCCTTAACATATTTCCTCCCACACCTCATCTGTCCAAACACTATCAAGATTAGTAGAATTAAGTGCTTGGAAAATTATTATTACCTCTCCATCTATTCTCATGTTACTTGGCCCGGCCAATTCCCCGGATATCTTGGCATCGCAGTCTTCCATATCCATAAAACAAACCTTAAAATAAAATGCCTCATCACAAATTAGAACATAAAAATAATTTTGGAACTGCTGAAACTTGGGTATGTTTCAAAAATTAAAATTCGGAACATAAAATTAGTATTCCGAAAATTTGAATATGGAAGTCATTTTTTACTCTTTGGAATTTAGATTCTAAATTGTTCAAATATTATTTCAGAATTGTAATTTTTGGAATTGCAAAAAAATTATTTCATTTATACCTCAGAAGATAATTTTCGAAATCCCATTTTCTCAGTTCCGAAAAGTAAAGTCTAGTACATATCATATCAAAATTACATATTCCAGAAATTAGTTTACGGCATTATAATCACAAATTCAGGAATTTAATTTCCCACAACATACAAACCTTAGTTCCAGAAATCGATTTTTGCAAAGTAACAAACCTAAACAACTTAGTGACGAACGAACCTGATCAACAAGGAGTATTGTTCCAACAATGGTAACAACGACGAAGTGTGGATCTGCAGAATGAGTGGAGTGAAGATGCTAATGGAGAGAGGGGTGCGAGAAATGGTGAGGGTGGTGTGGGAAATGATGAGGGAGTTGTGAAAATGGTGATGGTGGTGTGGTGTAAGAATAGAGTGAGCACTGACGAGTATTTATAGGGAAAAAAGTGAAAAAGGAAGGGAGGATGTGGGAAGTAAAAAACAAGATGTAAAAAGAAATTCCGCTATTTCTATTTCTTTTCCCACACCCTTAATGCTATTCTCACCTCATCCCCCAATATTTTTAAAAACAAAATGCTAAAAGTGCCCCCTTCATCAGCTTTTCTCCCACCACACGAGATATATTATGTTATGGAAACTTAGTGTGCTACTGTTAGGACATCTATTTCTCAATACTTAGTAAACTCCACTATTGTATGAAGATTTACAGAGACCTTACATATAAGAAATAAAATATATAAATCACTTTAAAATGGAATTAAATATATATATAACGTACAAAAATAATTATTAGGTGTGTGAAATAATACATTCTAGATACCATAAAACTATTTAAATGTTTAGTTACTTAAAAAATTAATACTAGTAAACTCACAATTAATGTGATAATAATGATTAAATATTTAATGGTTGAAAATTATATTAGTAATTTTTTAGTCTACTTTTTCAAAATTTGATTCATAATACATTATAAAATAATTAATACACATGGATGCAGATGAAATAAACATTGTTTAGGAAAATCCTTAAAAGATTTAAAACGTTACCACATTGGTCCTTTTAAGGACTTTAGTCACCAATTAATTTCTTTAATTTAAAATTATTTTTAATCTTCTAAGGATTTTTTTTTGTAACCATGACATAGGTACGAAGTATCCACTACCGTCAGCAGTGACTAATCTTCATCGGGGAACCTGTTGGGCACACAAGGTGGATTATCTCCTCCCAACCAGGTTTTCTCCATATACAAGAGTCAGGTTTCAAACCCCTGACCACTTGCTAAAGGTGTCCAAGTCTCTTACCACTTGGACCAACCACATGTTGGTATCTTCTAAGGATTTAACTAGTGACAACAAACTTTTAAGGATTTATTGGGAAAAATAATTATTTTTTCGAAAACTGAATTGAGAGTTTATTCAACATTTCAGACACACATACACACAAAACGTTGAATTAAAAGTTTGGCAATAAATTGTAAAAACATAAGCATATTTAAAATAGGCTTTTTTAGTTAAATACGATTTCATGAAAATAATTTTACTATAATATTTGAATTCTCTATAAAAAAATATTTTTTCTTAAGTAAATTTGAATAAAAAATTCAATATAAACAAATAAAATATAAGTTGTTGCCTTTGTATTTTTGGTTCACATAATGATCGTATGATTAAAAATATTCTTTTTATTATTTACAAAAACAGCTAAGTATTAAAAAACTAGTGAGTAAATAGTTAAGTATAAATAATGAAATTCAAATTTTAAATTGTTAAAAACATTTTTTTGGCTGAATTAAAAACATTAGTTAATAAATGGTATTTTAGTCTATATCAAAAATTAAGTAACTAAGAGGGAGGGTCAAAAGCCCCACCAATAATGTCAATGTTTGCATAATTTTGAGTTAAGAAATCATTAAACTTTGGCATCTAAAATATATTTCCAATAATTTTAGATATCATTTTCGGATTTTCCAATTATTAGTTGCATTACTACTATATGTAGTGAGATCTTTTCCTAAGATATACCATCAATCACCCACACCTATGTCACAAACATAAATTCTATATTTTTTATGTGTTATTTCAATAAGAATTCATTTGATATTGATTTTCTAACATTTACTTCATTACAATACACATCCAAATATATATTTTTTAATTTAAGGTGATCCTATGTCACCATAATTTATTAATAAAAAGAAGGAAAACAAAAGTGACCAAGAGGGGGCAAGTCAATTTAGCAACAAGAATGATATAAGGTCAATGAAGACCAAGGATCAAGAAGATAATCAAGGACTTGGAGGGCCTATGACAAGAGTTAGAACCAAGAAAGCCCAACAAGTTTTAATTCAAATAATGGCTCTTATAATGAAAGCAAGCCCAAATGCAAGATTGGATAGAATGGAGCCCAAGTTGGTGACATATCTCATCCAATTAGAGGATCCATAAGGGCTTGGACGTCCACCTTTTTAAAATGGAATTTTCTAGTTTATTTCTATTAAATAAAGTGTAATAAACTTGGTTTTCATGATGAATTTTGAATTTGGTAGCTTAGTTGGATGAATCTTTTGGCTTGCATGCCTCAAGTAACTCCTTTATGTTATTAGTCTATTATGGTTTTATTTAAATATGGGAAGTTACACTTTTTAATAGGAGAAGTAAAGTGTGGCATCCACATAATGGTGGAAAGAGAATAATAAACTCAACATTTAGTGGCTGAGTTAAAATGTAAGTTAATTGGGTCATTTAGTTGTTGAGTTATGTGAGTTATTAGGTATAGGTTATGGAATATTGAGTGAACAAGGCAAGCCAAAAGGTGGGCATCCATCCTTGTATATGTATCATGCCCATAACACATGAAATGGTAACTTGGAAGTTGAATTTGGATTGAAATCCATTTTTATGAGAGTTTGTTCTCCTTGGTTCTTGGTTGAGCCAACTGTTAGAGTGTAATTCAAATGGTAGTTAGAGTTAGAGTTAGTTACATGGAAGTTAGAGTTGTTAGTGAGTTAGTTGGAGTAACTAACTATGTGAAGCTATGCCATGTAAGTGTATAAATAGATATGATTAGTGAATGTAAGTAAAGTGAATGTGTACAAAGTAATATAGAAGTGTATGTGTGCAAGTGATATGCAAAATCTCTCTCATTCCTCTTTCTCTATTCCCTCTCAATTTCTCTATTGTGTTTGTGTGAGTGTGTGAAGCATTGTGAGCTTCTTGCCCCAACAAATGGTATCTATAGCTACAAGATTAGGGACTTGTGAAGGTCTTTCCATGGCTGTAGAGATTGAAGAGATTGTGAGTGGGGATTTATCAATCCCATTACCGGTTCTTGATGGCAAGAACTTCCATCAATGGGTAGTGAAGATGGAGAACATATTCAATTTCTATGAGGTGCTTGAGGTGGTGCAAGAAGGTGTTGAAGGTGTGGAAGATGGTGCTTCCAAAAAGAGAGACTACAAAGCTCTCTTGATTCTTCATCAATGTGTGGATGAAGCAAATCTTGAGAAGATTGTTGCTGCCAACACAGATAAAGGGGCATGGGATATCTTGCACAAAGCCTATGGAGGTGATAGGAAAGATGAGTGCAAGAAGGAAGCAAAGGGAGAGAGCAATGAAAATGATGAGATTGCAAAGATCAAAATAGAAGTAGGGGTCACTGATCAAGATTCATATGGTGCATATATGGAGAACAGTGAAGAGCTGGTGAAGACCAAAAAGAAGGGTTCAACCGTAGATGGCAAGAAGGTGCATGAGCCAGAAATAGAGTTCAAGAATGCTGTTCAAGAGAGTGAGAAACACTCTGATGTGCTACCTGAAGCAGAAGACTTTTCTGAAAAGGTTGTGATGCAAGAAGAAAATCTTGTTCTTGAGGTGAAAGATGCAGAGATGAAGTTGTCGTCTAATGAAGAGGAGCAAAAGCATGAGAATGCTTATGAGCCAATGGTGAATGACGAGAAAGAAAGGAGTGATGATGATCCTGAGATAAACAAGATCAAGACAGAGAGCAGTAATGATCTAGAGGATGGTGATGCCGGTGCTTCGTATTCCCAGCAAAAGGAAGTTGTATCAGTGGAGGGCCTCGTGAAGAAGGTCAACTCTGTGGATCGATGTGGGGTTGTGGCTGAAGAACAAGCCACAGACATGCGAGTGAAGACGGAGGAGGTAGTTTCTGGGAGCAACATTCTTGTGTTTGTAAAGGTTAGGCCAATGAACATGAAGGAGTCATTCCATCAAACACTGTATGAGCATTCTCTGTCCCAATCTAAAGGTCTTGAAAAGAAGAGAGGTCAAGATTTGAATTTTGTAGAAATTGACGATGAGGACTCATATTCCCTCATGGAGGAGGGTGAGAAATCAGAGGAAACAACTGTGGATGGCAACCTTGCGGTGGTGCCGCCGCTGATGGCGGCGACGAAGTTAGAGTCAGTGGAAGAAGGTGAAGCACTGCTCAGCCTCTGGCTCATCTAGTTTTATGGCTAGTATGATCGTGGTTTTGTGCTAATTATATATCGTTTTTGCCCAAATTAGACTTGATTGTCGTCAAGCAGCATTTTGAGTCTCTAAAGTCTTTTTAGGTTAATTTAGTTGATTTAGAGTCGAATAAAGTACTTACTGTTAATTCTTGTTTTCAGGTTAATAAAGTGAAGCAGTTTTGGATTATTCGCCCCGCGAGAGTCTGCTCGCCTCGCGAGCCTGAAGGCTGACTGTTCCAGAAATAGCAAACCTTTCTGTGTCGCCTCGCGAAACCATGTCTCCCCTCACGAGCCTGGAAGACCAGAAGCCATCACAGTTAGCCCCTGATACTCATAACGGGCGTAATAAGAAGACTCTTCCATTCCTCGCCTCGCGAATGATAAGCTCGCCTCGCGAGAGAGCCAAACACTGAAGACTGTTCATTATATTCGCCTCGCGAAGGTATGCTCGCCTCGCGAGCTCGCGGAATCCAGAATATGTATTTAAGCTTGTAGGACAGAACTGATACGGCTTCTCATCTTTTCATCTTCTTTTCTTTTTAGATTAGGACGGCTGCAACAGTATGTTTAGGTTTATTTTTGTAATGGAGAACTAGTCTCCTTGATTAATCTACTGCGATTGGTTTCCATTGACACTTGAGGTTTTGTGATTCCTGAACTTTATGCTATTCTCTTTCAATACTTGTTTTATATGTTCTGTTTGCTTAATTCAGAATCGTATAGAATAGGTGTTGATTTGTTTCGATGATTGTATGTTCCTATACATAATCGCGTTTGCTTAATTCGCGTGTGTTCGTTCATGTTCGCTTAGTTCATGAGTGCTTCACCCCGTTTGCTTAATTCGGGAATAGGAACATATGTCTCGTAGCATTGGTTTCGCTTGTTAATTGATGCTACAATCGAAAAGAGAGTAGAATCTGCTTAGGGCATGGAATTATATAAATCGATGATAGTGGGAAACCGAGAACAGTAGGTTGATCGTTTTTAGCTATTTGATAGTTATTTTACTTGCATTATTTTCTGTCTTGTTTTCTTTATTTACTTCCATAATCTCAACCCCCCAAAAACTGACTTTTCTGTTAACAACAACCCAAGAGTCCTTGTGAGACGATACTCGAGTTGTCGTTCCCTAAACTACATTTTTACAAACCGCTCGCTTTTTGGCGCGTGCGCGACAGCGCGTCCAAGCACGGACGGCGGTGACAAAAGGAGAGGTTGTGACCGGCCGGTAAACCCAAGCCAGAAGCACCCCTCACAATTGTGGGACAAAGCCGTAGTCGCCTGACTCGAAATCCATGGCCGCCGCAGCTGCGAAGAAGAAAAACAAATGGGGAAGGCAACTCACTCACGGTGGCAGTGCGGTGGTGCGTACGAAGGAGGAGAACCTGGTCTGGGTGAAGTTGCTTCGAGATGGCCGGAACGCGACTAAGATGGAGGTGATGATTCCAGATCTGCAACTCGCAATCATGGAGCAGAGGGTGAAGCCACCATTCGTGAACCCTTCTCAGGTGGTCGAAACGGTGTGTTCCGATGAGCAGCCGTCGTATAGCGCCGGAAACGATGATCGGAAATTCTCCAGTGAGCTGCGGTGGTGTAGTGTCGTGGTGGTGGTGTTGCTGTGGTTAGTCATTGTAAGGATGACAGTGGTGCTGTGTACTATCGTGGAGGAGAAGATGATGGCAGGGGCATGGATGGAATTTCGAAAATTAGGTCAAAATTCTGACCTAATGGGCCAAGCCCAAGTTCTTGAAGTTCATCAATGTGCATTTCAGAAAATGGGAGAAGATTTTGTTCTAATGGGCCAAGCCCAAACGTGTTACAATGGCAGAAAATGGGCTAATATGAGATTGATATGGGATCCAGGTGGAAATATATGTGTATGTTAGTGTTAACAAAATGTGCATTATAAAAAATGCAATATTAGTGAGATATTTGAATTACGGGGGAGTGTTAGAGTGTAATTCAAATGGTAGTTAGAGTTAGAGTTAGTTACATGGAAGTTAGAGTTGTTAGTGAGTTAGTTGGAGTAACTAACTATGTGAAGCTATGCCATGTAAGTGTATAAATAGATATGATTAGTGAATGTAAGTAAAGTGAATGTGTATAAAGTAATATAGAAGTGTATGTGTGCAAGTGATATGCAAAATCTCTCTCATTCCTCTTTCTCTATTCCCTCTCAATTTCTCTATTGTGTTTGTGTGAGTGTGTGAAGCATTGTGAGCTTCTTGCCCCAACACCAACCTTAGTTCTTATCAAGAATCCAAGATTCTTGTGGCGAACATCATAGGCTTATCAAACTCTCTAGTTTGTGGTGCCATCATCATCTCTTTCTCATCCATTTTGTTTCTTTCTTCACTTTAATTTGGTTACAAAATTGATTACATGAATTACTTGAGAAAATTCAACCAAAAAGATCTTTTTAAAGGCAACTATCCATTTGGTTGTCATCAAGTGGTATCAAAGCTTAGGCTTTGGTTGAATTTTGTGTTTGTGTTCTTCATTTTCTTCTTTGTTCTTCATCTTCTACCTTTCTTCTTTTCTTCTTTTAAACCCAAAATCAAAAAAGAATTATCACTTTGATTCTGTTTGAAGGGAATTTTCGTTTTTTATTTTGTTACTGCCCCAAAACTTCAAGTTTGCAATTAGTATTTCTCTTCTCATCAAAGTTTTAAAAAAAGGTTGCACAATTTTTTTAAAAAAAAAAATTTGCATGGAATATTGAGGAAAAAAAAGAGAAGAGAAAGGTTCTATTTGGGCAATTTGTGTTCTTGAAAAAAATTCCCCTTCTTCCCTTGTTCTTATTTCCAAAGCTTTTCCTTTCTAGCCTTTCCTTTTTGTGTCCTTTGTTTTGATAAGTTTTGTGATTTTGTTACTTGAATTTTGGAATTTTTGTGTGGTTTTTTGTGTTTGACTCTTCTAAGACCTAAAGGAGGACAATTGAGAGTAAAAAGGCAAGAGTGAAAAATTACATCTTGTGTGGAAAAATCAAATTGAGTAAAATACATTTTTGTGCACAAGTGAGGGAGAGTAGTGAGGAATTTATATAATTTCTTGTCATCTTTTGATATTGTGTGTTCAAGTGATGGCAGCCCAAGAAGTTAGTCCACCACTGTCTCCAAGGTTCGCAACTCTTCATGCTAGAATGGCAACTCAAATACAAACCCTTCAAAGGAAAAAGGAGCAAATGAGTGCAAATTATGATAGGCAACTTGCTGGTCTCCAAAATAGAGAAGGGGTTAAGATCAAAGTTCCTTTTCATGGGAAGAATGATCCCGAAGCCTATTTGAAATGCGAGATGAGGATAGAGAAAGTGTTCAATTGCAACAATTACAATGAGAGAAAGAAAGTGAAGGTAGCATCTCTTCAATTTAAGGACTATGCACTAGCTTGGTGGAATAAATTGTACAAGGATAGAAGAATATATGAGGAGGAACCTATTGAGACTTGGGCCGAAATGAGAAAAATCATGAGGAAAAGTTTAGTTCCATACCATTACCATAGAGTTCTTCATGACAAATCAAAGAAGAAGAATAGCACTTCAACTTCTAAGGAGGCCATGGCTAGTGCTCATGGAAAGAAACCTATGGAAGACACTCCTAATTTGAGAGAAAGTGAAAAAAAAAAAGTGAAAAGAAGAGTTAAAAGAATGAGGTAACAATTGAGCATAAATTTGAAGAAAAAGAAAAGAAAGATGAGAGTAAGGAAAATAATGGGAGAAAATAAAAGTAGAGAGCAAAAAAGAAAGTGAGGTGAAAAAAGTAAATGCTTGTTTTGATGCTTTTCCTAACTCTTTTCCTAGTTGTGTTGATTCTCTTTTGAAGGAAATCGAAGATGTTCCTCCAATGGAAGCTTGCAAGACAACCGATGTAATTGAAGAGTTAATCCCAAGGGAAGTACCCCATGGTTTGGGAACTTGCATGGTTTCCCAAAAGCATGGGTCTTGTTATTCTTCTACATTTGATAGGAATGAAAACTTGCTTGATGAATTGCATGACTCTTATCATCTTCCTAAGATTGATTTGATAATTATGAACTAAGACTTGAATGAATTCCTTGATAAATGTGTTGTTGTGCTTTCTAATGTTCATTTGATTTATCACAACAATTTTGAGGAATGTGTTGGATTACTTAGAGAAAGTTTGTTTGCTAACTTGCTCACATACTCTTTTGATCAAAATAAAGTTAGCATTTTGAGGTTTGTTATAAGTTCTAGAGGATTGCATGTAACAACAATTGATGGGATAACTATTATTCTGCTTCTAACTCTAACCATTCTTGCAAATTCTTTTAGGCTTTCATATGATGGTCCAAATGTGTTTAAGAGGATTGTCTTGTTTCAAAAAGAACCATCCCTGGTTTGTGATAAGGAGAGTATCCATAAGGCTCAACTTTCTTGGGAGCCTTTAAAAAGAGAAAGTACCTTGCCTTTTATGACCATGTTCAAATCAAGAAAGGTAAACTTGAAAGTAGATTTTCACAAGAGGTATAATTTTCTGCTTACTCTTATAATTCATTACCTTGGCTATGAATGTGTTGGGGTGTTGACCGTACAAAATGGAAATGTGTTACACCTACTTGCTACATTTGATGGTTACTATCAATTTCCATTTGATCCCGGAGGTTGGGTGTGCATACAAAAAAAGAATAAAAGGTTTCCTAATAAAAGAAATCAAAGGTCCATTCTAGAAGAGATGGGCAATTGCAAGTTGTAGGGAAAATAAATAAGAACGTCTTTGATATTGACTTACTTTCAATGTGGCATCTATGTCTTTCATTTTTGTAAATTTTTTTTTTATTAAAGCACGAGGCATGAAAAGCATCACTATAGAGAGAGACATCCCAACTAGGTTGGCACCTCAAACTCTAACAATCATCTGCAACACACCTCAGAAAAACAACATTAATAAAAAATAAAGAATGCAAAAAACCACGGGGGGACATGAACCAAAACCCATGAAAGAAGACAAATCATCTAAATTTATAGCAAGGAAGACCTAACCTATTTCGGCTAAAATCTTCCATAATGAAAACTACCATCCCACCAAGTGAAACTTTAGAACCTACCCCAAAAGAGGCTAATTTATCTGCACGACTATTGCCCTCCCTAAAAATATGAGATACATAAAAGTTCATACTCCTAGTTAATAGAAGGCAATTCCTCTATCTAGTTCTGAATTTCCAAGGAATCAACTCTAAGGAGCAAAAGGCCTTAGTTACTAACAAAGAATCACATTCAAGCCACAAACAGTTCCATCCTTTTGAAGAGGCTGTCTCAATTGCTATCATAGCTGCTATTAATTCTGCCTGAAGAGAAGAAGCAATTCCAAAATAAGAGGCAAAACAGCCCATTACAGTAGAACTACAATCTCTAAAAATACCTCCACCTGCAGCTGGGCCTGGAGAACCATGAGCTGCACCATCTGTATTACATTTGACCCAACCAAAAAGAGGATGGAGCCAATTAACCTGAATGATTTTTGGAGCTTTAGAAGCATGACCTGTGATGGCAAATCTCTTAAGGATTGAAAATTCAGCAATTGAATTTGACATGGAACCTTTTGTCAAATTACCAGAAAGAGAGATGAAGGAAGAGATCATACAAATAGAAGACTTCACATTAACTGTTTTGCTATCAAACCTTAAGGAGTTCCTGCAAAACCAAATTGTCCATATAATGTTCAGAACACCCGCCAAGATAACATCTCTTAGTTGCTGGCTCCAATTCAAATTGCACAAACCCAAAACCGAATGTATAGAAGACAAATCAATACCACATCCAGTGATATTACTGAACCAATCCCACAGATATGAAGCAAACTGACAGTTAAAGAATAAATGATGAGTTGATTCATCCATTTCCCACAAAGACAGCAAATAGAAATAATGGTGCAGCCATAATTTCTTAAGTTTTCATCAGTAGGAAGCTTATTGTGCATAATTCTCCAAGCAAGGAAGGACTTGGAAGGAGGAAATGAGGAATTCCACATCAGTTTTGCACTCGGGTTAACAGACTGCAGAGGATTTAGGTGTAAATAAGCTTGTTTGAAGGTCAAGGAACCAGAATCTGTGCCATTCCAGATCTGATGATCCTCACTAGGGAATAAAGGAATATGAACTTGATCAATTTCTACCTTTAAACCTGGAAGTTTATAAACAATAGCATCTGGAATAGACCAAGAACCACCAACTATAAAAGCAGAAACAGTGGACTGAAGGGTAGCAGAAACATCTGCAAGAATTTGGAGCATATCCACTATTGGCTTAGACAACCAAGTATCTCTCCAAAATTTGATAGAACTACCATTTCCAATTTTCCATGAGGAATTCAACAGAACAGTGGGCAACTGAGATCTGATAGCAGGCCAAATTGAAGATTTAGCATAATGAGTTACAGGAAACCATTGCTTGTTCTTAAAGTATCTATAGCTCTAATAATAACAACCCATTGCTTGTTAGAAGAAACAATTTCGCAGCTTAGCTTAAGCATTACAGCCTCATTTAAAGCTCTCAAAGACCTGATACCTAGACCTCCTTCAATCAAAGGACAACACACTTTATGCCAAGCTACTATTACAGTTTTTTTCACATGGATATCACCCAACCAAATAAAGTTTCTAATCCAATTGTCAACTGATTTTAATTTTAATAAGGAAATAGGCCAAGCATACACATGAAAGCTATAAATTAGCATACCATGGATAATTGATTTCACTAATTGCACCTTTCCTATAATGGACAGCAACTTACCTTTCCAAGCAGCAAGTTTAACTTTAATTCTATCAACAATGGGCTGTAAATGGCTCTTTTTTGGCTTACATTGAAACAAAGGGACACCAAGGTAGTTGAATGGCAATTGTCCAGCAAGGAAACCCAGCACATATGAGATATCTGCAACTCTCCTGGAAGATAGCTTCCCATCGTAAAACTTATATTTTTCCAGGCTCAAAAGCTGGCCAGAAGCTTGACCATAATGCATAAACAAATTCATCAAAGCTTCTAGACTTTTTTTATCCCCTTTACAGAATACCAAGATGTCATCAGCATAAAGAGTATGACTAGGGGAAGAAAAACCTTTAGGACCAGATAGAGGCTTCATCCTACCAGAATCAACCAATAAAGCAATGGCTCTACTAAGAACATCCTCAGCAATACAAAATAGCAAAGGAGAAAGAGGGTCTCCTTGCCTGACCCCTCTTCTACAAGAAACAAAGCCAACTGGCTTACCATTAACTAAAAATGACAATTTTGCAGACTCAAGAATGACTTGAATCCACTTACAAAATTTAGAATCAAATCCAAAAGCCATTAACACCTTCAGTAAGAAATCCCAGTAAATTGTATCAAAAGCCTTTCTAATATCAAAGTTGAGAGCTAAGTTTCCACCAAAAGACTTATAATCAAGCAGATTTGCAGCTTCTGATGCTGTACAGATGCAATCAGATATGTTCCTCACTCTAATGAAACCCCTCTGATGATCCGAAATAAACTTGGGAGCAATAGCTGCAAGCCTCTCAGCCAAAATATTTGTAATGATTTTGAATTGGAAGTTAGCAAGAGCTATTGGCCTAAAATTCTCAATCTTGTCTGCACCTGGAGACTTTGGAATTAAGACAACCAAATTGGAGTTGAGATTAGGAAGCAACCAGCCTTGCCTAAAGAACTGAAGCACAGAATTGCAGAGATCATTACCTATAATATCCCAGAACATCTGATAGAAGCTACCACCGAATCCATCAGGGCCAAGAGCACTAGAACCATTCATATAAAAAACTGCACCTTTGATTTCATCCAAAGAAGGAAGACTAGTAAGTTGCATATTATCCTCTGCAGTAATTAAAGCAGGGACTACTTGATCAATCAAATCATTGCTAACACAAGAGTTATCTGTGGAATACAAGGAGCTATAGTATTTAAGGACATGGTTCTCAATAGTAGCAGCATCATCAAGTATAGTATCACCATCCTTAAGAACAGTCACTAATTTTGTGGCATTTATGATTTTGGTCACTCTATGGAAGTATGCAGTGTTTCTGTCACCATGAGCATGCCATTTCACTCTAGCTTTCTCATTCCAAAAGCTTTCTTGAAGAGCTAAAGCATGCTGCAAATCTATTTGAGCAAGTTGTTCCTGCACCTGAAGAGTGTCTGAATAACCCGAGGCATTGATCTGCTGCTGAATATTCTCAACTGCAGCCAAAGCTGAATCAACTTTGTGATGCACATCCCCAAACACATTTTTATTCCAGACCTTTAGTTCAGCTTTAAGATACCGTAGTTTCTGACACAAAATGAACATAGGACACCCATATACATTCCTATTCCACACCTCTTTAACAAGTCCATAACAATCTTCATGATCTGTCCACATATTCAGAAATTTGAAAGGAGAAGGATGAGACTCAATACCTTTCTTAAGAATCAATAACAATGGATGATGATCTGATTGGCTCCTTGTTAAAGTGCAACAAGAAGAGGAAGACCAGAAAGAAAGCCAGCTATCATTGCATATCACTTTATCTAGTCTTCTTTCAGAATGTGCTCTACCTCTCCTACCATTTGTCCAAGTAAAATCAGACCCTCTAGTAATTAAATGGGTCAGGTTACAGCTATCAGTCCAGGCCTTGAATTCATGACAAGAGGCTGTCAAAGGAAGGTTTCCACCAATATGTTCATGAGCTCCTAAGGTTGCATTATAATCACCTATAAAGCACCAAGGACCATCATGATTTTACTGCAAGTTGGCTAACTCGGACCATAAAGATCTCCTTTGAACATAAGTAGTACAAGCATATATGGCTGCCATGAAGATTTCCTGATTATCTGAGACAAAGGAAAATGATACTTGCTGATTTGATGCAGAAATCAGATTAGGAGCAATGTCAATAGCACAGAAACACCACAAATTAGGAATTAAAGAACCCCTATTATTAACAGCAAAAGGCTTTAAACTCAGCTTAGACCAAAAACTAGCAGGAACCTGATCAATTAAAGCCCAAGGCTCTGCTAGAAAGAGAAATTTTGGCTTGTGTATATCACACAGCTTATTCAACACCAATCTAGTATTTAAATTACCAAATCCCCTGCTATTCCAATACAAAATCTTCATATTATCAAGGACAAAGAACCACCCTTGGATCGGGTATTATATGCATCTTTTTGAACCTGTTTTACTTTTTGTCTCAGTTTTTTCTTCTTTGATTTAGACAACACAGGAGTAAAATCCCGCTGCTCATTATCTGCTGAGTTAACCTTTAAATACTTACTTGGATCTCTAGGTTGTTTCAGATTGAAAGAATCCTTTTCAATCTCCTCCTCTTCATCCTCTTCCCTATCTCCCCATAGAGAGCTAACAATTCTCATGTCTTGAGCCACAACTACTGGAATACATGATGAACTAGGCACTTCTATTGCTGGAGTAGAGACAGTTTCAACCGAACCACTTTTAGCTGCTTGAACGGATGGACTAGAAGAATTAAAGGAATCTGGAACAAAAAGAGAACCAGAACTAATATTTTCTATCCTGTTAAGTACCATATTATCAGACTACTGCAAAAAATTAACAGTATTCTCCTTATTTAAATTCCTATTGGCACACAAATCTGATTGTGCAGACTTTCGAGTCTCACCATTTGTAGCAATATCCCCATTATGAGAATGCTGCAAAACATCATAATGGTCACTAGAAACTGCATCAATTCCTCTAGGGGACTTATCAACTACAGGATGATCAGTTTCATACTGCTGTCCATTTTGTTTCTCTGAAATTAGTCCTATAATGGGATTAGGATCATTAAGCATAGCCTCTTTCAGTTGCTGAATTTCGACAACCTTTTTCGAAGGCTCCCCTTCACATAAAGTCTCCTTATCCAACACTGTACTATCAAACTGCACAGCTTTACCCTTATCTGCAGTGTTAACAGATTTGTGCTTAGGAACATATACTGCATTTGTTTTCTTTGGAACATCAGTCTTTGTGACAGTGGAATTCGGCTTCTTATACATGTCAAGTGAATGACCAATGAATTGGCTAAAGGAGCAAAAAGGGGGCAATTTCTCATATTCAAACCTAACATAGAAACCGAAGTCCTCCCTCTCAACCAAACCTTATCCTGCAGAGTCTTCTTAAGGTCTATGTCCACAAGTACCCGAGCAAAATGACCAAAAGACCTCTTACTAGTCGCCTCATCAAGGCAAAGGGGAATGCCAACACTTCCTGAAATTGATAAGATAGTTTTTGGCCTCCAATATTCTTGAGGCAATCCAAATAGCCTCACCCAACACTGTGCATTTGAATTCTTTTGTTTTTTCGGATTGAAATCTTTAGTCCAAGGAAATAATCTGAGATTTCCTAGTTTTAAGTTCCATATGCCAATGGATTGCACACTACGCAGATCATCAATGGATGAAAAAGAAAATTCTAAGTACCCTTTCCCCAACACGATCATACCCCATTGGCCAATCGGTTTCCACAAAGCACCTAACTTGGAACGCAGGTCTTGGTTTTTAATAGGAGCATCACCTTTAGAAAGAGTAAGTCTGCCATGAAGATTTTTTTACACTCCTCCAAACCAGCTTAATATTCATCTTCTGGGATTTTAATGGAGTGTGCACCACCTTTGAAATAAGGTTTAGGCAATTGACTGAATGGAACATCACATGAATTTTGAAGCGCCTGGGCAAAAGACTTTGATGAGTCTGTTGCTTAGGAGAGGAAGAAAGAATATGGGAAGAAGGAGGAGATGTGATCGGAGGATGAAGGGAAGAAGGAGGATTCATGGGAGCCAAGTATTCTGGGAACAAGCATTGCCATGATGCAGCGTCCAAGGTGTAACAACGTGAAAAACCCTAAACCCCCATGCAAGCAAAACCCTAGCAGAGCTTTCGAGGGTGAATTTTCTTAAAGAATGAGGGTATGATATGAGCCAAGAGGGGGAAATTCAATTTTGCAACAACAATGATATGAGGCAAATGAAGACCGTGGATCAAGAAGCTAATCAAGGACTTCAAGGGCCTATGACAAGATTTAGAACCAAGAAAGCCAAACAAGTTTTAATTCAAATAATGACTCTTATAATGGAAGCAAGCGCAAATGCAAGATTGGATGGAATGAAGCCCAAGTTGGTGACATATCTCATCCAATTAGAGGATCCATAAGGGCTTGGACGTCCACCTCTTTAAAATGGCATTTTCTTGTTTATTTCTATTAAGTGGTCAAGCCAAAAAGTGGGCAGCCATCCTTGTATATGTATCATGCCCATAACACATGAAATGGTAACTTGGAAGTTGAATTTGGATTGAAATTCATTTTTGTGAGAATTTCTTCTCCTTGGTTCTTGGTTGAGTCAACCTTAGTTCTTATCAAGAATCCAAGATTATTGTGGAGAACATCATAGTCTTATCAAACACTCTAGTTTGTGGCGCCATCATCATCTCTTTCTCATCCATTTTGTTTCTTTGTTCACTTTAATTTGGTTATAAAATTGATTACACGAATTACTTGAGAAAATTCAACCAAAAAGATCTTTTCAAAGGTAACTATCCATTTGGTTGTCATAAAAAAGAAAACAAAATCATGGGGGGAAACCCATGCAGAGGAAACAAAGTCATTTCAATATAACATTACGTTTTCTATCCTTCAAAACAACAATCTTTGATTTTTGAAAATACTAAGGAAAATGTTTAACTTTCGAATGAGAGTATAGAGATGCACTTTTGAGACACTTTGTTACGTCAAACACATTTTCAAAATAAAGTGCCACTGTGTTTGAAGCCAGACGCATCTTATAAGTAAATACAAACACATTTATCAGGCGTGTTGTCTTACTAAAATGCTTTTGTTTTGTATCTGCATACTTAATACACACATTAGTAGATTTCAAATGGTTCAATTAAAATCATTCTTGGATTCATCAAAATTAGAGATGTAAAAAACTTAGACTTAACATAATTGACCCTGCATAATATGTGTATAGGTTTCTATGGATAACCTTTTCCACCTTTCTGAATAGTATTCCTCTTCCTGGCTTGTCTTCAAATACTAGAGGATTCTATTCACTGCTTGTATATGCTGCTCGCATGGATCATGCATAAATTGGCTAACCACACTGACAGCATATACTATGTCTGGTCTGGTGTGGGATAAATATATGAGCTTTCCCACAAGTCTCTGATATTAGGCCTTGTCCACCCTTGGGCTTTCTTCATTGCTTCCAATCCTGTGATTTTGTTCAATAGGTGCCCCTATGGTTTTGCTACCCAACTTATATGTCTGCTTCAGAAGATCCAAGACATATTTCCTTTGGGAAATAAAGATACCTGGTTTGGAGTAGGCAACCTCTATCCCAAGAAAATAGTTTACCTTTCTCAAGTCCTTCATTTCAAACTGTGCAGCTAACTTTTCTCTTCGAACTTGTTTTTTAACTTCATCATTACCTGCAATAATAATGTCATCCACATAAACCAAGAGAAGTGTTAATTTGCCTTCCTGAGAATGTTTGATAAAGAGGGTTTGATCTCCTTGGTTGTGTTTATTGTAACACCCCCTTAAGGGTATTACTATGTAACACATATGGAATTTAAATTAAAAAGATAATTTGCTGGTTGCTTTCGGAAAATTGTTTTCTTTTAAGTCATAAAATTGGGGTATAAAATTTTTTCTTTAAGAATAACTCTGAAATCCATTGTTCATACATTCAAAACGCAAAGTCACGTTCGTAACAAAGTTACCATGACATACAACATTTCTCTAAGCCTCCACTTTCGAATGAAAAGTTCAAACTATAGATGGATGTATATAACACTACATTTACCAACCTCTTTAGATATACAACCCAACTCAGACTCCTAAGCTGGTCATTCTATCAAATATTCATTGGAGAGACCCCCAATCAGAATACTTTCCTAACCTCTAACACTGGGTCTTCAAGTGACTTAGAAAGACTCCTCTGCAACATCGGTACTAGAGTACCAAGGTACTACAGCAAAACCCGAACAGACCTAATATAAATGTTGATGAGTGTGATTTCACCTCATATTTCATTGACATTTTGCTTTCATTTTCATATATTTTAGGCATTTCTAATTTGATTTTTGTTAGTTTTTACCTTGAAACGGGTAAGACGGTTTTGTGGTGTTGTCGTGCCAGAATTAAGGATTAAAATGCTCAAGATTAACCATGATGGCGCTTGCATGAAGATGGGGGTTGAAAAGTGAAGAAAATGAGCCAAACAGAGCCCATCACGGCCTAGCCGTGATGGCCATCATCGAGTGGAGCTGAAAAGAAAGAATGGAAAAGTCAGAGCTGGTCACAGCCAGGCCGTGATGCTCGTCACGGCCAGGCCATGATGCCCATCACGGCCGTGACATGCCAACTGAACCAGATCCTCATAGGAAGAACTGATCACGGCCTAGCCGTGATGGTGGTCACGGCCGTGACAGACCAACCAGTGAAGCAACCTCCAAGGCAGAATCCGTCACGGCCTGGCCGTGATGGCTATCACAGTCGTGACACGCAATATTTGGATCTTTAGAAACTGATTTGATCTGAATTTGTAGTTGCTTGGGATTCAAGTTACCCTAATCTATAAATAGAGAGCACTTAGGCTAGAAAATAGGGAGACTCTTAGAGATTTTTTGGGCTGCTCCCTTAGGTAAAATTATGATTTTCTCTCTTCTTCTTCTTTTCTTCTCTTAGTATTTATTTCATGTTTTTGTTAATCAAGCTTGCCATGCCCATGGCCATGCTTGAGTAGAAGTTTTATTTCTAGGGATTGAGGCTATGCCAAAGATTCGTTTTATGTTATGAATTGATGTTTTCCCTTTGTTAATTTCGATTTCTCTTTCGATTTGGTTTCTATCGCTTGAATTACTTGTGAATTTGGTGCGCACTTATTTGCATGTCATAGATACTCTATGGAGGAACCTAGCGGTGAACTTAGGTATCGGATCTATAGGAATCAAACTTAGGACTTAAATCACGAGAGTTAGAAGCGGTCCTTCGAGGGTTAACGAATTGTCACAAAGCCTAAAGAGTTCAATTTAAATTCAATTACCATGAGAGTAAGGGTTGGTTTAGTTGGGCACGGTTTTTGTAACCTGAGAGGGAGCATTAACTATTTAAGGATAAATTCGCATTCAAATCAATATTGATAATTAACAAGGGGTTGTAAATTTGGTAACATGAACAATCTTGTTGGTAACCCAATTCCTAGGAATCCCTTTAGATCTGAAAAACCCCTAATTGATTTACTTTCCTGTTTTAATTGATTGCATTCTTAAATATCTGATTTTCTAGTTAATTCTTATTTCAAAAATCAAATCTTTTCGAAATCCTTTTTTATATAGTCCAGTTAATTGGTTTAATAATTAATTGTTATTTGAGATCACGGTCTCTGTGGGATCGATCTTTTTATTACTTGGCGACGAATCCGGTACACTTGCCAGAATCCATGCACATCAAGTTTTTGGCGTCGTTACCGGGGACTGTGCTTTCTTGAATCTCAATTTAATTTTTAAATTGCTTTTTCTGGACTTTTTCTTTTTAATTATTTCCTTTTAAAAAAAATAAATAATATTTTTTTTTCATTTATCTCTTTTTCTTTCTAGAGTATCTATCTCTCTCTTATAGGTGTTTTTCTCTTTTATGCAAAGATCCCTAAGTATTTGAGACCTTATTGAGGTTGACCCCGAAATCGAAAGGACCTTTAATAGACGTAGGATACTACAAAGAGAGAGGGAGAGGTTGATTCCCATTTCACTCATGGCGAATCTACCAGATACCAAACCACTAAAGGACTATGCAGCCCCAAATGCTAGGGGTTTGCGACTGGGATTGCTAGGCCAGAAATCGAGGCGGATAACTACACTATACCTCCTATGCTAATTAGCATGATTAGGCAACATCAATTCAGGGGATTGCCCTCGGAGGACCCGACTGATCACGTGGAGACATTCTTGGAGTTCACCGATGCAATTAGAATTCATGGTGCACCGATTGATGTTATTCGCCTGAGGTTATTCCCCTCCTCTCTGACTGGAAAGGCAAAAGCTTGGCTGAAGCAAGTGCCCGCTAATACCTTGTCGACTTGGGACCAACTGGAGCAGGCATTCTTGGAGAAATTCTTCCCTCCATCCAAGAAGGCTTACCTACGAACTCAGATCACCGGCTTCTTCCAAAAGGACGGTGAATGCTTATCCGAAGCTTGGGATCGTTACAAAGGATTGCTAGAGTCTTGCCCACATCATGGGCTCGAGAGGTGGTTGTTAGTGCATACCTTCTACAACGGATTGGATTACTATTCGAAGGTGTCACTCGACTCTGCAGCTGGTGGAGCCTTTATGAATAGACCTCTGACTGAGGCATTCAATATCAATGAAAACGTAGCAACCAACTACCACCAGTGGGGCTCGGAAAGAGGTAATAACCCGAAAAAGCTTTCGGGGGGTAAGTTTGAAATGAATAGCACTGATCTAATTATGTCTAAATTCGTCTCTTTAAATAAACGCTTTGATAGGCTTGAAAAGGGTAATGTGAGTTTAATAGGTGCTACTAATACTGTTTGTCAGATTTGTGGAATGCAGGGACATGACATAATGGAGTGCCCACATGGTATTGCTCATGGATCCGGTGCTTCGGGGGAACAAGTGAACTCTTGTCACAACTTCTATGACACGAACTCGAAGCTACCAAACTACGCTCCTCCAAATTCTTACAACCAAGGAAGGAAGAATAGCCCTTACCTCTCCTACGGGAACTACAACAACACGTTGAACCAAAAATTCCAAGAAGGCCAAGGTAATAGGAAACCCGCATCGGGGTATCCTCAGGTACAAAAGTCTAGACTTGAGTCTCTCTTGGAAAATTTTGTTGAAAATCAAACAAAACAAAATGAAGAGTTTAGACAACAAGGTAGGGCAGTCAATGAGGCAATAAAAGAGTTAGCATCTAAGTTAGATAACCTAGCCATCCATAATAAGATGTTAGAAACTCAGATTGCCCAACAGGCTAGTACATATACTAGAACTAAGGGTACGTTTCCAGGACAGCCCGAAGTTAATCCCAATGAGCACTGTAATGCTATATACTTAAGGGGTGATAAGCTTGGGGTAGTTGAAAAGGATGTGGAATGTGAGGAGGACATGAGCGAAGATGAAGATATAGAGCCAAAGTATGTCCCTCCACCACCTTACCAACCCCCAATACCTTTCCCACAAAGATTGGTCAAGAAAAAGCAAGTAGAAATAGAAACTAAGAGCTTAATTGAGGAGCATAATGCCATGATAAAAACTAATATGCCTCCTAAACTAAAAGGCCTAGGAAATTTCTCTATTGCTTGCTCAATTGGAGAAGTGAAAATAGACCAAGCCTTATGTGACTTAGGGGCGAGTGCGAGTTTGATGCCGCTTACTATCTTTGAAAGGATTGGTACCAAGAAATTGAGTCCATCCCAAATCTCTTTACAATTTGAGAATGGCTCAACTAAAACACCTCTAGAAATACTAGAGAATGTTCCCATAAAGGTAGGGAAATTTTTCATTCCTACCGATTTCATGGTGTTGGATATGAACGGGAATTCTAAATTGCCTATCATTCTAGGAAGGCCATTCTTGGCCAAAGCTGGAGCAATAATAGATGTAAATAATGACAAGCTCTCCTTAAATGTAGATGAAGGTAGGGTAGATTTTGATTCGACTAACTCATATAACAACCCTCCTTTTGAGAGTCATGTGTGCAGGATCGAGATAATGTCTCCAAAGGTGAAGGAAGAGACTAATATGGAAGCAACTCCCAAACTTTGCATGACGAATGATGCACCAAATGGTGATGAAGTTGGAGTTGTTCATCATGTGGAGTTAAAACTTCCGCCGGAAGGAAGTAAGGCCATGAAACTCAATAAAAAGAGCAAAGCGAAAGCGCAATTGGCCATATGAACAAAATAGGCTCTTTGAAGGACTTCCTTGGAAAAGAGGTGTTCTTTCACCTCCAAGCCCAGTTGACCCCGGTTGATTGAAAGAAGTATGGTCAAGCTTAAGACCATAAATAAGCGCTTCTTGGGAGGCAACCAAAGTTTCCTTTCCCTTTTCCATTTGTTTTTGAATTTTGTTTTTGAATAATTTGAGGAGATTATGTGAAGAAAGATCATTAATTGATGGTTTTACCCATTATTTTCAGGTTATGAAATCAGTAAGAGCAAAAAGGCAAGGAAAAATAAAGTCAGAAGTCATCACGCCCAGGCCGTGACGGTGGTCACGGCCGTGATTAGCTAACCAAAGAAGATCAGAAAGGATCACGGACCATCCGTGATATACATCACAGGCGTGATAAGAAGGACCCTGAAGATCAGAATGTATCACGGCCTAGCCGTGATGGAACTCACGGCCGTGACAGGCCAGCTCCTATAGACCAGAATCGATCACAGCCTAGCCGTGACGAGTGTCACGGCCATGACACATTTTCCAGCATCTCTATGACTGGCATGTGAGCCAGCACCCTCTACCACCTCGGTGAGTTGTTCCATTTTTCTCCTCTCTCCGACTTGATTATTTACATTGGGGACAATGTAAGTTTTTAAGCTTGGGGTAGGGGTATTTTTGCAATTTTTTGCATTTTTCATGTTGCATTCATATAGGCATAGTTTTGCATAATCATATGATTAGATAGCCCCTTGCTTAGAGTATGCATCCAATTGTGAGAACTTGGTACCAAATTAATTGAGACAATGAACTTTTGAACCCAATTTTTGTATTCTTGTGATAGGCTAAAAATAAAAATGCTTGAGATGATCTTTTGATAGTTGATAATTAGCATGTGGTTCCTTGGATTTGTGTTTCTCATTGATTTTAAACTACTAAATGTGAGATTTTTTAGCCTAAAAGGGGTACTCACTAAATCTACCACATTATTTGTGATTGAGTGTTTTATTCCTCTTGGATTGTACTCTCTAGAACTTGACTTGAAAACGTTTTGAAACTTGAAAATTTTTGAAAACATATTTGAAAATGATTGAGGCACTAGGTATTTTTCTGGCCTTCTGAGCTTTGATTGATTAAATGCTACCCCTTAGTTACCCAATTTTGAGCCTAATAAAATAAAACACTTTTCTTGGTACCCTGATTTATTTTGATGAATAATGCTTGATATGACACCTTTTAAAGTATTAGAAAAAGGGTAGAAAGGTAGTTTGAAAAATAAATTGTGGGATGAGAAAGTAGAAAAATATTTCTCTTAAGTTGAAAATCTCCCTTTCTCCAAATAAAATAAAATAAATAAACAAAAAAAATGGAGAAAGGGATGAGAAAAAGGAAGTGAGAAATAAAAAGTAAAAAAGGAAAAAAGGAAGAAAGGTGGAAAAGTGAACTAAAGCCTAAAAAGGTATTTTAGAAGGTTGTCATGCTTTGCAATGTTTGATATTTTGTTTAGCCTTCTTGAATTTTCCTTTTCTTGATTTCCCCACCTAAAAATTAATCCCATGGCCCCATTACCACCAAAATAAAAGACCTCTTGATTCCTATGTGTTTTCATTAATAAAGTAGAGATTTGGTTAATAGTCAAGCCTATGGTAGAATACCTTCCTTGAGGAAATTGAGCGAATTGTCATATACCCTTAAACACTTGAGTGAGGTGAGAAGAGTGCCCGAATCAGTGTGAGATATGAACTTAGGGAACCTAAGCTTCTAATTGGACTTGAAATTGATTGTCTCTTGGGTACTTATTTGAATATGCCTGTCACTTGGATTAGTTACTCGGGTTCTTGGTTCACTATCCATGCTCTGATAGACTGTCTTTTCTGGCCTTAGTGATTGCTTGAGGACAAGCAAAATCTTAAGCTTGGGGTGGTTTGATGAGTGTGATTTCACCTCATATTTCATTGACATTTTGCATGCATTTTCATATAGTTTAGGCATTTCTAATTTGATTTTTGTTAGTTTTTACCTTGGAACGGGTAAGGAGGTTTTGTGGTGTTGTCGTGCAGGAATTAAGGATTAAAATGCTCAATATTAACCATGATGGCGCTTGCATGAAGATGGGGGTTGAAAAGTGAAGAAAATGAGCCAAACAGAGCCCATCACGGCCATGATCGAGTGGAGCTGAAAAGAAAGAATGGAAAAGTCAGAGCTGGTCACGGCCAGCCCGTGATGCCCATCACGACCGTGACATGCCAACTGAACCAGACCCTCACAGGAAGAACTGAGCACGGCCTAGCCGTGATGGTGGCCACGGCCGTGAAAGACTAACCAGTGAAGCAACCTCCAAAGCAGAATCTGTCACGGCCTGGCCCTGATGGCTATCACGGCCGTGACGCATAATATTTGGATCTTTAGAAACTGCTTTGATCTGAATTTGTAATTGCTTGGGATTCAAGTTACCCTAATCTATAAATAAAGCACTTAGGCTCGAAAATAGGGAGACTCTTAGAGACTTTTTGGGCTGCTCCCTTAGGAAAATATAGGATTTTCTCTCTTCTTCTTCTTCTTCTTCTTCTTCTCTTCTCTTAGGATTTATTTCTTGTTTTTGTTAATCAAGCTTTCCATGCCCATGGCAATGATTGAGTAGTAGTTTTATTTCTAGGGATTGGGGCTATGCCCAAGATTCGTTTTATGTTATGAATTGATGTTTTTCCTTTGTTAATTTCGATTTCGCTTTCGATTTGGTTTCTATCGCATGAATTACTTGTGAATCTGGTGCGCACTTATTTGCATGTCATAGATACTCTAAGGAGGAACCTAGCGGTGAACTTAGGTATCGGATCTATAGGAATCAAACTTAGGACTTACATCACGAGAGTTAGAAGCGGTCCTTCGAGGGTTAACGAATTGTCACAAAGCCTAAAGGGTTCAATTTAAATTCAATTACCATGAGAGTAGGGGTTGGTTTAGTTGGGCACGGTTTTTGTAACCCGAGAGGGAGCATTAACTATTTAAGGATAAATTCGCCTTCAAAGCAATATTGATAATTAACAAGGGGTAGTCAATTTGGTAACATGAACAATCTTGTTGGTAACACAATTCCTAGGAATCCCTTTTGATCTGAAAAACCCCTAATTGATTTACTTTCCTGTTTTAATTGATTGCATTCTTAAATATCTGATTTTCTAGTTAATTCTTATTTCAAAAATCAAATCTTTTTGAAATCCTTTTTTATATAGTCCAGTTAATTGGTTTAATAATAAGTTGTTATTTGAGATCACGATCTCTGTGGGATCGATCTTTTTATTACTTGGCGACGAATCCGGTACACTTGCCAGAATAAACACATCAACTGTAAGAGTGAGACATCGGCAGATGGATATATCATACAACAACCATACACATGATACATACAACACATTGGCATATTAACATTTTAAACATTACTCATCGGTAAACAACAAGTATTATTTCTGTGGGTCTCATACCTGAATCAATCAATCTTATAAAGATAATGCATGACATTTCTATCATCAGGCTCTAATCTTAATCTCATGATTCCATCACCATTTTATCATTAAGAAAGAAAGAGTTGATCAGGCTCATATGCTCCGTTTGGCATGTTGTCTTCGTCACCTCTTCCGCCCGGATCAACATCATCACGAATCCCTTATAATGGCCATTCGGATGTATACCTCATCGAATACCACATCTTAAGCGGGTATTCGGATAACTCAAGCACGTCTGCTAAGGGGAAATGCATATGAATAAAGACTTTTCATTATCTTTTCTTTGTGTTCACTCTTTTCCGTCGTCGAAGCCCAAAGCTAACGACTATTCACAATTTTCATTACTTGAAAATCAATAACACAGGACACGTAGTCCGAGTGCTCAATCACAACACCTCATACCGATGCCGCAGTCCGAGGTTGTGGTCGTAGAAACAATTATAATTTTATCCATGTTTTATTTCAACATGATAGGGACTCCTAGCCCATAAAAACGAAATTAGGACACACAGTCCACAATTCCAAAATTAGGAGTCCTAGCCTATAATATCATGATTGGGACCCTTGGTCCATAATTCTTGACACGGATCCCAGATCACGTGCATAAACTGAATATCCAAGTAACCGGAACGTTTCTAAATCATTTAGGAGAAAATCTTTTCCTTTACAAAGTCTTTTATAAAACATTTGGAAATTCGTTTGCTTTTGAAATCCTTGATGGAATAAAGTCAAATATTTTCAAAGGGATTTTTCCTCCATAAAACACATAGTTCGAAAAGGGTTTTCTCTCGTACAAACTTTGGATTATAAAGAGGTAATTTCTATTGACTTAAAAACACTTCAACATTTCTTTTCAAAACTAGAATCTCAATCTCTTGAAGTAAACGTTTTAAACAAGGAACTTTTATAAAAGAAACCAATACTTTCAAAGTTCTATTCAAGGCTTATTAAGGCTTTTAATCCTTTATAATCATTGTGCGCAGACTCAAGCCTGGCTTCTCAAACTTCAATCAAAAGTAACACTTTAAAGCATAACGTTCAAGTAACGTTCAAGTAATAACCACAATAGTTCAAGTAAACAAGTTATTCAAGAATTGGCTCAATATCACAATAATATTCAAACCACTCAAGTAAACACGTACACACATGCATATAGTCATTGAATATCCCTAGGCAATCCTCTCTTACCTTCGGTGAAGGTAAGGAGATTAGATGCTCGAAGAGGTATACCATGAACGTCCTTGTTTTCTCCGCGATGGAAGTCTAAGGTTGTAACACAAAATCACATGTTAAAATCAAACAAGAACACTAAACCACAAGGTATAGGTTTGTCCAAGACTAGTTCTTAGGGTTAGAGATTCCCGAAAATTATACAACTCATGGAATTATGATCCTTCGGTGTTAGGAGTTCATAAACAATGATCATTTAAAAAAGTTGAATTAAAATCCCACTAAGTTATAAACTTAGGGTATTCGGCCAAGGCTAGTAAAGTAGGTTAGCATTCACTAACCTTTCCAATCTCTTAGGTTTAGCATCCATATGTATTAAGGAGCTCAAAACCATGATCATTTTGGGAAAATAAGAACAAAGTATCCTAGGTCCCTAACCTTCTACGTTCGGCCTTCATAGGATTTATAGGCTAGAAATATTTAAACTTTCCAATCTCACTACAACAGAAATGACTTTAGATAGTGTTTCCGGATGCCTTTTAATAGCGTTTGTAACCGCTATCTATGCCACCGCTATTAAAAGTCGTTAGCAAAGATAGCATTTAAGAAGTGCTATTAAAAGGTGATCTTAGATAGCGTTTCCGTGTACAAACGCTATCTAAAGTCAGACTTTAGATAGCGTTTGTACACGGAAACGCTATCTAAAGTCTGCCTTTAGATAGCATTTGTTAATACAAATGCTATCTAAAGTCAGCCTTTAGATAGCGTTTGTTTTAACAAATGCTATCTAAAGGCAGACTTTAGATAGCGTTTAAAGAAACAAGCACTATCTAAAGTTTGACTTTAGATAGTATTTGTTTTAACAAATGCTATCTAAAGTCTGCCTTTAGATAGCATTTGTTAAAACAAACGCTATCCATTCCCCTTTTTTTTTAGTTTACCTATTTCTTAACTTTACCTCCATTCCTACATATTGTTTATAAAAAACAGAAAGTTTACACAAAGAAATGAAGCACAATCCATATGCATATATAACAAGCTGCTTTGACAATTCATACATGACTTGATAATATTAACAATGATCAATAAACTCAAATCATCATCATCATACGTGCATTCTAAGCATTTGAAGATTATAATTGAAAGGAATAAAATTACAAGATGTAAATACAAATATTAATTTATAAGTATCTGTATATCTCAACTATTTTACAACCATTCACTCCAGTGATTAATTTTCAGCATCATGGTTTCTCTGAGACATCAGGCTCAATTGGTAAGTGGCATATGATGGCAGATTCATACACTTTGTTAGAGGAGAGGAGTCTCTGATCGGTGAGATAAATGGTGTTCCACGCTCCTGTTTTGCATGTATTCATAAATCAGAAGCCACTGGATTCCTCTTTCATCATCAAAGACACGATATCCCACTAGTTTCACAAGATTGGGATGCTCAGCAATGCCCAGAACATTCACTTCTGTCACCCATTCAAATATTTTTACATGATACTCAAAACTCTTGTCCTTTTTGATAAATAAATTAAACATATCAGAATGCTACAAAATAACATGAAAGAACTTCTAACTGAGATTATAGCATTGATAACCGATTAAAAACATGTATTGCCTAAAAATGTAGAAGCTCCTAATATAAGGGAGGGTTAGAACATTTCCATGTTAACAATTCAAACTTAAGTACAATGCTTTCTCTGATGCAACAGAGCAAAAATATTTCTAGTTCTACACCCTAACCTTAAGTTTAAGTACTTTAACCTATAGTAAAAATCTAAACATGGATATGGCAACTAAACATATCAAATCATCAACTGAGTACAGGAATCTAATAAAGTGTAGACCTTTCCTAATTATCCAACAAAAGACTATAGAAGCCATATAAAAATGAAACCAAACAATCATGTCAACAAGCTTCTGTACATTAACTATTTAATTTAAAGAATTAAGTGTTAGGCATCTGAAGTTTTGAAGCAACATGAAGATGAATTGCTGAAAGAACCTTCATCAAAAGGCAATGGATGAATTGCGGAAAGAACCTTCATCAAAAGGCAATGGAGACAATGGAATTTGGAAAGAAGCCCTATACCATTAACCTATGCATAAATCAGGCACCATATCAATAAAGACTAAAAATCTAATTATCAAAGAAAAAAAATAAAAACTAAAAAACTAAACCTTCACATTACAGAACATGAATACTTGAACAAGAATATCTTGTCGTAACTCAGAAATTCAAATATAAGGATTTCACATACCAATGAGTATTGGTGCAACTACTGTGATCAATTTGACATAATCAAATAAACTTTTCAACAATATAGCGACACCAATCTTCCTTGACTTCAGATAGTTGAGTCGTGGAGTATGTTGAGCATTTGAAGTCAGGGAAGTACTGCGACATAAAAATTAAATAAATTAAGTTACAATTGATAAAACATTTGAACAGTCACAGTTAAAAGCTAAGTAAACAACATACCGCCATTGGTATTTTAACTTGGTTCTGTAAGATAATTTCCTTCATGAAACGCATGACATAGTACCCACAATCTGTATCGTTGGGTTGTCTTGGGTACTATAAAAAATAAAATAGTAAATCAATATAGTTTTTTTTATATCTAATTGCGCATTAAGTTTTTGCAAATATACCTTTATCTGAATCCATTTAATGTTGGTTGCCTTTAAACGCGGCACCTTAGCTCCGCTACGTGCGCGATAAACTTGCAAAGCACTAATCACAAAATCAAACAGACTTCATTAAGAAACATATTTTCAATCATCACAAGCACACACATGCTTTTTTTTTATTTTGAACCACTACAGCCACAACCCAGTATATGCCAATTCAACATATTTATTCTAATGTCAAAAATCAAAAGCACATTAGGACCATGACAACTAGCAACATGTATCTACCATGGAAGCCATTCGACAGAATAATAGAAAATCAGAAATATAAAAGCATGCTTACTTATTGAACAGATTCTTTAATTCTGGGCGATTCCTAGGATCAACATGCAAGGAATCCAGATAGTAAATAATCTCTTCAATAGTATTTATCGTGCACAGCACCCAATGATTCCTACAAAAATGTTGAGATAACAAATCCTAAGCACCTCAACTTTTATATAATTCATTATTGTGAATTAAGTCCTATAGGATAAGTGACTCACCCAACATTGCACGACGCTAGAAACAAGGGCTGATATTCTCTTTCTGTAGTTGCAAACCGGTCAGCTATATACGTTATCTGTGAATCCCTCCCGAAGAAGCCGTATGTATTTGTTTGGTGTGGGGACAAGAACAGAAACCTCCTCGTTTTTTACTTTGGAAGCAATAATTCTTCATACAAATACCTTCAATTAAAATATAAAAATAGATTACACCAATGACATCAATATTTAAATGGAAAGACTAAAAAAATATTCTACACTTTAAGCCTGATTTAGTACCTGATATATACGGAAATAACGGAGGCAGATACCCATTCATGATTTACAATTTCTCTGATATTTTCAGTATTGATCATATCAATGATATGATGACCAAAAATATTTTGTTCTATCTCTATGTCCAATTGGTCATCATTTTTCATATTCTTTCGTTCATGTATTTTAAGAAAATTTAAATATTCCAGAGAAATGTTAGTTGAACCAGCTGTAGGAGGGTTGGCCTCAGAGTTGCCTCCTTTATTTTCCTTGGTTGTAATTGACTCCTTTGTATATTCAGACACTCTGCCCTTGCCTTTAGATTTTGCAGGTGCCTGGAAATTTTGCATTTCAATATGCCAGTTAGTGATCAACTAATGTAATAAATATACGCCGTATATGAAAAGGTGGAAAAATGCAATTACATACCATATTAATTACAACCACGAGATCAATTGGCCATGCAACATAAGTACCTATTGCATCTCTTATTGTCATTACATCTGCATCATCGATAGGTACCGACAATGGCGCATCCCCCTCAGCATACCCCTTACGTGATGCTTTGTAAGGGCATGCAGGATCTAACGCTCTATTGCGATTTTCATTGCTTAATTTCTATTCAGACACATATAAGTAATATTAATACATGGTTAATGTCATATGTATACATATAATTATAAGGACCAACGTGATATTAAACATACCAGGAATCGTGAATCTCCTGTGCGTATTGCTACAAAATCTACCCACTCATCCCTTGATATGTGTGGATATTGTGATGGAGGTTCCTCTATGATACTCCCGTTAGCATCTCTTAGAATTTTTTTTGTCAATCTAGTTCTGAATGCCCGATGTAGGTTACCGGCTTCCTGAAGTACAAATTTTTTTCAAGATTCATCAACATTAAAAGACATATGCAAAACAATATAAACGTGTCAAAGTAAGTATGTTTACATAGTTTACAATATAATTCACAAATTTTAATAATTACCTGTACATCAGCCCATATGTTCTCTTTGAAAGCATCCAAAGCTTCATCCTTCCAATTAGAACAGATAATTGGGACCGTTTGCCGAACAACGACCCCAATGTAAATCTTCAATATTTTTCCATTGGCACGAATTGGTTGGTCCAAATAATTCCATTCAACCTAATAAAAATAATAAAGTAATTAAATCTAGATATCAAACAACATTATGAAATCCTTAGATTAGTAAGTAAATTACCTCAAATTTTTGTCCTTTACTCCTAGCGCGGATGACCGCCTTCATAACAGTTGGCCCACGTCGCGTCACTTTGGTAGCACTAGCATTATTGGAAGATGCCATTTACCTACAAAAAAATTAGACACAAGTAAAACATCATTGGACATTAATATAATATTAATTGATGCAAAATATAAAACATCACTGGATAACAAAATCAACACTAGCATTACCAGAAGATGCTAATTATAATATAAAAGGATCAGAAAGTTCATTTAAACACCAACACTACATACATGTTTAAGTCAACCTTTTTCTTTTCTTCATTGGATTGATATTTGTTTGTCCTTTATTAGTACGAAATGGTGGATTGACCAAAAGCCCCTCATCATGATCATCTCTCATATACATACCATCATCCCTAGTTGGATCAATCTCAAGTGATTGTAATGTCCCGACGAAAGGATCATCTTCAATATCAACATCTCCATGGTCTTGATCATCAATCTTAGTAATTATTTTGTTAGTCAAAAGAACAATGGACCTTTTCATATCAGCTGGATCAGTGACATAGAACACTTGTTGAGCTTGAGATGCTAATATAAAAGGCTCATCTTTATACCCCACCCTATTAAGATCCACCTGCATGAACCCTGACTCATCAATCTGAACACCGTTATTATTGTCAACCCACTTACAACCAAACACACCAACCTTAAACTTTGTGTAATCCAACTCCCATATGCGTTCAATGACGCCGAAGTATGACATATTTGCATATATGGGGTTTCTGTCTTTGGCACTTGAGATATGCATCGACTGAGCTACAAGAGTCACACCTCTGTTTTGCATTGTACTCCGACCATCTTGTTCATTTGTATAGAATGTGTGCCCGTTAATTTGATAACCATGGTAAGAGAAGACATGCAAACTTGGACCTTTGGCTAACCATCACAATCTATTTGAAACTGAAGTAGCATTTTCAGTCAACTCTGCAAAAATGTGATCTCTTAGCCACGTTATAACACAACGATTGTGTTCTCTAGTTAGCCAATTTTGATTCTTATTTGGATACAAACTCTTAAGCATGTCCTTGTGTTTTTCAACATATGGCTCAACCTCATCGGCATTGTGCAGAACATATAAGTGTGCTTGCTCCCATTCTGTCCTTGATATAGTCACTATTTCAGTTCCAGTAATTCCTTGCCCCATCATTCTCCATGTGTGACGAGACTTTGGCAGCCCTATAGAATCAGCATTGGATAGGTATTCGGTACAGAATTCAACAGCTTCTTCGACAATATACCGTTCAACAATACAACCTTTTGGTCGTGATCAGTTTTTCACATACCCTTTTAATATCTTCATATAACGCTCAATCGGGTACATCCATCTCATATAAGCTAGCCCACACAATTGTGTCTCTCTAACAAGGTGAATGGTTAGATGAACCATTATGTCAAAGAATGAAGGTGGAAAGTACATCTCAAGCTCGCATAAAGTCACAACAATTTCTCTTTGCAATGATGGCAACTTCCCAAGGTCAATCACTTTGCTGTAAATTGCCTTGAAGAAGAAACATAGTTTAGTTAAGGCCGCCCGCACTTTGTTAGGTAAAATAGACCGTATACCAATGGGTATCAACTGCTCCATGAGAACATGACAATCGTGGGACTTTAGACCTTTTAACTTGAGATCTTTCATCAATATGAGGTTCCTAATGTTTGAAGAGTACCCTTCCGGAACCTTAACTCCGTCAAGAAACTTACAAAAAACAGTTTTTTCTTTTCTAGATAGAGTGTGAGCAGCCGGAGGAAGATATGTACTTTTACCCTTCTTCGTCGGTCCCAATTCTATTCTAATTCCCATACTAACCAAGTCCAACCTTGTATTGATGCCATCTTTAGTCTTCCCTGGCACATTGAGTAACGTACCAAGGACACTATCACAAATATTTTTTTCAACGTGCATCACATCGAGGAAATGTCTTACATATAATGATTTCCAATATGGCAACTCAAAGAAAATCGACATTTTCTTCCACTCTCTTGTGACAATATCTCTCGCAAAAAGGTTTACCGAATTGGATATTCAAATCCTTTACCTTTTCAAAAAGTTGATCACCCGTCAACGGTGAAGGAGCTCTACCTTCTTCCGAGTTCCCATTGAACGCCTTTCTCCACCACCGGTAATGATGACTTGGATGCAAAAATCTACGATACCCAAGAAAGACATTCTTCTTACAATGTTCTAACCTCATCCAATCCGTACCCTCTTCACATATAGGGCATGCACACTAACCCTTGATGCTATATCCTGACAGATTACCGTAGGCTGGAAAATCATTAATTGTGCCAAACAACATAGCTCTCAAATTGAAACTTTCTTCCTTATACCCATCATACACCTCCACACCTGTCTCCCACAGTTGTTTCAAGTCTTCAATCAAAGGATTCAAATAGACGTCTATATCATTTCCTGGTTGTTTGGGCCCAGAAATTAACATAGATAACATAATAAATTTGAGCTTCATGCAAAGCCATGGGGATAGGTTATAAATCACCAAAATCACAGGTCATGTACTGTGAGAGCTACTTTGAACACCATGCGGGTTAAATCCGTCAGTAGCCAATGCTTGCCATCTTTGATCCTTTCATCCTCATGCCATGTCAAGTGCTTTGAATCTTCTGAACTACGGTACATGCGCCTAAATCTGGGTATTATGGGAAAATACCACACAACCTTCTCTGGATCTGATTCTTTCTTCTTATATCGTGAGGCATTACATTTAGGACACATCTTTAACGATACATATTCATTCCGAAATAAAATGCAATCGTTAGGACAAGCATGTATCCTCTCGTAGCTCATGCCAATAGAACGTAACATTTGTTTAGCCTCATATGTCCGACTAGGAAGCACATTATCCTCCGGCAACATGTCTTTCAATAGTGTGAGTAAGTCCGTAAAGCTCTTATCAGTCCATCCGTTGCCCGATTTCAAGTTATACAACTTTAACATCGCCGACAATCTTGTGAATTTAGTACAACCATCATACAACGGTTGCTCTGCATCACTTACCAACCTCTCAAACATTTGAGGACAATCCTGAAGATCCTCTTCAACAACATTTGCAATGTCTTCAAAACGATCGCCCTCATAAGTATTTGTGTCGGTATCGTTTGATGAATATCTCACACGATTCCTCATTTCACTAGACTCAGCTCTTGTCTCACCATGTTTTGTCCAACATGTATAACTTTGATCGATTCCATTACACACTAAATGTTCTTCCAACTCGGCTGCACTAACTCGCCTTGCATAACAACAATCTAAACAAGGACATATGATTGTACTAGGGTTTTCTGCATGCCGAACTGCAAACCTAATGAACTCTTTCATCCCATCCTCATACTCCTTCGTTAAATGATTGGCAGACATCCATTTCCGATCCATGCTTTCCCGATCTACAAAAATATTTATTAAACATATTTACTTTGAGTTTAGAGTGGTTGATGTCTACATGCAATGTATACAGGTTAAAATAAACATCCCTAATGCGACAACTAAAGGATTAAAAAAAACAAATACCTAGTAAAAGAAATCCTTTGTGGGTGGGGAATGATAGAAAGTAAAGTAGCAATGCCAAGTTAAAGCAAAACAACACTAGAATGGCAGAATTCAAGGTCTTCCTTGCTATATGCTAATTTAGCTGGTCTAGTTTTCTCTTTTGTATTGGTTGGAATGTCCTATCCTTGTATTGTTTACGGGTTGTGACCATTGAGACTGTGATAGTTTGATAGATCCCGTTGCATGAGCAGGAACAGAAACGGGGAACCTATCCCTCACATGCACCAGTTAATGATGTGGGCTTGGGTCAGCAAAGAAATGAAAGGAATGAAAACTGTAACTGGTTTTTCGCATGGCAAATTGAGTGTGGACAGGGGATGTGTATTAGTGGGGAAGCATCAAAAGGGAAAGATGGGAGAGAGGGGGGGTATTCAGTTGGGTAAAGGAAAGGATCAGTGTAGCAGTTTCAGGTCCCTTGAACCTGTTGTATCTTTTCAGTTCAAGGAGAGGATGAGGAGCATTGAAAGAAATTTAATAAAACTGTACTTATCTTCAGTTTTCTATCATATCATTACAGAGTACAGCATTCCATTAACTATTGCATAATATAGAATACTAAGTGTGTTTAAAATATTAATCAGATTTGTTAGATTCCCATGACACCGTCCTAGTACCATGAGTAGAGTAGAAGATACCATGAACCCAGCATTGATGATGAAAAACAGTGTGGCAGGATAAGAATTCTAAAGGTATATTAGTATCTAAACATAAAGGTATATATTTTCCACAAATATCAATCCATAACATACAAATTACAAATGCAGGCTTTTTTTGGGCAGAACTCATTTCAACTGACCGGAGATGAACAAGTCAATATGCAAAAATGAGATTTCCTTGGCCTTCAATGCCCGATAATACCCTCTTCTACAGCATATAGAGATGAAAATTTAATAGTAATCAACATTCAACTCTAATACAGTTTCATTTGCAAAGGGTGAAGAACAAAACAATCTCAAAACGGTGGAGTTCTAAGGTGTAAACATTGAAATGGACAAGGACACCTTACAACAACATCATAATATTTCTGTATCAACTTCAACTCAGCATAAGGAGCATAAAAGAAACTTCCATAAACTCACCTCACCTGGATGAAAGAACTACTTGTGGAACAAAAGGAGTGTAAGCTGTTTCCCTCTCAGCTGCAAGACGTTGTGCCTTCTGGAACTCCTTCAATACTGCCTGAAAATCTTTTGCAAGCTTAGCATCTGTTATCTTCTTGTTTGCCTGCAAACACAAGAAAGGCCTTCAATATATCCTTTTTTTCAAGGTAAAACAATTGAATATCATGTTAGCCAATAAATCAAATCAATATATAACTGCAAAAACTACAGAATAGGCATTCTAAGTCCAGAAATGCTCCAGAAATGCAATCAAGAGCTCAGGCTTATTACAGAACAGAATGAATTGAAACTGCAACAACTCTTTAACCAAATAGATTCAAAAGGAAAAAAAATAGAACAGATGTCACAAGAACTAGAAGTTAAGTCCAAACAACTTGAAGAGGCTCATAGGCACAGTGATCAAAAGGATGCTGCATTTTCAAAGCAAATTCAAATGCTCAGATCTGAAATTAAAAAGATGATGGCAGAGGAGTATGCATTGTCTAAACCCAAACTAACAAAGAACATAACTGAGTTGGAAAGGACAGATGCAGAAAAAAGATACGAAGAGCGACCAACAATGACACTAAACGGTGATGAGATGATACTTGACACCCTACTGTCAGAAGTAGAAACATTTAAGATCCAGCATAATGAAGTAAAACATAGTTTGCACAACGAACAAGTTGAGAAGGAAAATATGAAGAAACAAGTATCTAAATTAGAAGCAGATCTGAAGAAAAAGGAAGCAGAATTAAGTGCTTCCTTGTGTACCAGTGAACCCTAACAGCCACATGCATTAACGCAAGAAGCATGCTTGAAACCCAAAATTAGCACATTATCACACAAACCGAGTTCCAAAAATTCTCCAAACAGAGTTCTTAATCCCAGAAACCCTTGGTTCTTATGAACAAAAATCACATTTTCTAGTTTTAATTCTAACAAAAGTTCACCAAAGACAATCATCATCAGAGTTACTTGCTCATTACCTCTCATTGTTACCAAAATCGGACCAAGAACTCTCAGACCCAAGAACTACATTCATTTTCGTTCGCAATAGGGGAGAGGGACATAGAGAGCATACCTTGGTCGTAGGTGGTGTGGCGATGAGTGGCGGAGCAATTGGGGCGTGAGAGGGAGTCTGAGGCGTGAGAGCAACAGTGAGAGGGAGAAGGCGTGAGAGGGGACGAGCTCTGCGGAGATGGCAACCCTAGAATTGAACTGAGGTCAGTGGTACGCAGAAACTGAGAATTGAAGGATGAAAGGATATTAAAAGTTTATTTTATTTTATTTTATTTTTTTATTTCAAATTACAAAAGATAGCGTTTCCATGTGGAACCGCTATCTTAGGTTGTTAGTTAAGATAGCACTTCCTGATGGAATCGCTATCTTTTCCTGTAGGGGGACTTTTAATAGCGGTTCCTTAAGGAAACGCTATCTTAGGTATCACCTAAGATAGCATTTCCTTAAGGAAACGCTATTAAAAGTCCCCCCATCACTTTTAATAGCATTTCCACACGGAAATGCTATAAAAGGTACGTTATTAAAAGTCTAATCTGTTGTAGTGTCTCTTAGACTTAGCATCCAAATATCTTATGGAGCTCAAGTCCATGATCATCTTGGAAAACAATGGAAACTTAAACATTCCAATCTCTTAGACTTGGCATCCAAATATCTTATGGACTCAAGTCCATGATCATCTTGGAAAAATGAAAGTAATACATACTAGCTTTAATAACATAGAATAAACAAATTAGAAATCCTTAAACTTTCCAATCTCTTAGACTTGGCATCCAAATATCTTATGGAGCTCAAGAACATGATCATTTGGAAAAATAAAAACTCAAACATCCTAGCACCTAAACTCTAAGTTTCGGCCATCATAGGATGATGAGGAAAATATTCTTTGTTTAACAATAACTCTTCGGTTTAGAATCACAAGGTATTAAGAGTTCTAAATCCATGATCAATACTTGGAAAGTTGAAACATAGTATCCTAGGACTACTTATTCATATTTTTCGGCCATCATAGGAACAAGCTATCAAAACTTCCAAGATTTATAGATTCAAGATCAAGGGATAGTTAGAAACTCAAACACATGATCATATTCCAAAAGTTGAAACAAAAACTTCCTAGGTCACAAATGCAAGCATTTGGCCTTCATTGGAAGAGATGGATAGAGATTTTTATTTAACACAACCTCTTAGTATTTGAAAATATAAGTTAATACAAGACTATAGAAAGTGGTTTCAACTCAAAAGGAGTTTTCTACCATTTTAGAGAGATTTTAGAAGTTTAAAGCATATAAAGAACACATAAAGTAAACTAATAAATAAAAGATGAAACTTTCAAAAAGATTTATATGAGAGAATTACCCTTAGTATAAGGAAGAACTTTAATATAGAACTTAAGTAGAAAAGATGAATAAAAACTAAAGCTTTAAGAGCTTGAACTTTTAGAAGAAAGAAGAAGATGAAGGTTTAATGGAGTTTGAAGGAGGAAGATGATGAAGTGAAAATGAAAGGGGTATATATAGGGAAAGGGGGAGAGTTACACGGCCAAAGGGGGGGAGGGGGGGGGGGGGGGGTTGTTGAGCAAGCTTGCTGGTTTAATGCTTGATTGGATGGAAGAACAGAGAGAAAAGACCTTTGGATTAGAATAGTATTATAATTTGAAAAGTGCGATGATTGTACTTTTAGAGTGTGTCATAGCCTCTTCCATCATGTCTCCTTACTTCTTTTATGGTCCCTAATCTGCTCCATTTCGTACCCGGTTGCATTTCCGATCGTAATTCTTCCGACGTTTTGCCCGAATAAAATATTTTATTTTATTTTTGCACGAAAATTTTCAAAATAACCAAGGTTGAAGGAAACATAATAAAAATACTAACTGTCTCGTTCACGGGTCAAAATTAGGTTTTATGCACAGTAAACTTGTCCCGACAGTGAAAATGCAGACTTCCTTCCATCTGAATTTTGAACCGAAATTTTTACCGTAACTTCATATGATATAACAACACAAGAAAATGATTTTATTTTAATTAAAATCATCCTCTGAATTTAATCTAAAATAAACACATTTAAATATGTATGTACTGGTACAAAAAGCATAGGAAAAACAGGGTGTTACATTTATAACCCAGAGAAACCATAAAGTTACTAAACCTTCCAAACCAAGCACGAGGAGACTGTTTGAACCCATATAAAGCCTTCCTTAATTTGCATTCCATATTCCCTCCACCAGTAGGGTCATATCCTGGTGGAATCTCCATATATACTTCTTCTTCTAAGTTTCCTTGTATAAAGGCATTTTTTACATCAAATTGGTGTAATTCACAACCAAAGTGTGTGCTAAGGATAATCCTGACTGTATTCATTGCTCATAATCAATTCCATGTGTCTGAGTATACCTTTCGCACCAGTATACCTTTCGCACCAGTCTTGCCTTATACCGATCCACTATCCCTTCGAACCAATATTTCACTATATAGATTCATCTGGATCCGACTATCCTCTTATCCTTTGGTTTCTCAACAATCTCACAGGTCTTATTTTACTCCAAAGCACTCATCTCTTCATGCATGGCTTGAACCCAGTTCTCATCCATTAAAGCATCTTGTACTGAAGTAGGTACTTTGATAGAATCGATTGTTGAAATAAAGCTCTGGTGCTGTAATGAGAGGTTGTTGGTTGTGGCTTCAAATACTCAAGAAGAGGGGGGGGGGGGGGAGGGGGGGTTGAGTATGTGTTATTTTGAAAACTTTTCCCCTTTTTTGCAAAAACTGAAACTTTTCCTCAGTTTCTTGAAAAATTTTGTCAAGCAACTTAAACCAAAACAAGTTTTTGCTATGTGATAGATTCAAAACTTTATTATTTTACAAGAAAGAGAGAGATGAAAAGATTGATTGAGATATTGTGCATTCACTGATTTGCTCCTTAACAATTTTCCTAATAACACATTCATCAAATAAATCAATTAAAAGAGTTAAGGGATAGAGAGAAATGCAAACCGAGATTTTATCCTGGTTCGGCTACCTCCTCTGGTAACCTACATCCAGTCCCCACTTTGCAGTGAGTTTCGTCCACTAACAATCAAAACAATTACAGGATTCTTTACAAGCTTCAACTCCCAAGTTCCTTCTACCCAATTGAAAGCTTTTCAGTCAAAGCAATATTGTAATTCCCAAAAGTCCCTTCTACTCTTGTCAAACCACCAAGAGTCCGTTCTACTCTTGATCTACACAGAGACAACACCTTCTCTCTAATCTTCATTTTTCAGCAAGAAAGGATTTTGATTCGGATTCTAAGAAATCAGAAATTACAAATTGAAGTTCTAACAGAAATATATCAGGTATTCTCAATGAAAAGATCTCTCAAAGAGTTCGTGGTTAATCTTAGTATTGAGTAAATTCGTGTTTAGAAAGTGTTTGCCCAAGCCTTTATATAGATGTTTGTCAAAATAGATCGGTTGGGCATACTTCAAAAGTCAGTTAAGATCAAAACAAACTTTCGTTGAAAAATACAGTTATCAGTCAATCGAATGTCTAATCGATGTATTAATCCAAGATTCAATTTTTATAAATGAATACATCGAATGCCTAATCGATTGTGTTCTTGAAAAATATTGATTCTGACTGATACACAGATGTGTACATAGATTGTGTTCTTGAAAAACATAAGAGTTCTCAGCCCAGAAGTCTTTACGTCGATTGGTAAATCGATTGCATATTGGATTTCAAAATCCTTTGCCTCTATTTGGGCTTATGCATCGAGGTACTAATCGATTGTTCTATCATTTTTAAAAGACTTAACTTATGTTGTGTTTACACCGATGTACCAATCGATTGTATGCATGTTTCCATAAGTGTTGGCTTCTGTTCAGCCTTATGCATCGATTGGTCAATCGACTGTAAGCTTCTTTCAAAAAGTGTCAGCTTCTGTTTTATCCTATACATTGATTGTGCAATCGATGTACTAAAGCTTGTTTTGCATTTTTATCAAGTCAATCACAATCAATCGATGTATACATTGATGTATACATTTTATACATTGATGTACACATTGGTTTTCATTAGAAATTAGTTAATTAACTGAATGTACATCGATGTACACATAGATGTACAGAACTTTCAATTAATTCTTTTTCCTTCTAAGTTCATTTTACTATGTGAAAACCTTTTTAGTTTGTTTTTATGAGAGCTATTTCAAAAAGAAAAACTTAACATATCTCTTTACATTGATACTCTAATATTTCTTGAGATCCTTCGAGATTCTTCTTTGTAGTTCTTCATCTTCAAGCATTCCTTCATGATCCTTCTTTTGCTCCTTTGATCCTTTGCATACTTTTCCTTGCACTGATTATATCTTATACAAACATACAAGCTTGGAAAGAAATTAGTGAATCAAAGTGTAATTCTAGTTAGTTTAGTCATTATTTAAAACATATTAGGGTCATTTTTCCACAGAGGTGTTTAGTGGACACAAATTGAGAAATAGGAAATTTGGCACATGCTCTTTTTCCTTTTATCAAAGCAATTGGTAAGTCATCAGGGTTGGGTTCACAATTATTATTCAAAGGACTACCCAAAGGCTCAGGGTTACGAATATTTACCTCCAAGTCAGACGACTGAGGTTGCTGTTGGACCAGGTCGAGTTTTTTTTGTCGCTAAAAATGAGTCCTGATATCGTCTCATATTATTTTGAAAAATAAATTAAAAAAGGTTGAATATGTAAGATATGAAAATTATTTTTCTTCATTTGTATGAATAGGCATATAATATTCTAAGTGTAAATAGTGAAATTCGTGATAATTAAACATAGAAGGTAGAGTAAAATCTCTTGTAACATGCCATTGTCTTATAATTTTTACTTATAATACTCGATTTTGTTTTTTATGTTTAAAGTATTTTATATGACAAAGATGTATATTTCTTTAGAAGAAGTAAGCTAATTTTATCAAAGAGTATGTGGACTATTGTAGAGTAAATGAAAGATGGCTTTTGTAGTATTGTTTTCTCAAGTAAATGCAAATCTTATCTAACTGAAATGTAGGAACGGTGTGAGTATGTTTTCAATAAACAAAAGCATCCTTAACAATATAAGTAAGAAATTACGGGATTTTATAATATATTTGGAGCTGATAATAAATATCCGGACTATTAAGAAAGAAGAAGACAGTAAACATTGAATAATTGAAATAATTGTGCAAGGTTTTACTGAGATTAAATAATGAATTTGGCCAAATATATAAGGTTGCCCTTAATTTGCTAAAATGATGGACAAATGTGTTGAAATAAAAATAAAGATAGGTAATTTCACATAAACTTGTGCAAAAGCTGTTAATGAATCCAATAAGTATTATTGTTTTGTTTTGTTTTGTTTATCTCAAACTACTTTTGCTATTCACTGGTGCAGACAAGGGATTCCACATCGGTTATTTTTGGCTTTTCACATCGGTTTTCAAACTGATGTTGAAAAGACCGATGTGGTTTATTGCCACTTTACACATCGGTTTTGAAACCGATGTGTAAAGTACATTTTTAACAGCGGTTTTTATAACAAACCGATGTGGAAAGTTCATTTGTCAATTGGTAACCTATTGGAAATATCACTTTCCACATCGGTTTTCCTAAAACCGATGTGAAAATTTCACTTTCCACATCGGTTTTTTTTTGAAAACCGATGTGTAAAGTGAAATTTCCACATCGGCTTTTTACTAAAACCGATGTGGAAAGTGAAATTTTCACATCGGTTTTGGGAAAACCGATGCGTAAAGTCTCATTTTTTTTATTCTGTTTTTTACATTTCTATCATTCCTTTCCCCTGTTTCAGTAATGCAGATCAATACCAGAATAACATACTGTAAATATTCTCAACACAATCACTTTTGTACGACAAAAACACAACTAATATATACTAAATTTATTACGAACAATACATATGTATGTTCAATTACATTCAGACAACAAAGATAATTAGAAACCAAAAAGCTACATGATATATTATAGACTTCATATCAAAATACATATGATCAGTCAAAAGTACACTATAGCTAGTACATGACAAGTTTTTAAACTAACTACATATATACAAACTATGGTTGGTGCACTTCAAGAAAGAAAGTGGCCGAACACCTCTTTATGTTGTTGATGTCGGAATCAGATAATGGAGTTGGATTGTTGAATATCTGCAAGTTTAATTGGACAAAAGATTATATCTTTTAAGTAATAAACTAACATAAAACATATAACGAATCTATAACTATTACTTCTAATTGTGTCAATTAACATTTACCTCGTGCCATCTTTCAGTGATCCTGGAGGAGATAATTTCCAACATCCACTGCATCACATAGTAGCCACATTCCCATGATCCACGTTGTATACGTGACTACGTACAACGTCGTACTTAGTACAATATATTCATCAACCACTTCTTATGACAGGGTATGGCCCTATCCCATTCGAGAAGAAACTTTTTCAACATTCGGTTAACAGTTAATCCTTAACTCTCATGCTCATAATCGACAAAATTTCGGCAGCATTTCCCTTCGGTCTCCGACATACACTACTTGAACGCGATGACATCCACCACGATAAAGTATGCACCCGGAGAACAAAAGGAAATGTATCAATCCGAACTTTCATCAAGTATATAACATTAGAATCAATGAATAACTATTTTAACTGAATTAAGAAAAAGTTTTTTCCCAAACTGTCCAACTTTGGACAATTCAAGATCCAACACAATGAGCGGTACATTAAGCACATACACGTGTGCTCATTAGTATTGCATCTCAAACGGGAAACTAAGGCTTTACTAATTATTGTGGGCATATTCTCGAATCAAATACATTTTCAAGAAAATACATTAAAACTCCAATGAAAGCTTTTCAGCCAAAACGTACCTTCTGAGAGACAACCCGAGTTGTTATTGTGCAAAGACAGCAGAGAAGTGAACAAAGCAGAGGCAGTAGCACTATGCAACGGAGTCAAAGACACTTGTACGCCTGCCAACTAAAAACTCTTCCTTGAGTTAATCATTCTAGAATTGAGAGAATTCTGTAAATAGTCATTGAAACTTCAATAGGAAAAATACAAGACAGCAAAGCTGAAGAGATCTACAACTTAATGGTATGGTTGATTAATGGTGACACACTTGTAAGTTGTAACTAAATTTCTGAGTAACTGAATGAAACTCACCAGGAACCCTATGACTACTCCTCAAATCAGATCTGCAGTCCAGGAAAATAACACCTGTCAATTTCTTGTTCTTCAAATAAATTATGAAAGTTGGTCAGTGTCAATGATTGGTAGAAATGCTAAATGTTAGAAATGCTTAAAAATGAGTCATATAGGATATGTATGAAGAACTCCGTCAGTAATTCAGTATATAGGTCAACGGCCAAAAAGATCTAACTACTAGAAATTTTATTTAGACGAGCATTAGACATTTTTTACACTTGACAAGAAGATGTATGCTAATTATCTGATTTTCATGTTATAAAGTGAAATCCGTGCTTCTTGTCACTTAAAACTAGAACCAATACCTGTCTCTTAGGTTAATGGTCAAACAACCAATGGCCAAAATCTGTTTCTATTCTTCATTGTACAAATAATAAATGTACTGCCACATCCATTGATGTTTGGCACCATAGGCTAGGTCATATTTCAGACAAATGTTACTCTCTTACACAAAAGCAACGTTGTAATATGCCATCTCTTGTACACAAAAACTGTGATGCTTGTCACTATGAAAAACAAAGAAAGAATTATTTTCCAATTAGCACTTCTGTTTCACAATCTGTTTTGATGTCATAGGTATTTCCTAACCATTAGCTTATGATGCTACCGGTTGCATGACAGTTTGAAGCGTTGTATATTTTTCAATTTATACAACCATGAAACTCCTATTAACAGCTCTTAAAACTCCAGCGGCAACCATGAAAACAGCAAATGGAGCATAGTTTTCCGTGGAAGTCTCAAAAGTTTCTAGGAGAAAAAACATGTACTTTATCCAAAATATGGACATTGATCAAGTTTGACATAACCCAATAAATAAAATAAAGAATCATGAGTCCATAAAAACACTACCTTGAAGCCCATCTTCCTTGTTCCAAATTTAAAATAAAGAATCCAATATTCTATGATAAGAACAATAACAGAAGATGATAGAGCATACCCAATTCCAGCAAGAACATCAACCACAAGTTCTGTAAATGAACCAAGTAATTGACACTTCTCTATCAACAATCTAGACAACAAGTCGAAGCAGACTGTTTTAGTTCTTTAAGATAAATAAGTCACAAAAGAAAAGCACCTAAAAGGACATGGTACACGTTTGACATACCAAAAGGAAAAAGGCAAAATCAAAGGTCCAATGAAAATATTTGCAACTATATGCTCGATGCTCTAACAAACAATAAAAATGATCAGTGCAATAAAGTATGGCTACAAAAATGTTGCAATTCTTGAGACTTTAGAATAATATAATTAATTTGGCTATGAAAAATATGAAACGGAGTTTGAAGGGAGGAATCCTTGGCCAGCAGCAGATAGAGGAGGATATATTATTAATCCGATATTGTCATCCAATAAAGAGAGTTTGTTTATAAGGCTGACAACCAATAAATTGAAATCATAAAATCTCTTTCATCTATCTACAATCTGTATATTTATGAATGAAAACTACATGAAACCCTGAACTCAACTCTCGACAAGGCAAATAAAGCTATCAGAATGGTCCCCCTAGTAGTATCTGAACCCAAAAACTAAAATTTACTAGTTACCACCACTACTTAAATTTACTCCCATTACTGGTACTTATGACAGTAATACTGCAGTTTCAATTGCATATTTTTCGAATCAAATTCCACAACGCATAGCATACATTGCAGTAATCCCATGTCAAATCACAATTTCTGCATAATAACCAAACATAGATAGACTGTAAACAAAAAAGTAAAAGAAAAATACCTTTCACGCCTTGAGAGATAGAGATGGGAGGGAGAAGCAGAAGCAGAAGCGGAGGCAGCAACGGAGACCGGCGAGCAGCAGGGAGAGACACAGATGGGAGGCCGCGACGAAGCAGTAGGGACGAAGCAAAGAGCAGTGAGAGAGATGGAGAAGCAGTGACATAGGAATGAAAGACAAATGGAATGGAAGACGGCGCGAAGAGTATGAGGGAATGAAAATAGTAACTTAGGTTAATTTTTGTCAAATATTACACATCGGTTTAAAAAAAACCGATGTGGTTAGTGTAATTTCACATCGGTTTCCATATAACCGATGTAGAAACTTACAATTTATTTTAAAATTTCATTTTTTTAATTTACTACATCGGTTATTGGAAAACCGATGTGTAATCTTACGACTGATTAAAAAAATTTATTTTTGTTTCCCTTTTCCACATCGGTTATTCAAAACCGATGTCTAATGTTATGTCTAACGATTTTTTTTTTGGTTTCACTTTTCCACATCAGTTTTATTTAAAACCGATGTTAAATATTTTTATCACATCGGTTTATCTATAACCGATGTTAAAATATTTCAGTTTATTTTCAAAAATGCCACCGCCTCCTATTTCACACCGGTTTTCTTAAAACCGATGTTAAAAAACTGATGTTAAATGTATATTTTGCACAAGTGATTATTACCTATGTTGAAAATTTTCCAGCGTGTGTACTTATTTCAAATATCTTTGCAACTATAAATCTTCCTATCAATTATCAAGATATATCATGTATTAAAAGAGAATATAGAAGCTACCTGCAATGCCTTCAAAGTTATTCTTTTTTTTTTTTCTGCAGTATCCTAGTTTGGTAATAAGGAATTAAGGGTTTTATAACTCCCACTCATCATGCACCCATTTTGGATCCTTATATATTGTCAAATAGAGCAAAAGATTATAATGGGTTACATTACAAACAACCCCACATGCGACTAACTACCCACAACATGTTGAAGGAAAAGTTGCAGCATACTAGAATGCCAAAGTTATGAGATAAATTGTGCAAATGGCATACCATATAGATAAAAGGAAAAATTTATCAACTCTTACATGAAAGGAGTTCAAATGAAACTTTAGATGTTGAAAAAAGAGCTCAAATGAAAATGCAAATGGTTCAGAGAGTAAAACAAAGGAAAGATTGTTTGATGGCTTGCAAGAGGAAAGACTTCTTTTTTGTAATATTCAAATATAGAGTATTTGTTAAGACGAATCTGGGCAAGTATACCCAGTCGTGCAAGTAATACGGTGGTAAGACCGGTTTATCGTATCCACGGGGACTGCTACAATTACTAACACTTACCAAACCAATTACTATCTAAGCGGATTCTTGGATTGAAGAGAGTTCTAAACTAACAAAAGCTAGGACTAACAACATAAGAAAAACAAACTCTTTTTGTACTTTTCTCAAACACTTGGAAGGCAATAAAAGATGGGTTTTAAATATGATAAAAGATGTTGGGATTAGGTTCACCAAACTTCATTCTCATGCAATGAAATGAGCCACAAACAGTTTCTACTTCAATTATGACAATCAATCCACTAAATTACTCAAACCCCGATCCCTCGGATGGCAAGAGCCTAACTCCACTAATAGACCCTAATTCCTTAGGTGGCCTAGATTAATGAAATTGCATTATGATTAGGGATTACACGATTGCTAATAAACCTAGTTCCATTCCTAGATACAAGGCTTATCAAGTGATTAATCTCAATTCCGGTTATGATACGAACGTCCCCATTGCATACCAAAACACATATCAAGTCATGGGGGTGCTAGCCACAACAAGCATTAAGCACAGAGAATCAATCACTCAATAATGAAGTAAAAACCACATTGCAATATCAAGTCATATACATGAGAAATCAGAAATGGCTACCCTAACCCCAACAATGGGAGTTTAGTTACACATCATCAAAGGAGAAGGGAAAAGGAAAGATACTAAGATGGAAGAAGGGAAACACTCCATGGAAGGATGAACCCAGCCACCACAGTCACCAAGAATCGTCCCCTAGGGTTTCTCTGGGCTGCCTCCTTTTCTCTGCTCCAAAAACTGCCCCAGTTCTGTCTGCTGTGTTTCTTTAAATAGACCTGCTGCGCGTCACGGCCGTGATGGCCATCACGGCCAGGCCGTGACGGATTCTGTCTCTGGCAGTTTTGGCAACTTTTAGTCTCTCGCGTGGCGAGCATTTGCTCGCGTCGCGAGCCCTCTGTTCACGCCTGTGATCTCCATCACGGCCAAGCCGTGATGGATTCTGACTTGTGGTGGTTTTGGGTCACGGCCGTGATGTACATCACGGCTAGGCCGTGACAGACTCTGACTTCAGCCTTTCTGCCTTTTCAATTTTTCTCGATCATGGCCGTGATGGGCATCACGGTTGGGCCGTGATGGGCTCTGTTTGGGTCATTTTCTTCACTTTTAAGGCTCTAAATCATCCAATCTTCATCATGGCCAAACCTTGGGCATTTAATCATGAATTCCTGCAAAACAACACCACAACACCGCTTCACCCGTTCCAAGGGAAAATCTAACTAAAATCAAATAAAGAATGCCTAATCTATATGCAAAATGCATGCAAAAGTGTACATAAAATATCATGTAAAATCACACTATCAGTATTCTATTATATTATTTTAAATATATATATGTGTGTTTGTTATATTCAATATATATATATGTGTTTGTGTTATTTTCAATAAGACCGCATATATATATTTTTTATTTTCAATAAAATTATGATAAGTATGTGTTCATGACATCATGTCACAATAAAATATTACTTTTTTTGATATATCTTTTTTTATTTTGAAAAAAATCTATATGAACTTGATGTTACAGACCATGCCTAAACCCTTGCATCAGGTACCTTTTTCTGTTGCCACTATTGTCGTGAGTAGTATATATGCAGATCCATAATACAACTTAGAAGTATTAAGTTGTATTATCCTGAACCATAATATAGCTTAAATATTTTTAGAAATATTATGGTTAGATGCATCTTACTAAGATGATTAAGTTTACATGTACAACAACTTTTTTATGTCTAGAAGGAAAAGGTCATGGTTACTTCAATCATATTTGGTACATGATATATTCCAAACAAAGGAAAGTTCAACGAACTTCTTTTGTTTTTGACAAATTATTTGCCAACTGTTAATCCAATCAAAACAAAATCTACAAATTTTACGACAATAAGTCCACCAAGTCCACCTCAAAAAGTTGATCAATTCTAGGGCAAAATGCACTTGCTTTCCTAGCAATCCTCCTAGCATAAAGGGAGAAAAAATCACCACCGACAACTTACCTGGAACGTGACACAAAATATCCAATTGTAGTGCACATAGTAATCAGGAAGCAAAACCACAAAAGACTTCAGAATATTTAAGAATTTCATTACAGCATGACCAGTAGATAAACTTAAGGCTCTTAGAAGAAGGGAGCTCTGTGGGGTATTCCCTTTCTTTTGTTTATCCTCTTTGGGGGCTCAGTTGTTTCCTCCTTTTCCTTGTGTTTCCGCTTCGGGGGTTTAGTGGTTTCCTCCTTTTCCTTGTTCAGCTGCTCGTAGGGTTCAGTAACTTTTTCATTCTTTTCTTGAGGATGACTCTGGATAGAAATGAAGAGAGGAACTGAATCATTAGGGTTCCTCGAAGCAGCTTCAACCTAAAAGTACAGATTAAAATGTTTGCTAATACAAACTATAATGTTCAAATTTTTGACAAAGGTGGAGAGGAGGAAAACAAGAGTTTGGATGATTGTTAAATTAGTTTGACAACCTTGCAAGAAATGGAACAATAGTGATATAAATCAGGTTGAACCAATTTTCTTTCACAGATATCACATGATAATTCCTTGTCCCATTTTGCTATACTTGGTAGAGGCTTCAGAGCAATAACCAATTTCCTATTACATTTGTAGGGCTGCAACCAAAGAGGAATCAAATAAAAAAGCATGATAACGATTCTAGTTGCAAAGACTCTACCCTCTAAACCCGTTGTTCAAATTGTTGGATCATTACCTGTAATGCCTTATATTAGTATTTACACTCCAATACAAAACATTTATATTTAATGATAAACGAAATGGTGAACTTAACATAATTGTCATACATGACCTTTCTAAACTCAAATAAAATCATTACATAAAGAAATTCCTCCCGACTTCATTAAAACAGTTTATGAAGCCGACAGTTACATATTGAGTTAAAGAATGATTCCTTCTTTAAACTCTCAAAATATCCTCTAAGGAACCTAAACCTGGTTATCTGAAACAATAAGGATCCTGGTGAGGAAAATAATTCTCAGTGAGCTTTTCTTCAAGCAAGAATATATGAAACTTTAAAACAAATTATGCAATAAAAATTGAATAGAAGCATGGGCACTTTAACTTAAAACATTCACTAGATAACTTCAAGTGTGGGGGGCTTTAAGTATCCTAGTTTAAAAGATTTTGATATGGCAGTGAGAGCTCTTTAACAACAATCCGGCATCCCTTAATTGTTAGTACCATATCCTAGCTTTCAAGAAAATGAAGGACTTACAAAAACATATCTCACCCACAGTTACTCATGTGGCCTTAATGGCTAGATTTGGTTTTGAAAAAAATGTCTCACCAAAGGTAAACCATTTTAGATTTTTAGTGCCCTGCTATACTTCACTTTATCATAGTTAAAATCCAAACACAAAAATGGGACAGCAAGGGTCAATTACAGTAAGTACCTGAAACCATCAATTCACAATAAACAAAATAAGGCTATCACAATTTGGAGGATGATGCCTAAAGTTACCATCCACACCATTTAATCCATAGTCCAAACATCCAATTTCAAACAATTAGAAGCTCAAAAGACACTAACCTGACCTGAGCATATCAACAATGCATTGTATCTAAAGTATCCACAAATAAAAAAAAAATTCTGTAATTCAAAGTGTTATCTTATTCAGAAATTGTCAGCAGAACTTTCAGTAACTTGCAACAGAGATTCCTACATCAAAACCTAATCAAATTTAAAAAAATTTCAAAGCCTATGTTGTTACAAATTCTGTCTATTTTCTATTGGCACAGAAATTAACTCAAACCAATATTTGTACAATCTACTACAATTTAAACACTACAACAATGTCAGACTAGAGTTCCCAGTACGAACATCAAATTTCATGTCATTTTCTCCCTCTATACTTAATGGAATTGAACCATTCCAGTGCCCAATTCGAAGGAAAATGAGTGTAGTTTCCAATGGTGCAAAAACCACTTCTAAGCAAGCCTTGTGGACGAAATTATGGGTGAAATACTAACAAGGGTACATACGGGTTTGAAACATTTTTACATCCCCTTGTCAATTTTTCATCATAAACAACCTCTAATTCAACACACAATCAAAACCCAGTTGTTTAAAGTCATATATTACTTCAAAATAAGCATTATACCAAATTAATTTAAACATTTAACAAGTACTTGGGATATGTGGTCACCCAAGGTTACAAACAACAAAACTCACATGAAAAGGTAGTGGAAACAAGAATGGAAATGTGGGTCTCTCTTCCATGGTTGAAAACCTAGCTTTTCATCTCCTTGGTCCATTTAAGTCACATTCCTTTCTTTCCTTTGCTTATCCTCTTCTTCTCCCATGGAGCTTCCTCTTCTACCCATTCTCTTTCTCTTTCCCTCTCTCTTCTCTTCTCTTCTCCTCTCTCTCTCCTTTCTCCTTTCTCATTTCTCTCTTCTTTCTTCTTTCTCTCTTTTCGTCTTTTCTGTTTTCCTCCCCCTCTCTCACGTTCTCCCCCTTTCTTCTTATCCCCTTCTCTTCTTCTTGTTTTTTTTTATTTAATAAAGAAAACCTAACTTACTCTCTACACCCCTTCAACTACTTAATACACCCTTCCCTTAATTCTAAACATTTCTTCCTCACAAATCTAAAGCATTTATTCTTAAACACCCTTAAAACACTCATTCCTTAAATGTATGCTCCTTCTATTTGTTGGGTAATACTATTTAGCCAACTAGGAAATTTAGGATGTTACATTACCTATATGCAAAAAGGAATACTGAGGTGTATTAGAGACACGAACGCCTCTTTAAATTGATAATAGGTTGTCTAGTCAACATAAAGGAATGCAATATGGTGTCCTAGTTATTACATATCAAAATGATAATAGATGTGATTGGAACATTTCTTCATTTTAGATTGTCACCAACTGATCTGGTTTTCTTTGTTAATATGCAATGCTTCTTTGTTAATATGCAATGCAAGAAAATAGATCAATGACAAAATGTGATTGAGAATGATCCCCATAAGCTGATATTAACTAGAATAATTGCATCCAATTAGAAAAAGTTTTAGTGATATCCAATGATTTATCATGTCTATCTTTCTGGTTTTGCTGACACCACTATATATAATCACTAATCACACAGACATTCCCAAGGTCAAAAGATAGAATAAATCTTTTATGAATTACTACAACACTCACTTGAGATAAATCTATCCAAGTTTTGACACTAGAAAAATGTATCACCCAACAACACAACTAAAAGGGAAAGGAATAAAGAATGCATTCAATCATTTCTCCACTATACCTGTTCTAGTTGTGTTTCACAACATATACATTCAAGACATACGAAAGAGATAATAATCTCCTACAACATCTCAACATGAATTTAAGCCAGTAATATTATCTTAACAAATAAATCCATAAAAACATGCAAATTTGTAATCGATTGCATATGATTTGGACGATAACCTGTCAGAATGTTTAATTAGTCAAGGTAGTATATCATACCTTAATTTTTGAACAGTCAAGATGTTTTTCGATGGTGGCAAGAGTGACGGAATCATTGTAAGCATGTTTGTACATTTTAAGTATTTCATGCCTGTAGTGAGTGTATGATGACACACACCATTTGCAAACTAGAATATTGCAGTTGGTACAGAACATGGTTAACCCTTTCTCATACCAAGGATGAATTGTACACGAGACAAAGAAATTTTGCTCAGAAAAGCCTCAAACCACTCTGGCTTGCATGCATTATCCACTTGCTGAACCTACAAAGCAAACAAGTCACTAAAGTATATAATGGAAGTTACAGAAAGAAACCATTGCTCATCTTTCTATACTTTTATTATAACTTCCATTCTTTATTTTCTTTCAATTGTACTGAACTCCTAAAAGTCAGCTATACAGCTTAAATGTTGTCGTTTTATTGCTGTTGAATCATAGTTCGTTATATTTGGATGCTTTTGCTATATGTAAACTCACTTTGCAGCATATCGGTCTTGTCGTTTACCGTCGAGACTGAAAAAGAAGCACACAAAGAGCAACCACAAATAAAGGTAATCTATTGCATCTGAATTATAAAGACGATGAAAAAGGAGAGTAGCTCGTGCAATGTAAATTGAACGTAATTTATGGCAAAGCAGCATATAATCAGAGATGCTTAATTGCTGTAATTTTTTCTTTCTTTGCTCGACCATCTTCATTACTTAAATGTGAGACATTTTAATACATGAAACATTCATAAGACAACAACCAAAAATATATGGTAAGAGATGTTTGGTATTACACTAGGACCAAAGGTGTAAAAATTTATATCTCCAAGAACTGTTATAGCTTTGTATCTCTGAAACCCATTCCTAGTTTCACTGATTTTTTTTTCTTTATTTAACATCAATGGTGAGCATATAAACAGAGAAACCAATTCTTCTGAATTCGGTTCATTCTTAGCTACTTCTTTGAATAGTAACTAATTTAATTGTATTTAAAAAGGAAAAAGAAGGGAGAGTTGTCTCTTTTATGGTTTGTCAAGTATCAGAAAGAGAATGTGCTTCATAAATCATAAATTAAAAGAACTATTCATGAAAGAATTGTGTTCTAACAACACTCCATTAGCATAACTTTTTCAATGAAAAGGGAAATTGTTTAAATAATTTACAAAAAAACAAATATAAAAGAGTATTTACTAGATACACTGCTGAGATTAACAAATAAGGAATATAAAGGAAAACAATTTCTACGCACATACCGTATCCACATTTTTTTATGAAGAGTCATTCATCATTTCCTTCTTTTGAATTGAAATGGAAAATTTTGTTCAAGTTCAACTTTCTGAATGAAGTAAGGAAAATGAGTATTGAAATGGAAAATTTTGGTTCAAGTTAACCTTTCAGAATGAAGATGGGAAAATGAGTTACTCTATTCTAGTCTAGTATCCTTCTCAAGAGATATAGTATATATAATCCACAAGGTGTGGTTTTATAATGCACATGTTTGTTTAGATAGAGTGTAAAAATTAAAAAGTTTGGCTGTTACACATGCAATCAAATCTCAAGAAATCATATATGACAATTAGCTGGCAAAAATTTCAACCTTATCATATGAAGCCAACCAAGAAAGTGCAACCTATATTCAAAAATTAAAAAAGGGGAAAAAACTCATGAACTCTGGTTACTGACAAAACTCTCTAATACCACCAAACAAAATGTTGAATTTCATGATAAGATAAAACCGTTATAAGAATGAATTGCAAGACTAATTTATTCAATAAACCTAACATCTATGCATGTTCATACATTCACATGACAATCCAATCCCTGGTGAGGTGTTAACAAAAAGTTAATGCAATTTACCTACTTAACCATGAGAGAATGAAAGTGCATTTTGATGAGAGACACCAATTCCCACATTGGTATTGTTCTCCATTCTTATCAGTAAAAAGGTATATGCGGTATAAAATAATATAAAATTAATGATATCATAGTTCATGTTGAACTGAGTGATGCGTTATATTTCATAAAAGTTGAAAACTTTAAAAGAAACAGAAGATTGGGGTTAAAGAAGCACGGGTTTTCTCTGCATATCACTCCAAAACAAAAACAACAAACAACAATAATGTAGTTGAATCTGAAGATTAGGGATTTTGTGTTTTCCTTTTTTACCCTTTTTGAGCATAACATAGACATAGTGAATGGTGATTAACACTAGTGCAGAAAAGGGATTCCACGTCGGTTATTTTTGGCTTTCCACATCGGTTTTAAAACTGATGTGGAAACGACCGATGTGGTTTATTGCCACTTTACACATCGGTTATAAAACCGATGTGTAAAGTATATTTTAAACATCGGTTTTATATTAACCGATGTGGAAAATTAATTTAGCAATCGATAAGCAGTTGTAAATTTAACTTTCTACATCGGTTTTGCTTAAAACCGATGTGTAAATTTGACTTTCTACATCGGTTTTATAAAGAACCGATGTGTAAAGTTAAATTTACACATCGGTTTTAAGCAAAACCGATGTAGAAAGTTAAATATACACATCGGTTATTGAGAACCGATGTGTAAAATCTCATTTTTTTTTAATCTGTTATTTACATTTCAATCATTCCTTTCCCCTGTTTCAGTAATGCAGATCAATAAACAAACCAGCAGTACCCTGATCAAACAAGAAACAACAACAGAACACCAAACCAGTTTTGACACAATCATTCAAAAGCAAAACATACTTCATTCAATTTTCTTAGCACAGACAATCAGCTCTTACACATATGGTTAAAAATACTGACATTTCATCAAATGACTAGTGAGCACAGAATCTGAAAACAGAGGGCATCAGGCCTAATTAATTTCGAATGAATGAAAACAACACTTTATCAAGGCTACATCAAAACACGAGAGAAGAAGAATTGAACCAGACATGAGCACTAATACATATCATCAGTCAAAGGTACACTATAGCTAGTATATGATAAGTTTTTAAACTAACTACATATATACAAACTATGGGTGGTACACTTCAAGAAAGAAAGTTGCCCAACGCCTCTTTATGATGTTGATGTCAGAATGAGACAATGGAGTTGGATTGTTGAATATCTGCAAGTTTAATTGGACAAAAGATTATATCTTTTAAGTAATAAACTAACATAAAACATATAACGAATCTATACTATTACTTCTAATTGTGTCAATTAACATTTACCTCACTCCATCTTTCAGTGATCCCGGAGGAGATAATTTCCAACATCCACTGCATCACATAGTAGCCACATTCCCATGACCCACGTTGTATACGTGACTACGTACAAATGAAACCCAATTAGAATATGAGGAATTAAATAAAATAGAAATCAATTATTGTACCCACTGCATTTGATGCATTTGAACTAATAAATATCTTACGCTGTGCATAAATAGTATACAACGTTTTACACATCGGTTATTCTTCAACCGATGTGTAATACTTTGATTTTAATTTCAAAAATGCCACCGCCTCCTTTTACACATCGGTTTAATAGAAACCGATGTGTAAACTCCGATGTAGAATCCCTTTTCTACACTAGTGTTGGGCCTCTTGTCTTGGTGGGCCGAACTGTAAAAATTGCTTTTTACATCTTGTTTTTTACTTCCCACACCCATCTCCCTTTCTTTAATGTTTTTTCTTCCCTTATTACCCTCACCTCTCTCCTCCTTAACATATTTCCTCCCACACCTCATCTGTCCAAACACTATCAAGATTAGTAGAATTAAGTTCTTGGAAAATTATTCTTACCTCTCCATCTATTCTCATGTTACTTGGCCCGGTAAATTCCTCGAATATCTTGGCAACACAGTCTTCCATATCCACAAAACAAACCTTAAAATAAAATGCCTCATCACAAATCAGAACATAACATTAAATTTGGAACTACTGAAACTTGGGAATGTTTCGAAAACTAAAATTCGGAACATAAAATTAGTATTCCAAAAATTAGAATATGGAAGTCATTTTTTACTCTTTGGAATTTAGTTTCTAAATTGTTCCAATATTATTTCGGAATTTTAATTTTTGGAATTGCAAAAAAAATATTTCATTTATACCTCGGAAGATAATTTCCAAACCCATTTTCTCAGTTCTGAAAAGTAAAGTCTAGTACACATCATATCAAAATTAAATATTCCAGAAATTAGTTTATGGTGTTATATTCACAAATTCAGGAAATTAATTTCCCACAACATATAAACCTTAGTTACAGAAATCGGTTTCTGCAAAGTAACAAACCTAAACAACTTAGTGCGAACGAACCTGATCAGCAAGGAGTACTGTTCCAACAACGGTGACAACAACGAAGTGTGGATCTGCAAAATGGGTGGAGTGAAGATGCTAATGGAGAGAGGGGTGCGAGAAATGGTGAAGGTGGTGTGGGAAATGATGAGGGAGTTGTGAAAATGGTGATGGTGGTGTGGTGTAAGAATAGAGTGAGCACCGAGGAGTATTTATAGGGAAAAAAGTGAAAAAGGAAGGGAGGATGTGGGAAGTAAAAAAAAAGGTGTAAAAAGTAATTCCCATATTTATATTTCTTTTCCCACACCCTTAATGCTATTCTTACCTCATCACCCAATATTTTTAAAAACAAATTGCCAAAAATGCCCCCCTCATCAGCTTTTCTTCCACCACACGAGATTTATTATGTTATGGAAACTTAGTGTGTTATTGTTAGGACATCAATTTCTCAATACTTAGTAAACTCCACTATTGTATGAAGATTAACAGAGACCTTACATATAAGAAATAAAATATATAAATTACTTTAAAAGGGAATTTAAAAAAATATAAAAATATAACGCACAAAAATAATTATAAGGTATGTGAAATAATACATTCTAGATACAAAAAAACTATTTAAATGTTTAGTTACTTAAAAAATTAATACTAGTAAACTCACAATTAATGTGATAATAATGATTAAATATTTTATGATTGAAACTTAAATTAGTAAATTTTCAGTCTACTTTTTCAAATTTTGATCCTAATACATTATAAAATAATTAATACACATGGATGCACACGAAATAAACATTGTTAAGGAAAATCCTTAAAAGATTTAAAACGTTACCACATTGGTCCTTTTAAGGACTTAAGTCACCAATTAATTTCTTTAATTTAAAATTATTTTTAATCTTCTAAGGATTTTATTTTTGTAACCATGACATAGGTACGAAGTATCCATTAACGTCAGCAATGACTAATCTCCGCCGGGGAACCAGTTGGGCACACAAGGTGGATTATCTCCTCCCAACCAGGTTTTCTCCATATACAAGAGTCAGGATTCGAACCCCTGACCACTTGCATAAGGTGTCCAAGTCACTTACCACTTGGACTAACCGCATGTTGGTATCTTCTAAGGATTTAACTAGTAACAACAAACTTTTAAGGATTTATTGGGAAAAATAATAACTTTTCGAAAACTGAATTGAGAGTTTATTCAACATTTCAGACACACATACACACAAAACATTGAATTAAAAGTTTGGCAATAAATTATAAAAACATAAGCATATTTAAAAGTGGATTTTTTAGTTAAATACGATTTCATGATAATAATTTGACTATAATCTTTGAATTCTCTATAACAAAATATTTTTTATTAAGTAAATTAGAATAAAAAATTCAATATAAACAAATAAAATATAAGCTGTTGCCTTTGTATTTTTGGTTCACATAATGATTGTATGATTAAAAATATTCTTTTTATTATTTACAAAATCAGCTAAATATTAAAAACTAGTAAGTAAATAGTTAAGTATAAATAATGAAATTCAAATTTTAAATTGTTAAAAACATTTTTTTAGCTGAATTCAAAACATTAGTTAATAAATGATATTTTAGTGTATATCAAAAATTAAGTAACTAAGAGGGAGGGTCAATAGCCCTACCAACAATGTCAATGTTAGCATAATTTTGTGTTAAGAAACCATTAAACTTTGGCATCTAAAATATATTTCCATTAATTTTATATATCATTTTCGGATTTTCCAATTATTCACTGCATTACTACTATATGTAGTGAGATATTTTCCTAAGTTATACCATCAATCACCCACACCTGTGTCACAAACATAATTTCTATATTTTTTATGTGTTATTTCAATAAAAATTCATTTGATATTGATTTTCTAACATTTACTTCATTACAATACACATCCAAATATATTTTTTTTAATGTAAGGTGATCCTATGTCACCATAATTTATTAATTAAAAGAAGGAAAACAAAAGAAAACAAAGTCATGGGAGGAAACCCATGCCAAGGAAACAAAGTCATTTGAATATAACATTACGTTTTCTATCCTTCAAAACATCATTCTTTGATTTGAAAATACTAAGGAAAATGTTTGACTTTCGAATGAGAGTATAGAGATACACTTTCAGACACTTTGTTGGGTCAGACACATTTTCAAAATAAGTTGCCACTGGGTTTGAAGCCAGACACATCTTATAAGTAAATACAGACACATTTACTAAAATGCTTGTTTTGTATCTGCACACTTAATACACACATTAGTAGATTTCAAAAGGTTCAATTAAAATCATTCTTGGATTCATCAAAATTAGAGATGTAAAAGACTTAAACATAACATAATCGACCCTGCATAATCTGTATCTGTATAGGTTTCTATGGATAACCTTTTTCACCTTTCTGAATAGTATTCCTCTTCCTGGCTTGTCTTCAAATACTGGAGGATTCAATTCACTGCTTGTATATGCTGCTCACGTGGATCATGCATAAATTGGCTAACCACACTGACAGCATGGACTAGGTCTGGTCTGGTGTGGGATAAATATATGAGTTTTCCCACAAGTCTCTGATATTGGGCCTTTTCCACCCTTGGGCTTTCTTCATTGCTTCCAATCATGTGATTTTGTTCAATAGGTGCCCCTGTTGTTTTGCTACCCGACTTACAAGTCTCCTTCAGAAGATCCAAGACATGTTTCCTTTGGGAAATAAAGATACCTTGTTTGGAGTAGGCAACCTCTATCCCAAGAAAATAGTTTAGCTTTCCCAAGTCCTTCATTTCAAGCTGTGCAGCTAACTTTTCTCTTCGAACTTGTTTTTTAACTTCATCATTACCTGCAATGATTGTAACACCCCCCTTGGGCATTACTTTGTAACACACACGGAAATAAATTAAAAATTTTGTTTGCTGGTTGCTTTCGGAAAATAAATTTATTATAAGGCAGAAAACTCGGGTGAAAAAAAAAATTTCTTCCGCGAATAACTCTATAACATCTTAATACCTATAATAAATAGTAAAGTCGTATTCTTAAAGAAGTCACCACGGCATAACATTTTTATTTTCAAAAGGGTTCAATTTCAAAAAAGAGAAACTTAAAACCAAGAATATATTACAACATCACAGTTACCGACTTTTTCAACATAAAACCCAAAACAAGACTCCTATGATGGTCGCTCTACAAGACATTATTGGAAAGACCCTCGTGGTCTTTCCCATGAACAGATACCTCTTCAAGCATCTAGAATCTAAGTCCTCGAATGACTTAGTGAAGTCCTTTGCTTCATCCATGCTAGTGTACCAAAGTACTATAGTAGTCTAGAATAAACATAATATATTTGTAAGGGTGAGACGCCAATATATGGATTTAATACAATAACCGTATGCGCGACACAAAAAGAACATATGCACATGTACATTTCCATAAATAACCAAGTATTCTATCACTGGGTTTCATACCCTATCACAGTTATTTAATGAGTTGATCACGCTCAATTGCCAGGTATATTAGGCGCAACGTGGCATGGAATACCATTCGGCATCATACATAACAACGTAGCCCGAATACCATTCTATGTTATTAAAGCTAGTATGTATTACTTTCTTTTTTCCAAGATGATCATGGACTTGAGCTCCATAAGATATTTGGATGCTAAGTCAAAGAGATTGGGATGTTTAAGTTTCCATTGTATTCCAAGATGATCATGGACTTGAGCTCCATAAGATATTTGGATGCTAAGTCTAAAAGATTGGAATGTTTAAGTTTCCATTATTTTCCAAGATGATCATGGACTTGAGCTCCATAATATATTTGGATGTTAAGTCTAAGAGATTGGAAAGTTTAAAGATTTCTAGCCTATAAATCCTATGAAGGCTGAACCTAGAAGGTAATGGACCTAGGATACTTTGTTCTTATTTTCCAAAATGATCATGGTTTTGAGCTCTTTAATACATATGGATGCTAAAACCTAAGAGATTGGAAAGTTTAGTGAATGCTAGCATATTTTACTAGCCTTGGCCGAATGCCCTAAGTTTATAACTTGGTGGGATTTTAATTCAACCTTGTTAAATGATCATTGTTTATGAACTCCTAAAACTTAAGGATCATAAATCCATGAGTTGTATAATTTTCGGGAATCTCTAACCCTAAGAACTAGTCTTGGCCGAACCTATACATTGTGGTTTAGTGTTCTTGTTTGATTTTAACTTTGTGATTTTGTGTTCATAACCTTAGACTTCCATCGCGGAGGAAACGAGGACGTTCGTGCTATACCTCTTCGAGCATCTAATCTCCTTACCTTCACTGAAGGTAAGAGGGGATTGCCTAGGGATATTCAATGACTATATGCATGTGTGTATATGTTTACTTGAGTGATTTGAATATTATTATGATATGGAGCAAATACTTGAATGACTTGTTTACTTGAACTATTGTGATTATTACTTGAAGTTGATTATTACTTGCCTTAAAGTATTATGGGTTGTATATATGGGATGAACTTCCATCAACTGTGATATTATTGTTGAGAATATATTACTGTTGATTGAAGTTTGAGAAGCCGGACTTGAGTCTGTGCACAATGATTATAAGGATTAACAGCCTTAATAAGCCTTGAATAAAACTTTGAAAGTATTGGTTTCATTTATAAAAGTTCCTTATTTAAAATGCTTACTTCAAGAGAATGAGATTCTAGTTTTGAAAAGAAACGTTGAAGTGTTTTTAAGTCAATAGAAACTACCTTTTTATGATCCAAAGTTTGTATGAGAGAAAACCTTTTTCGAACTATGTGTTTCATGAAGGAAAAACCCCTTTGAAAATATTTGACTTTATTCCATCAAGGATTTCAAAAGCAAACAAGTTGCCAAATGTTTTATAAAAGACTTTGTAAAGGAATAGATTTTCTCCTAAATGATTTAGAAACGTTCCAGTTACTTGGATAAGTGATCGAGGTTTTGTTTTTGTTTGATTTTCACAGAGTGAAAAGTAAGAACATGTGAAAGAGAATACTAGTTCGCGAGACGTTTCATCTAGCATTCAGTTTATTCACGTGATCTGGGATCCGTGTCAAGAATTATGGACCTAGGGTCCTAATTGTAATATTATGGGCAAGGAGTCCTAATTTTGGAATTGACGACTGTGTGTCCTAATTTCGTTGTTATGGGCTAGGAGTCCTTATCATGTTGAAATAAAACATGGATAAAATCATAATTGTTTCTACGACCACAACCTTGGACTGTGGCATCGGACTAAGGTGTTGTGATTGCGCACTCGGACTGCGCGTCCTGTGTTATTGATTTTCAAGTAATGAAAATTGTGAATAGTCGTTAGCCTTGGGTTTCGACAATGGAAAAGAGTGAACACAAAGAAAAGTCTCGATAATGAAAAGTCTTTTATTCATATGCATTTCCCCTTAGCAGACGTGCTTGAGTTAACCGAATACCTGCTTAAGATGTGGTATTCGATGAGGTATACATCCGAATGGCCGTTATAAGGGATTCGTGATGATGTTGATCCAGGTGCATGAGGTGACAGAGAAAACTTGCCAAATGGGGCGTATGAGCCTGATCAACTCTTTCTTTCTTAATGATAAAACGGTGTTGGTATCTCATGAGATTAAGATTAGAGCCTGGTGATTGAAGTGTCATGCATTATCTTTATAAAATTGATTGATTCGGGTATGAGACCCACCTAAATAACACTTGTTGTTTACCTTTGAGTAATGTTAAAATGTTAATATGCCAAGGTGTCGTATGTATCATCTGTATGGTTGTTGTAGGATATATCCATTTGCCGGTATCTCACTCTTACAGTTGTATCAGGTCTCTTCGGGTTTTGCTGTAGTACCTTGGTACTCTAGTAACGATGTCGTAGAGGAGTCTTTCTAAGTCACTTGAAGACCTAGTGTCAGAGGTTGGGAAACTATTCTGATTGGGGGTCTCTCCAATGAATATTTGATAGAATGACCAGCTTAGGAGTCTGAGTTGGGTTGTATATCTAAAGTGGCCGGTAAATGTGGTGTTATATACATCCATCTGTAGTTTAAACATTTTCTTTCGAAAATGGAAACTTAGAGAAATGTTGTATGTCATGGTAACTTTGTTACGAATGTGACTTTACGTTTTAAATGTATGTATTATGGGTTTTAGAGTTATCCTTAAAGAAAAATTTTATACCCCATCTTTCTGACTTAAAAGAAAACAATTTTCTGAAAGCAACCAGCAAATTATCTTTTTAATTTACTTCCGCATGTGTTACGTAGTAATACCTCAGGGGGGGTGTTAAAGGTGGTATCAGAGTTGGTCGCGTCTTTCGGGATCTTTGGGAAATAGGTTTGTTGTGTTGTCGTTGTGTTTTCTCTGAATTAACACTAGTGCAAAATATACTTGTAACATCGGGGTTTTAACATCGGTTTTCAGAAAACCGATGTGAAAACGGAGGCGGTGACAATTTTGAAATTAAATTGAAAATTTTTAACAACGGTTTTATATTAATCCCATGTTATAAAGGTTTTAACATCGGTTTTTAAAAACCCGATGTTGAAAATAGAACCAAAAATAAAAAAAAAATTAAAATGAATAATTTAACACATCTGTTTTGTCATAACCGATGTGGAAATGTTTATGTTTTAACATCGTTTTTTAAAAACCGATGTGGAAAATTGAATAAAAAATTAAGGAAATGAATAATATAACTTGTAACATCGGTTATAGTAATAACCGATGTGGAAAACATTATAACATCGGTTTTTATTTTAACCGATGTGTAATGTTCATCTGTCATTTTTAATTCCCTCATCCTCCTTTTCATTTTCGCGCTGCTAAGAGACCTTTGACCCAAAAAAAACCTCTTGCATGCCTGTGCTCACCCTCCCTCCTTTTCGTTTTGATTTCTTTTATTTGTGCCAGTTGCTATGAAGCCTTTGATTTCGATTTCTATTTCTATTTTTCTTTGATTTCTTTGACACCTTGGTTTATCATCATTTCACTCATCGCTGCCACCATTCACTAAATGGGCGGAGGAGCAAGAAGAGCGCCGTCGAGTTCTTCAACCCTTACACCAACAGCGACGGTGGGGAAAGGGTTCTGTGGTGCGGCGTCAGAGCAATCAAAATGGAAAGTCCTGACCTCGAGCCATTGATCGTTTCAGGGTCACCCTCCTCTCTCCTCCAAAGGTAAACCCTTTTCTTCAAATTTTTTTATAGATTTTTGGGGTGGATTTGAAGCGAGAGTCCAGCCGTGTATCCTGGAAGTTGAACCAGGAACAAAGGAAGAATGGTAGCATTACTTGCATCATCTTCATATTATACTGCAGAGATAAATTATAGACGTGTAAATGTATGATAGATGATTTATGATGCTCTCTTTTTCATTCCTTTATGAAATCGATAAGTTTTGGTAAATGATATCAAATTAATTATCTTTATTTGATTCTGTGAGTTGGGTTGATTAATCCCTGTGAAGGAGAAAAGCCTTATGGGTTTCTAAGCTTAAATAGAGTCATGAGCCTTGTCAGGTTTTGTTCTACTATATACTAAATTCAAGTCTTTATATGTGGTTGCTTTGTTCTCTTGTATATTGTTCTTTCTTTTTCTAAAGCTATTTTGATTATAAACTTAGTTTGGAAGTTGATTTGAGAAAAGAACTCTTAGCTCCTGTAAACCATATTCCACAACAGCAATTTGAGACAACCACTGATGTAAGAGTTCTGTCTCTTGATTTTCCCCTAATTATTTTATCTCATGGAATGAATGTTATGATATATCTCAGTATTTAGTGGGAGCTAATGGAATGGATCTTACATGCTAATAGGATTCCATTTTCCCCCTATCAAATCTAAATTAGCGCTGAAAACGTTGATTGTGTTTATTATTGCTAAATAGCCAGCTGCATTTTCTGTTTTAGAACAACAACACATACCAAGATTGAGATTTATTTTACTAAGTCCTATGATACTGATTTTTATATAAACCTTTGACCTGTGTATCCAAACAATAGGATTAAACCTTATTCTTGTTAGTAGCTACCCAGTTAGGTTACTGTTATTCTCAGTGAATCTGAATTAATTTACTTTGGCTTTGCCAAATTTACTTAAATTTACCAGATTTGCAAGTATTGGAATACTGAGACAATTTACTTAAACTATCCATTTCTTTTATTTTCTTTTTTCTTTATTTCTTTTTTCTGCTTTAAGGAATATTGGTTTGGATTTTCTACTGTAAGCTTAGCTATTTCTTATATGTATGTGTGTGATTTATCTCTGTCAAAGTTCTTCTGTATTTATGCTCCTATACTGATCAAGCTACATAATTGTTGTTGTGAACTTGTTATTCTGGTCTTCTTATGAAAATATTAACAAAGTGCTTCTCTTTTTGTATAGGTACACTTGTTGTTATTGAAACTATTACGGTACAAGTTCCGAGCAGAATATTAAGCAGAATATTCATTATTCATTACGGTTTCCGGCTGAGTGTTCTTCCCACACCCGGTAAGCTTTCTCCTCTCCATTTTTCTCGTTTGGTTTTTGTTTACATTGTACTTGGGGATTGGAGTGTTTTATTATTTTTATTAATGTTAATTTAATTAGTAAAGCCTTAGTTTCCCATTTGAGATGCAATACTAATGAGCACACGTGTACGTGCTTAATGTGCCGCTTATTGTATTGGATCTTGAATTGTCCAAAGTTGGACAGTTTGGGAAAAAACTTTTTCTTCATTCTGTTAAAATAGTTATTCATTGATTCTAAAGTTATATACTTGATGAAAGTTCGGATTGATACATTTCTTTTCGTTCTCCGGGTGCATACTTTATCGTGGTGGATGTCATCGCGTTCAAGTCGTGTACGTCGGAGACCGAAGGGTAATGCTGTCGAAATTTCGTCAAGTATGAGCATGAGAGTTAAGGACTAACTTTTAACTGAATGTTGAAAAAGTTTCTTCTCGAATGGGATAGGGCCATACCCTGTCATAAGAAGTGGTTGATGAATATGTTGGACTAAGTACGAAGTTATTAGTTTAGTCATGGATCGCGGTTGGATGAATGCTAGACGGACAAGTGATGAGTATCAGAATGGAGTGGAAGATTTTCTACAGTTTGCAAAAGCAAATACTCCTGATAGTGGTAATGAAAGGTTTTATTGTCCTTGTGTTAACTATTTGAACGAGAGACGACTAGAAGCTGAGGAGATACGTGATCATCTTATTTGTGAGGGGATTTGCAAGAGTTATACAACATGGATATGTCATGGTGAATCGTTAGACAGGCCGAGGGTGTCGGATAGAGAGGAAGTTGATGACGTGGAAATGGACGATGGACTAGAGGACATGATCCGTGATGTTGGGCAAGAATCTTTTCGCCGCGCACATGTGTATGATACTTTGTGCAGTGATGCGGAAGTGGCTTTGTATCCGGGGTGCACTAATTTCACACGGTTGTCAGTGGTGTTAAGATTGTTCAATGTGAAGGCGAGAAATGGGTGGAGCGATAAAAGCTTTACTAAATTGCTTGAGTTGTTGAAAGACATGCTTCCAGAAGGCAACACATTGCCATCTCGAAACTATAAGGCGAAGAAGATATTGTGTCCGTTGGGTATAGAGTATAATAAAATACACGCTTTCCCCAATGATTACATATTACACAGGAAAGAGTTTGAAGAGATGCATGAGTGCCCCAGATATGGGGTATCACGCTACAAAGTGATGGATGGTGATTCTAGTTGTGATGTGGTCACCAAAGGTCCTCCTGCGAAGGTGTTATGGTATCTTCCCGTGATTTCGCGGTTCAAGTGATTGTTTGCTAATGTAATGAATCCATTTGGAAACTTAAGTAGTATTCATAGTTCATGGCCTGTTCTCCTGGTAATTTACAACCTGTCTCCTTGGTTGTGCATGAAGCGCAAATACATTATGTTAAGTATGATGATTTTTGGTCCTAAACAGCAAGGAAATGATATTAATGTTTATCTGAGTCCCTTGATTGAAGACTTGAAAATGTTGTGGGATGAAGGCGTTGATGTGATCCACGGGTATTGCCGTGAGACATTCAGATTGCGTGTGATAAGCCTCTGGCTCATCTAGTTTTATGGCTAGTATGACCAGGGTTTTGTGCAAATTATATCCTATTTTCACCCAACTTAGATTAGATTATCCTCAAGCAAGGTTTTGAGTCTCTAGAGTAGTTTTAGGTTAATTTAGCTAGATTTGAGTTAAATAATACACTTATAGTCATTTCTTTGTTTTCAGGTTAAGTGAAAGTCAAGAGAATAAGGAAACAGGGGGTTCGCCCCGCGAATGCTTACTCGCCACGCGACCCGAAGCCCCGACTGTTCCAAGAAAATGCAAGGTCTCTGGTTCGCCCCGCGAAGAAGGTCTCGCCCCGCGAGTCTTGCAACCCTGAAAAGTCAGAGACGATCACGGCTTGCCCGTGTTGAAGGTCACGGCCGTGGCAGTTTTGAGGTTGAAGAGTCTCGCCTCGCGAGCATACATTCGCCTCACGAGCCTGGAAGTCAGAGAGCATCACGGTTGGCCCCTGATATTCATAACGGGCATAATAAGAAGACTTTTCAGTGACTCGCCTCGCGAAGGTGTGTTCGCCTCGCGAGAATACCAAAGGTTGCAGACTGTTCGCAGGATTCGCGTCGCGAGAGAGGCTTCGCCTCGCGAATAAGCTTTATTTCTGACTTGTATAAATTGATGTTTTGAACAGTTTAGGGGGATTCTTGCTTCTCCATTTTTCTGTTTTTACGTTTTCTCTGTGTGATTTCGTTTGTGTTATGGAGAACTAAGTTTCTAGGATTGATCTATTGTAATTGATTTCCATACACTTGAGGTTCTTGTATTTCCCTGTTTTGTATGCTTTTCCCTCTTCAATGCCATGCTTTATATTTCTGTTTGCTTAATTCAGGAGTATACTGTATTGTGTTGATTTATTTCTGGTGATATCATGTTCCTATAATTAATCGCATCTGCTTAATTTGTGTGTGTACATTTCGTGTTCGCTTAGTTCACGAAGGGCTTAACCGCGTTTGCTTAATTCGGGAATAGGGATATGTATCTGTGGTAGTGGTTTCGCTTGTAAATTGCTACTACAACCGGGAGGGGATTAGAATCTGCTTAGGGCTTGGAAATTGCATGAACCTATGATAGTTAGGAAATTGAGAACAATAGATCAATCTGTTTTTGGCCATTTGATAACCTCCTTGAACTGCTTGTTTTCAATTGCTCTGTTTTTATTATTCTGTTTTCTTTGATTACATCTCACTCCAACCCCCAAAAAAAACTTATTTTTGTGGAAAATAACATTTTAAGAGTCCTTGAGAGACGACATCCGAGTTGTCGCCCTAAACTACATTTTCAAAACCCGCTCGTCCTTTTTGGCGCGTGGGCGACAGCGCGACCAAAAATTGACGTCGTTGCCGGGGATTCTTGTTTTGTTATTTTCGCATTTTATTTTCTGTTTTTTTTCTCTTTCATTTTTGTTTTTGTTTTGAATTAGTCTGGCTACTAGATCTAACTGCCCTGAATTGTGTGAACTTGATCCTGAGATAGAAAGAACATTGCATACACTCCGTAGAGAATTTCGGGCTAGTTCTAGTAGTGATTCTAATTCCAAGTCTATTTTTGAAAACATGGGAGACCAAAGGACATTGAGGCAGCTTGCTGCCCCTGATGTGAATTACAATGGTTTGTGCATTGCATATCCTGGTGCTGACACTCCTTTTGAGTTAAAATCTGGGCTAATCCATTTGTTGCCAAGATTTAATGCTCTTGCAGGTGAAGATCCACACAAGCACTTGAAGGAATTCCAAGTTGTCTGCTCCACAACTTTGAGGCCAGAAGGAGTAACTGAGGATCATATCAAGTTGAAGGCTTTTCCGTTCTCACTCCAAGGATCTGCAAAAGATTGGCTATTATACCTTGAGCCGAATTCCATTACCACATGGAACGACTTGAAGAAGCTCTTCCTAGAGAAATATTTTCCTGCCTCCAGAGCCGCCTCAATCAGGAAAGAAATCTGTGGAATTAGGCAAGGAAATGAGTCGCTAGCTGAGTATTGGGAGAGGTTCAAGCAGTTGACATCAAGTTGCCCCCAGCATCAGATTTCTGAACAGCTCCTCATCCAGTACTTTTATGAAGGGCTCTACCGATGGATAGGAATATTTTGGATCTTGCTAGTGGGGAGCGTTGGTTGACAAGACTCCATCTCACGCCAAGCAACTCATTGAGAACATGTCACTGAATTCCCAAGCAATTCACTACCGTAAGAAATTCTGTTGAGACTAGATGTGTACATGAGGTCCGCACTTCCTCTTCCAGCCATGACCGTGATGATAGAATTGAGGCTCACTTCTTTGGTAGAGAAATTGGCAATGGATAGGGTTCGGCCTGCGGTGTTGTGTGGCATGTACAGTTCTCCTGAGCACCCATATGAGGCATGCCCCATTTTGCAAGGAGGATCAGTTACTGAATCACCTCAAGCCTTTGCAGTCCATCCGTATAATCAGGGCAATAACCAGAACAGATACAGCACTCCAGACCTCTCAACAAATAGGTACCATCCCAGCTGGAGTAATCATCCTAATCTGCGGTATGGGAACTCATCCCAACAGAGACCGATGGCACCTCAGAATCCTCCTCCAGTGGCCATACGCACCTTCCGGACTTTCAGTAGATGACATGTGCAAGCAAATAACTTCACAAATGAATGCACAAATGACTACACTTTTCCAGCAGCAAATGGGACAGTTCCAGGCCTCACAGGCACAGTATCAGCAGCAAACAAGTGCTAACATTCAAGATTTGAGGACACAGATTGGACAGATGGCCACAGACATAAATAACATAAAGCAAGCTCAAAGAACAACCCAGCTGCCAGCACAACCAGTGATAAATCCCAATGCCTCCAACCCTAATGTGAGTGCCATATCTCTGAGATCGGGAAAAGTTGTTGAGGCCACCTCTGGAAAGGATGAAGAAACTATTGAGGTAACTCCTGAGCCTACCGTTGAGGTTGCCCCTGAGCCTATGGTTGAAGTTGAAGCTGAGAAAGTGTATAGACCACCCATTCCATTCCCACATAGATTGCAGAAAAATAAGAAGGTTGGTGGTGAAAATAAGGAGAAGGAGATTCTTGATGTTTTCAGAAAAGTAGCTGTAAATATTCCTCTCCTAGATGTGATCAAGCAAGTGCCCAGATATGCCAAATTTTTGAAGGAACTATGCACCAACAAGAGGAAGATGAAGACTAATGAGAGGGTTGACTTGGGAATGAATGTCTCAGCGCTTATCCAGTCCAAGCCGAGTAAAGAGTTGTTGCTTTAACCCCTACTCGTGCACCGCCTGCGCGAAGTGCAAGGATCCAGGCACCTTCACTATTCCATGCACTATTGGGGACAAGAAGTTTGAAAACTGCATGTTGGACTTGGGAGCATCAATCAATGTCATGCCTACCTCCATCTTTAATAACCTTGATCTTGGGCCATTGCAGTACACAGGTCTTACCATCCAGTTGGCTAACAGGACCAGTGCTGACCACCCATGGGAATGGTAGAGGATGTGCTAGTGCAAGTTGATGAATTGATATTCCCCTGGACTTCTATATCCTAGACATGGCAGGAGAGACTCGATCCAGTAGATCACCTATAATCTTGGGCAGACCATTCATGATGACATCCAAGACCAAGATTGATGTTTATGATGGGACTATGTCTATGGAGTTTGGTGGTATTGTGGCCCGATTCAAGATCTTTGATGCTATGAAACACCCGAAGAGAGGAGCACTGTATTCCACCTAGAGTTGCTTTTTGAGCTTATTGAGGACACCCATGATGACTTTATTTCTGATTTTCCTCTTATTTATGGTTTTGATGATGTATATACTTGTACTAACTGTACTAACACTAACCCATGTTCTGTTTGTTCGAAGTTTTGGATTCAACCTTGCGGGGTGAGGATGATAGTGATAGTGATAATGAGAGTGAAGTCTGTCTTTTCGGTAGAAGTCCTTGACCCCATGGCACCATCGTTGAGCAGCCACCTTCTTTGGAACTCAAACCACTTCCGAGAACCTGAAGTATGCCTACTTGGGGAGGAATGCAACATTGCCAGTCATCATTTCCTCCGGCCTCAACTCGACCAGGAAGCCAAGATTTTAGAGGTTCGAAGAAATACAAGAAGGCTATTGGGTGGACATTGGCCGATATTCCAGAATTAGCCCTCCAAATGCATGCACAGAATTTTATTGGAGGATGGGGCTAAGCCGGTCTGGACAGCCCAAAGGCGACTTAACCCACCGATTCCGGATGTGGTAAAGAAAGAGGTGACTAAGCTTCTACAGGCGGTATTATCTACCCCATCTCCGATAGTACTTGGGTAAGTCCGGTGCAAGTTGTACCAAAGAAGTCTGGTCTAACAAGTAGTTAGGAATGAAAATAATGAACTTGTACCTACTAGAGTCGGGAATAGTGGCGAGTTTGTATAGACTATAGGAAGTCTGAACCAGGCCACCGAAAGGATCATTTTCCTTTGCCGTTCATAGATCGATCTTTGGATCGGATCTGGCTGGTCAATCCCATTATTGTTTTCTAGATGGCTTTTCCGGGTATTTCCAGATTCATATTGCCCCCGAGGATCGTGAAAAGACCACCTTCACGTGCCCCTTCGATGACGTTTGCTTATAGGAGGATGCCATTTGGCCTCAGTAATGCTCCCCGGCACCTTTCAAAGATGCATGCTTAGTATTTTCTCCGACTTTATTGAAAATTGCATAAAGGTGTTCATGGATGATTTTACTGTGTATGGCTCCTCATTTGATGCTTGTTTGCATAGTCTAAGTCTAGTTTTACAAAGATGCATTGATACTGATTTGATTTTGAATTATGAGAAATGTCACTTCATGGTAGAACAGGGGATAGTTTTGGGTCATGTAATTTCCAAAGAGGGTATTTCTGTAGATCCTGCAAAAATAAATGTGATTTCTTCATTGCCTTACCCATCTTGCGTACGCGAGATCCGTTCTTTTCTTGGACATGCAGGTTTCTACAGGCGCTTTATAAAGGACTTCAAAGAAGATAGCACTTGCCATTGTCAAATCTGCTGAAGAATGATGCCTGTTCGATTTGATGAAAAGTGCAAAGAGTCATTTGACTATCTCAAGAAAGCGTTGACTTCTACCCTCGTCATCCAGCCCCCAGATCGACACTCCCTTTTGAACTGATGTGTGATGCTTCAAATTTTGCTGTGGGAGCAGTTCTGGCACAAAGGGTGGGCAAGGTTGCCCATGTAATTCACTATGCTTCTAGGACCTTAGATGCTGCACAGGCAAATTACACGACCACTGGGAAAGAGCTGCTAGCTGTTGTATTTGCACTTGATAAGTTTAGGTCTTATTTGCTAGGTTCTAGGGTGACTTTTACCGACCATGCGACTTTGAAATATCTGTTGAAGAAGCCGTAGCTAAGCCAAGACTCGATCCAAGTGGATGCTTTTGCTCCAAGAATTCAATGTGGAGATAAAGGATAAAAGTGGAGCTGAAAATTTGGTAGCATATCATTTGAGTCGGATAGCAAGGGATGAGGATACTTTTCCCATCCAAGATGATTTCCCGATGAGAGATCACATATGTATGGGGTAACCCCTGGTTTTTCCGACATTGTAAATTTTCTAGTTCTTGATGTTGTTCCTGCGCAGTACAAGTAGACATAAGTTCCACAAGCTCAAGAGCGATGCAAAGTATTATGTGTGGGATGATCCCCACCGCGGAAGTTTTGCGGTGACCAAATTATTCGGAGGTGTGTTCCCGATCATGAGACGGAGTCCATCCCGCATTTCTCACATGCCTCTCCAGTTGGAGGACACTTTGGACCTCGAGAGGACAAGAAGAAAAGTCCTAGACTCCGGGTTCCCTCTTGCCCACAATTTTTAGGGATTCATATGAGGTATACAAGAATTGTAAAGAATATCAAATAACAGGCCCTGCAATCACTCGTAGGAGTGAGATGCCTCAGCATCCCATGCTTTATTGTGAGGTCTTTGATGTGTGGGGTATGGACTTCATGGGTCCCTTCCCTCCTTCTTTTGGTTTTGTATATATTCTGTTGGCTGTAGATTATGTTTCAAAGTGGGTGGAAGCAATCCCCACTAGGACTAACGATGCTCAGATTTTTTCCAAATTTGTTAGGTCCAACATTTTTTGCAGGTTTGGCATACCCAAGGCCATCATCAGTGACCAGGGCACACATTTTTGCAACAGAACCATGGAGGCCTTACTCAGGAAATATGGGGTTGTACATAGAGTGTCCACTGCTTACCATCCCCAAACCAATGGCCAGGCAGAAACATCAAACAGGGAGATTAAGCAAATTCTAGAGAAGATGGTGCAGCCAAACAGAAGGGAATGGAGCCGCCGTCTGGAAGACGCACTGTGGGCCTAGAGGACTGCTTTTAAGACACCTATAGGAATGTCCCCCTTCCGGCTTGTATTTGGCAAGGCATGTCACCTCCCGGTGGAAGTTGAGCATAGAGTATATTAGGCAAGAAAGAGTTGTAACTTGGACATGAAGAAATCACGGTGTTGAAAGAAAAGCAGCGATTCAAAGAACTTGAGGAGCTTAGGCTTGAAGCCTATGAAAGCTCCAGGATGTATAAAGAGAAAACAAAACTTTTCATGATAGAATGATTCTTAGGAAAGAATTTTTGTGGGTCGAAGGTTTTATTGTTTAACTCCCACTTTGAGATTGATGGTGGGAAGCTTAGGTCCAAATGGGATGGCCCTTTTGTTGTGACTAATGTGTTTCCTTATGGTGCAAAGAGAGATTCAAAGTCAGGTGTACCAACAAGACCTTCAAGGTTAATGGGCAAAGGTTGAAGCCATTCCATGGTGTGGATGCTTTGGTGACCCCCGGATGCTAATGTTGAGAGCTCTCTTTGGATGCTCCAACCTACACCGATACTTGATCGTGGAGTTTCTTTTCCTTTTCCCTCACTCTCGATTGTATAATTTCGTTGTTCATTGGGGACAATGCATGATTTAAGTGTGGGGGGAGGAACTAGTTGTAGTTTTTCTTTTCTTTGAATAAAGCTCCTGAATAATTTGAGAAGCTCGGGAGCATTTGTATGTTGAGTCTTTTGTTGGCAAGTTTGCTAGATTTTGATTGATGTTGCACTGATTGCTTGCATGATTGATATGTGATGATTCCCCTAGGCTGAAAAAATTTTTGATTTTGAAAAGTGATTCCCATGTGAAATTGAAAACTGAACTTTGAGATTTTATTATGATGGCATGACTTATGATAAGTTTGGGGTGATAGGGGAGCACACACTAGGGATAGAATCTCTTTCAAACAATTTGCATGAATGTCCGGTGAGGTTTTGAGCCTCCAACATGTTTTAAATTGTGTGAAAATCACTTTCAAGTTGCACTTTCCTGAATTTGATTGAATCTCTTTTTGGTTTGCATGATTATATGTGTGTAGCAAATGATTTAGGCATTTTCTTTGTAAATAGCTACTTAGCCTAAAATAAACCATTCCTAATGCATGTTCCCTAGTTAGCCCCTTTTAAATTAGCCGATTAATTCTTGATAACCTAATGTTATAAGCCCAAAATCTGGAAAACCATGTTAACCCGATCTTAGGATTAGGAGAGCATGTAATCTTAGAATGGGTGCAAGAAACTAAGTTTGGGGTGGCTGCAAGGTGTAATATGTTGTTGGGATTGAAAAAATATATAAAAAAAAAAAAAAAAAGGTTGGAGCCAAAGGCTTATGAAAGAAAAAGTGTATAAAAAAAAAAGAGAAAAACAATAAAAATAAAAAGTGTTGAAATAAAAGGCTGTAGTCACCCAGAAGTGTAAAGAAAAAAATAAAGAAAGGAACTTGAGTGAATTTCAAAGTGTAAATATAGTTCATGCTCTCTTAGTTCCTAGGGTCTTCAGCTTAGTTCCTTTTGTATATCCTACCCTTAGCCAGGCCCCATTACAACCCATAAAAGACCTTTTGATGTTGCTTGCATGTTTTCTGTGGGAACCATTTTGAGATGAAAATCAAATTTTTGGGAAGTGTTCTTGAAAAGTGAAACTGAGTGCAAGTTGTTAGCCTGACACAAACTGAGTGATTGAGTGAACAAATAATGCCCTTGTGAGGAAGGCAGTTGTTTGGATTTGGTGATCTCCCTCTTGTGTGTGACTTAGATCCCCTCCTTAGATTAATGATTGTTTGATTGATGAAATTCTCAAATGTTTAGAATAAATGAATGTGGGGATTGCTCTGTTTGAAAAGGGGGGAAACAATGAAGAAAAACTGTTGTGATGAAGTTGCTTGAATTTGTGCAATGTTGATTGGATCTTTTAAGCTTGCTGGTCTTGAGTCTTTTTGATTTTTGAGGCTTAGTTTGCTTGGGGACAAGCAAAGTTTAAGTTTGGGGTATTTTGATCAGCCTCTGGCTCATCTAGTTTTATGGCTAGTATGACCAGGGTTTTGTGCAAATTATATCCTATTTTCACCCAACTTAGATTAGATTATCCTCAAGCAAGGTTTTGAGTCTCTAGAGTAGTTTTAGGTTAATTTAGCTAGATTTGAGTTAAATAATACACTTATAGTCATTTCTTTGTTTTGTGTTAAGTGAAAGTCAAGAGAATAAGGAAACAGGGGGTTCGCCCACGAATGCTTACTCGCCACGCGACCCCGAAGCCTTAATTGTTCCAAGAAAATGCAAGGTCTCTGGTTCGCCCGCGAAGAAGGTCTCGCCCACGAGTCTTGCAACCCTGAAAAGTCGAGGGAGCGATCACGGCTTGCCCTTATTGAAGGTCACGGCCGTGGCAGTTTTGAAGTTGAAGAGTCTCGCCTCGCGAGCATACATTCGCCTCGCGAGCCTGGAAGTCAGAGAGCATCACGGTTGGCCCCTGATATTCATAACGGGCATAATAAGAAGACTTTTCAGTGACTCGCCTCGCGAAGGTGTGTTCGCCTCGCGAGAATACCAAAGGTTGCAGACTGTTCGCAGGATTCGCGTCGCGAGAAAGGCTTCGCCTCGTGAATAAGCTTTATTTCTGACTTGTATAAATTGATGTTTTGAACAGTTTAGGGGGATTCTTGCTTCTCCATTTTTCTGTTTTTACGTTTTCTGTGTGATTTCGTTTGTGTTATGGAGAACTAAGTTTCTAGGATTGATCTATTGTAATTGATTTCCATACACTTGAGGTTCTTGTATTTCCCTGTTTTGTATGCTTTTCCCTCTTCAATGCCATGCTTTATATTTCGTTTGCTTAATTCAGGAGTATCTTGTATTGTGTTGATTTATTTCGGTGATATCATGTTCCTATAATTAATCGCATCTGCTTAATTTGTGTGTGTACATTTCGTGTTCGCTTAGTTCACGAAGGGCTTAACCCCGTTGCTTAATTCGGGAATAGGGATATGTATCTGTGGTAGTGGTTTCGCTTGTAAATTGCTACTACAACATAGAGAGGATTAGAATCGCTTAGGGCTTGGAAATTGCATGAACCTATGATAGTTAGGAAATTGAGAACAATAGATCAATCTGTTTTTGGCCATTTGATAACCTCCTTGAACTGCTTGTTTTCAATTGCTCTGTTTTTATTATTCTGTTTTCTTTGATTACTTCTCAATCCAACCCCCCAAAAAAAAAAAAAAACTTATTTTTGTGGAAAATAACATTTTAAGAGTCCTCGAGAGACGACATCCGAGTTGTCGCCCTAAACTACATTTTCAAAACCCGCTCGTCCTTTTTGGGCGTGCGCGACAAACGCGACCAGCGTGCCATGTTATTTTGCACCATCAATGACTTTCCAGCATACAGGAACCTGTGTGGGTATAGTGTTAAGGGGCATAAAGCATGTCCAAAATGTGAAGAAGGCTCATGTTACCATCAACTGCAACATGGAAGGAAGACAGTTTACCTTGGGCATCGGAGATTTCTCCGACGTAATCATCCTTATCGTAGATTGAGAAAAGCTTTCAATGGACTTCCGGAGAATGAAATTGCTCCGGTGGCCTTGACTAGAGAGCAAGTTTATGACAGGGTGAACAACACTAATGTTATCTATGGGAAGACCCCGGAAGAAGGCCTACCGTGAAGAAAATATGGAAGAAGAGGTCGATCTTCTTTGATCTTCCATCTTGGTGCAAGCTTGATGTAAGACATTGTATTGATATGATGCATGTGGAGAAAATGTGTGTGACGGTTTAATCGTAACGCTTTCTCAACATTCAAGGCAAGACAAAGGATTGGTGTGAATGCTTATACGGATCTAGTTGCGATGGGTATACAAGAGCAGTTAGCTCCACATAAAGTGGGGGGATAAGAAGACTTATTTGCCTCCAAGATGTCATACTTTATCAAAAAAAAGAGAAAAGAAGTTTCGTGAATGTCTACAGGAGTCAAAGTGCCACGAGGTTACTCTTCAAATATCAAAAGACTTGTCTCAATGAAAGATCTCAAATTAGTTGGCTTAAAGTCTTATGATTGTCATGTCTTGATGCAACAACTACTACGGTGGCCATTCGTGACATCTTGCCTAAAAAAGTCGACATGCCATTACTAGGTTATGCTTATTCTTCAATGCTATATGTAGCAAAGTGATTGACACTAAAAAGTTGGATGGCTTGGAAAATGAGGCTGCCATTATCTTGTGCCAATTGGAGATGTATTTTCCACCTTCATTTTTTGACATCATGGTTCATTTGATTGTTCATCTAGTGAGGGAGATTAGATTGTGCGGCCCCGTTTATTTAAGTTGGATGTACCCGGTTGATCGATACATTAAGATCTTGAAATGATATATGAAGAATCCACACCATCCTCGAAGCATCTATTGTTGAAAGGTATGTTGCGTAATAGCTATTGAGTTTTGGGCTGGACTACATGTCGAAAGGTAACCCGTAGGGCTTCCAAGTCTCATCACGAAGGAAGATATGATGGTAAGGGTACACGAGGTATCACTGTTAAGAGCATGGATCGGGAGGAAGTGCTTCAAGCACATTTGTATATATTGAATAACACTGATGAGGTTGAACCATACTTATGTGAGAACAAAAGCATCATCAATGAAACTTACCAGAATGAATGAAAAATGGTGTTTGAACAAGCATAACAAGACTTTCTTGAACTGGTTTAAAGAAAAAATTGCAAAGGATGGTATTGCTTCTGATACATTAAAATGGCTAGCACAGGGGCCTAACTTTGGCATCATATGCTGGAGTAGGTACGATATCAATAAGTTTTCCTTCTATACTAAGTCCCAGGATGACAAAAGTACTATGCAAAACAAGTGGAGTTATGGTCTACTTTGAGTCCATGAATTTCTCTAGTTCGAAAGATAAAAACCCTATTATGGCATCCATTTCATACTTTGGAATCATTGAAGAGATGTGGGAGGTTGGTTACCACGAAGTTTAGAGTACCTGTTTTTAAATGTCGGTGGGTCCGTGTTGACAATGGTGTGCAAACCGATGAGTTAGGATTCAAATTGATGGACCTTAATAAGGTAGGTAATAAAAGAAGAACCTTTCATCATGGCATCCCAAGCAAAACAAGTGTTTTATATCAGTGATCCTTATAACAAAAGGTGGTCGGTGGTTGTCCAGGAAAAAACATGTATAATGGTAGTGGGAAATCAAGATTCAACTCTTGATATTTACGATACTCCATCTTTCTCAACATGGGTGCCTAATTTCAATGAGGAAAATGAAGTGGATGATGTACATGCTACTCGTAATGATTACCAAAGAGGTTATGGGAGAACTTTACTAATTGACCACAAAGTAGTTTAGTTTTAGTTATGTTTAAAGTCATATTATATGTTTAATTGATTTTAATAGTTATGTTTAAATACGTTGATCGATATTTATAAGTTATGTTTGATATTTATCCGGACATAGTAACAATTTTTTTTTTGAACAGTATACAGGTGATCTCTGATCGATATCCCCCATTCATGCAGGTACACGCGAATGAGAATTTTACGCCATCCGTGGTTCAAATCAAAGGATAAGAATAGACTTTGATAATAACCTCAACCCTATTGGGTCAATGGCGAGCAATTTAACAGTTTTGTGGTGACCACTTGCTAGAAGCGAGCCTAGTATACTTATTGATAATTGGAAAGATGTATCGGTGGGCGTGAAGGACCGGATATGAAGTATTCCGGTATTTATACTTTACGTCTGTGTGTTTTTCTGTATCTAATTTATTTTAATCTTATTAATATCATACTGATAGTCGTTGATTCTTTTGGAGTTAATGTAGCTCACCTTTGACATACAGGATCGACGGATATGAAGAGCGTTTGATAAAAGTGTCTTGGTGAGCGTTGGAGGGCTTTTAAGGTCGACACAGGCAAATACTATGTATTGAATCCAACATGTGAAAAGAACCCACTTGAGGTGTGCAGTTTTCTTGATCAGCGACGTGGGATCACTTTGTTAGAGCCGACATGATCCCACTTATTAGAGTTAACTTATTTGATTTGTCTAAATTTATGTAATTTCATTAATTTTATTTACTTATGTAATTTAATTGTTTCTATTTATAACGGGAGGAAGAGGAAAAAGAGGCAGGAAAACCAAAGCAAGAATGTCTACCCCGTATGTCGTCTAGTGGGGATTTAAAAAAACTTGGTGCGATAATGGTGGAAGAGAGGAAAAGAAAGCACTTCAAGACATCGTCTCGGTGGATCCTAACACTAAAAATCGCTCGAGGTTGTTGATCCACCTCGACCCCATGCCATCATAAATGGAATAGGGCGGACAAAGAAAAACGGGACAATATACATCCGAGGAGGCCCGCCAAGTAGCTGAGAAGATTGTAAGTATAGTTTGAATTGTAATTGTCATTTTAAGATTGTTCTAGGAATTGTAATGTGACACGATATTTTATATGTTATAGGATGCCTTGGACGACGGGTAACCCAAGGAACCTTTGTTCTAGAGGACGCGATGATATCTTAGCTTTGCCATCGGTAAAAGCGGACCACCGGGCCGTGTCATTGGTGTTGGATGAGGGGTCGACATTCGCAATACCATGGTTCATCTTCCACCAATGCCACAGGATGTTAATGCGAGATAAGCCACCGGCTAAAACAGGAGATTGCAATTGAGCTTAGACGAGGAGATGGGTCGAAAGCGGTTGAACCCAGTGGCAATATTGACTTCTATGTCCGCAGATGAAACGGCCCACGTGTCGACCCTCTGTCCATGTAGTACTAAAGGGCTCATGTGATCCTCCTCATCAGCCACGAAAATGATGATGATGATGATGATGATGACGACCGCCCATGATAGGTGTGAGCTGTATGTTGATGATCATCATGATCGCGGCAGTGGCATTGGGAGGGCACATGATAACTTAGTAATACCATACACCATCATTTATTCTGGGATGATCGAGTGAGATGGTTGTTTAGATTATTCGAGATGCTGATGTTGAGTCCTGTGCCCACGGAGAGGAGGTTCAAACAAAGTGGGTTGACCCCGGTGAACTTCATCCCTGGCCAAGAAGGTGGTCAGCTTTCTTGTTGGATCGCAGGTATCCGGTTAGTTGTGTTTTTCTATATTCATAGTTGAAATTATTTATTATTGTTTAAAAGAAAATGCTTTATTTTTATTTGATATAGGATGTTGGAAATGATATTCGCCTAAAAGGTCGGATCCGAGAATACCGGAGATATCACGCTCGCCATAGGTATTCATTTGACCATTTAATTAATTATGAATGAAATAACTTATCAGCGATTACTAATATATATCTTTGTTGTTTAGGGGTAACAAAGGGCGCACAGTGATGTTTTTAAACTTCGGCTATACGAGTTGTTACCATGGAGAATGACGACTTTGGTAGGTTGAACATGATGCGATCCAGTGACCGAACTATATATCCAAAGAAGGAACTCATGGAGAGTGCACTCCATAAAGAAATGGCTAGTTCTTCACACTTATTTATGGTGCACGTAAGATACATTTATTTATAAGTTAAGTAATTAAATTTTAAATACTATGATAATTAACATGTTTTTCAATATATTAGGTATCCGCATCGTATGTTGATTGTCAGGGGTAACCTTGCCCTTTATAGGTTCATTGACCCCATGTTCATTCAGGTGATGTTCTCTAGCATCGGAGACCGATCACCACCATACGTGATATACTTGCCGTAGACGATCATCGATCCTACCTTGCGCCTTATCTCAAAATGTAAGTCTGGTTATTTAATTATAACTATATATGACTTAGTCACTAATTGTTCGCAAATACAGCAAGCATTGGCAACCATTGATCTTGTACTCCTAGGATGAACGACGTGGTCTTTTACTCAATTGAAATAAGCGGCGAATGAACTGAAGACGATCTTCGAAACGTAAGCATTAAAATACTTTATAATCAATAATGCAGTTGTTTTAATTATCTAAAATCTATTAGATATACTTTAATTAATGTTTATTTTGTCATGATAGTTCTATTAATGCAAACCACATGTTGCGTGGTGAAAGGCGTCAGGCTATCAGATGGATTATTCCTACCGTAAGATATTTATTAGTTCAAACGCTTCGAATGCAGTGGGCATAATTATTGATTTCTATTTAATTCCTCATATTCTAATTGGGTTTCATTTGTACGTAGTCACGTATACAACGTGGATCATGGGAATATGGATACTATGTGATGAAGTGGATGTTCGAAATTATCTCCTCCAGGATCACTAAAATATGGCATGAGGTAAATGTTAATTGGTAACAATTAGAAATAATGCTTATAGATTAGTTATATGTTTTTGTTAGTTTATTACTTAAAAGATATAATCTTTTGTCCAATTAAACTTAGAGATATTCAACAATCCAACTCCCATTATCTGATTCCGCATCAACAACATAAGGAGGCGTTGGGTAACTTCTTCTTGAATTGCACTAACCATAGTTTGTATATATGTAGTTAGTTTAAAAACTTATCATGTACTAGATGTAGTGTAATTTTGATATGAAATCTAAAATATATCATGTAGCTTTTTGGTTTCTAGTTATCTTTGTTGTCTGAATGTAATTGAACGTACATATGTATTGTTGCGTAATAAATTCAGTATATATTAATTTAGTGTGTTTTTGTTGTACAAAAGTGATTGTGTTGAGAATATTTATAATATGTTATACCTGGTATTGATCAGATACAAAACAGAGGAAAGGAATGATAGAAATGTAAAAAGAGTTTTAAAAAATGAGACTTTACACATGGGTTAATAAAAAACCGATGTAAGAAGGGAAATTCCCCACATCGAGTTTGGTTAAAACCGATGTGGAAAGTTAACTTTTGCACATCGGTTAATTTAAACCGATGTGGAAAGTGATATTTCCACGAGAAGGTATAGGATAACCCATATGAGAAATGAACTTTCCACATCGGCTATATATAAAATCTGTTAAATATGGGCCTCACACGGTTTTAAAGCGGATGTGAAAAGAAACAATAAACAACATCGGTCTTTTCAAAATCGTTTGAAAGCCGATGTGAAAAGCCTAAAATAACCGATGTGGAATCCCTTTTTGCACGAGGTAAGTTTTATTTGGATTACTCAGAAGTAAATGTGTGTTGATACGCCTTTTACGTTTCATTTTCTATTTGTGGCTTGACCGATTTGTTCGGCGGGTCGGTTATGGAACCAAGACCGTAAGGTGGACGTGGGCGGGGACATGTGCGATCGTGGACGTGGTCGCGGAGTGGGTCCTATGGAGGTCGCGTACCAACATGAATTAGAATTATTGCCGGTGGGATGGACTTCGTTGCCCGAAGGCTTTGGTGATGTTGCTAATGCCATAGTCTCAGATGCCCAACGCGATCGCGCCGAGAATCAACGAGAGCAAGAAAGAAATGAGCAAGCTATAGAAGGAAGAACTTTGAATAACTTCAACGCCTTGGAATCGGTCGCGAGTTTGACAGGGCGTAGACTCGACTAAAGCCGATCTTTGGATCCAAGAGCTGGAGAAGACTTTGGTGGTGCACACCGGAGGAAGCAAGGTGCCTTATGCAACATTCCAACCGATTGGAGATGCTGAATACTGGTGGAAAGGCACGCATACACGCTATTCGAAAGTGAGCATCAGAAATCACCGGGAGTATGCTGCAACAAATTTTTGGACAAATACTTTCCCAGTGCTCAGACCGGGAAAAGAACAGGAATTCTTGAGGCTGAGTCCCGGACTTGATATAGGGGGAATATGCTGCAAGGTTTGAGTCCCTTTGCCAAATATTTCCATTTTGCAGAAAACCCATGAGAGTGAAGGCGTCTGGTTGAAGTCGTTTCTCTTCCGTATCCAAGGAATCGTGATGCCATTGGAAATTCGAATTTCTAGCCTTAGTAGAGTGTAGAAAAGTGGAACTAATGAGGACGGAAGAGGAGAACGGAGAAAACTGTGAGGACCTACTCGTTCCAAACACCAATATCAAAATCAGAATAAAAAGGGAAGTAGGATCGGAGGGAACCTTATTTTTCGACAACAACGAATGACCGCTAATCAACAATAACAGCATCGCTCGATATCGATTGCGAAGTGGGCAAAGTAACAAACCCAAGGCCAATTTAGAAGATGTTACAAATGTGAAACCCGGATCACATGGCTAATGTTTGCCACCAAGAAAACGAAATGTTACAACTATGGATAGATAGAGAGGGGGTTTGGAGTTGTAATGCACCAAGGTTTGAAAGGCGTCAACACCTTGGGCCGGAGCAGACCCGGGGCAAGTGGAAGAGTTTACACCATGATTGGCGCCTGAGACTTTGGTGTCATGAGCTTCACAATCTGATCTTTTAAAGACACAAGTAGGGGTGCACTTTAAAAGAGTCTTATGGCAATGGTCTATAATTCTAAGTTATAATAGATTCTAAGTATAATCTTGTTTTGACGCCTTAAGTATTTGACTTTCAAAGGTATCCTATGTTACCAGTCTTTCTAGATGAATGATGTTTTTTATGACTTTTGGGAATAAAAGTCTCTTTAAGAAATTGATTCGGATCCCTTCTCTTTTGATTGATAGGGTGGGGAGTTTCAGACTTTGGATCCAATCTTTCTTTTTCCTAGAGTGGAACTGCCTTGTTGTTGCAAGGGATGGGTATGTTTATAAAAGAAGTTTCTTTTCTTGATGAAACTTAATCTAATCACTTTTACTTTTGGGGGAGAAGTGATTCTATTTAAATCTTATTGAGTTATTGCTGTTTTAAATTGTCAACCAGAAATTCTAATGAAAGGGATAAACTTTTTAGATTCATGATAAAAACGCACCGATCATGCATTTTTACCTCCCAAACCTAACAAAGGATCTTCATACACTGGATGTTTCTGTATTCTTTCGGGATTGATAGAAATTCTATTAGATTCTTTCTTCCGATGTGATCGGAATTGCTGGGAGTCGCGTCTCAGCGCTTTACATTTGCCGGTACAAGTTTTATTGGCGGTAAAACCCACTTTTGACCCGCCGTGGAACGGAGACGGATAGTGTTTTTATTATGTTTCCTTCAACTTTAGTTATTTTTGAAAATTTTCGCTCAAAAAATAAAATATAATATTTTATTCGGGTGATAACGTTTGTAACATCACGATCTAAATGTAATAGGAATGAAATGGAGCAAGAATAGAGACAAAAAGGCTTCGAGGTGAGACAGGAAGTGAGGAGACTCACTAGAGGGTATGACCTAAGTTACCTCCTAAAAGTGGTCATGATGACACTTTGAAATATAACATATTATATTCCTCGAAAACCCATTTTTCTCTCTTCTGAAACCAAACAAGGCACAAGGTCAAAACTTGCTCTCCAAGCTCATTCCTCTCTCCTCAATTTCGTGCCACTCTGCCTCTCTATATATATCCCTCTCATTTTCACTTCATCATCTTCCTCCTTCAAACTCTAAATTAAAGTTTCATCTTCTTCATTTCTTTTAGTGTCGGGCTTTTAAAGCTTTAGTTTTATTCATCTTTTCTTCTTGAGTTCTTGATTAAAGTTCTTCCTTATACTAGGGAAATGATTTCATATGAATCTTTTGCAAGTTTCATCTTTTTATTTCTGTAGTTTACTTTATGTGTTCTTTATATGCTTTAAACTTCTAAAATGGTAGAAAACTCTTTTGAGTTCAAACCACTTTCGATAGTCTTGTATTAACTTATATTTCACACAAAAGAGGTTGTGTAAAAAAAAATCTTTATCCATCTCTTCCAATGAAGGCCGAATGCATTTGTAAACCTAGGAAGTTTTTGTTTCAACTTTTGGAATATGATCATGTGATTGAAGTTTCTAACTATCCCCTGATCTGGATCTATAAATCTTAGGAAGTTTCGATAGATGTTCCTTGATGGCCAAAAATATGAATAAGTAGGCCTAGGATACTATGTTTCAACTTTCCAAGTATTGATCATGAACCCTGAACTCTTAATATCTTGTGATTATAAACCTAAGAGTTATTTATTAAACAAAGAATATTTTTCCTCATCATCCAGATGGCCGAAACATAGAGTTTAGGTGCTAGCATGTTTGAGTTTTCATTTTCCAAAATGATCATGGACTTGAAGCTCCATAAGATATTTAGATGCTAAGTCTAAGAGATTAGAAAGCTTAAGGATTTCTAACTTGGTTATTCTATGTTATTAAAGCTAATATGTATTACTTGCTTTTTTCCAAGATGATCATGACTCCTGAGCCCATAAGAGGATCAAGATGCTGTTCAAGAGATTGAACGCTTAAGTTCCAATGTTTTCTAAGACGAATGGACTCGAGTTCCATAAGATATTGGACGCCAAGTCTAACAGATTGAATATTTAAGTTTCCATTATTCTTTCAAGATGACCTGGACTCGAGTTCCATAATATATTTGGACGCCAAGTCTAATAGAGATCGAAAAAGTTTGAAAGATTTCAGCCTGAAAATCCATGAAGGCCAACCTAGAAGGTTAATGGACCCAGGATACTTTGTTTTCTACTTTTCTCAATGACTGGTTTGCGTCCTTAATACACATGGATGCGAAACCAAAGAGATCGAAAAAGTTTCAGCGAATGCTAGCCTATTTTACTAGCCTTAGTCAATGCCCAAGTTTTATAACTGGGTGGGATTTTAATTCAACCTTGTTAAATGATCATTGTTTATGAACTCCTAACACTTAAGGATCATAAATCCAATGAAGTCAGAGTAATTTTCTGGAACTCTAACCCTAAGTTAACTAGTCTACTAACTCTATACCAGGGTTTAGTGTTCTTGTTTATTTTAACTTGTGATTTTGTGTTCATAACCTGGGAATTCCATCACGGAGGAAATGCAGGATGTTCATGCTATACCCTCTTCGGCATCTAATCTCCTTACCTCACCGAAGATAAGCTAGGGGATCGGCCAGTGGATATTCTAACACTATATGTACGTGGTAAAAGGGTTTGCTTGAGGATTAACATTATTACATGGAGCAAATACTTAAATGATTTGTTTAATTGAACTATTGTGGTTATTATTTGAAGCTGATTATTACATGCCTTGTGCATCAGGAATTGAGGAGATGGGATGAACTTCCAATAACCGATATTATTGTTGGAAAATATATTACCGCTGGGACAAAGCTTGAGAAGCCGGACTGAGTCTCGTACACAATGATTATAAGGATTAAAAGCCATAATATGCCTTGAATAATTCTCAAAGTATTGGTTCTGTATTTATAAAAGTTCCTTGTTTTAAAACGGGGCTCACTTCAAGAGTATCGAGATTCTAGTTTTGAAAAGAAACGTCAAGTGTTTCTAAGTCAATAGAATTTGCTCCTTTATGATCCAAAGTTCAGACGGAGAAAATCTTTTTCAACTATTGTTTCATGAAGGAAAACCCTTTGAAAATATTTGACTTTATTCCATCAAGGATTTCAAAAGCAAACAAATTTCCAAAATGTTTCCTTTATAAAAGACTTTGTAAAGGAAAAGATTTTCTCCTAAATGATTTAGAAACGCCCGCTTACTTCTGGATAATGTTGGACCTGTGATTTGTTTCGGTTTTTGATTTCACCGAGCAAAAAGTAAGCACACGCGGAAAGAGAATACAGTTCGTGACGTCGCCTCTACATTTTGTTTATGCAATTTGATCTGGGATCCGTGTCAAGATTTTCAACTGAGGACCGTGTCCTAATTTCAGCAGCATGGCTTCGAGCCTCTTACCATATTTAAATAAAACATTGATAAAATCATAATTTTTTTCTATTTACCACAAACTTTGGACTGGGTGTATCCTCGATTAAGGTGTGTTGTGATTACGCACTCGGACTGCACGTCCCGTTATTGATTTTCAAGTATCGAAATTTCAGAATAGCCGCAGCCTTGGGCTTTAAGTTACAATGGAAAAAGTATGAACACAAAGAAAAGTATCGATAATGAAAAGTCTTTATGCATATGTATTTCCCAGCAAACGTGCTCGAGCAACTCTAATACATGCTTAAGATGCGGTATTTGATGAGGAATAAACCGAACGGGCCATTATAAGTGGATCTGCGATTTATGTTTGATCCGGGTGCACGAGGGGACTGGAAATAACTTGCCAAACGTGGGCGACGAAGCCTGATCAACTCTTCTTTCTTAATGATAAAACGGTGTTGGTATCTCGCTTAGATTAAGATTAGACCGTGATTGAAGTGTCCTCGTCATTATCTTTATAAAATTGATCGGGATTCTGTAATGAGACCCACCTACATAACACTTGTAGCTTACCTACAGTAATGTTAAAATGTTAATATGCCATGTGTTGTATGTATCATGTATGGTTGTTGTATGATATATCCATTTGCCGTATCTCACTCCTCTTGCGCTTGTATCTCGGGTCTCTGCCTTTGCCGTAGTACCTTGGCACTCTAGTAACGATGTCGCAGGAGTCTTTCAGTCACTTGAAGACCTAGTGTTGCAGGTCTGAGATTCGATTTGTGGGTCTCTCCAATGAATATTTGATAGGATGACCAGCTTAGGGAGTCTCAGGTTGGGTTGTATATCTAAAGAGGCCTCAGAATGTAGTTGTTATATACATCCATCTATGTTTAAACCTTTTCTTTCTAAAACTAAAACTCAGGCAGTAAACGTCAGACATGTCAAAGCATTTTTTCTGTTACGAATGTGACTTTAGGTTTTAAATGTATGTATTATGTATTTCAGAATTATCCTTGAAGAAAACTTTTACACCTTGTTTTCCTAATTTAATAGAAAACAATCTTCTAAAGAAACCAAGAAATTATCTTTTTGATTTACTTCCGTACGTGTTACGTAGCAATACCTCAGCATGTGTGTTACAGTGGTATCAGAGCCGTCCACTTTTTCTAGATCTTTGGAAATAGTCCGTTTTGTTGATACTGTGTTTTCTCCGAATTAATTTTTATTTGGATTACTTATTAGAAGCAATGTGTGTCGATATGCCTTTTTACACATTTCATTTTCTAA
>CM061062.1:230368177-230405681 GCA_030762895.1 Sophora flavescens
TCTCTTTTTTGACAAAGTATTACATGCCGGGCGCAAAATAAGTCCGCTTTACCATCCTCAACAATCGGAGCTAACCGCTCTCGTTATACCCATAGCAACGAGGTCGATACGAGCATTCACACCATTCCCTTTGTCTTGCCTCAATGTTGAGTAGTCTCCCGACGCGACTATCACACACATTTTTCTCCACATGCATCACATCAATGCGATGACACATCAAGCTTAGGCCAGACGGAAGATCAAAGAATATCGACCCTCTTCCATATGTTTTTATCAACAGCTTTAACTTTAATTTTGGACTAGCAGAATATAAAATCGATGTACTTTACCCTCGATAAACATGCTCTCCAATTAAGGCGTCTGCCTTCTTCTCTCTTGGCATCCATTAAAAAAGCTTTTTTAATCTTACGATATGGGTGATCACGCTTAAGAAATCTCCGGTGCCCAAGGTAAACCGCTCTTTTCCATGATGCAACTCGAGTGTAGCATGTGCCTTCTTCATATATAGGGCATGCTTTATGCCCTGACACTGCATTCCGACAAGTTAATTATACTGAAAGTCGTTGATGATGCAAAATAACATGGCATGGCTTGAAAGTCTCATGAGAACACCCATCAACTACATCAACACCTTCCACCTACAACGCTTAAGTCTTCAATCAAGGGACCTAGATAAACATTTAAGTCATTTCCCGGTTGCTTTGAGCTCGAAATCATCATAGACAACATCATGTATTTGCGCTCATGCACAACCAAGGGGGCATGTTGTAAATCACCAACAGAACAGGCCATGAACTATGAATACTACTCATGTTACCATAAGGATTCATTCCATCCTGAGCAAGTCCAAGCCTTAGGTTCCTCGCTCATCACTAAATCCTGAAAACATAGTATCGATATTCTTCCATTGAATAGAATCAGCAGGGATACGAACCTTTCCATCACGTTTCCTCATCATTATGCCATCTAAGATTCTTCGCGATCTTTCGCATTGGCAAACAATCGCTTGAACCTTGGAATTATTGGAAGATACTACAACACCTTCGCAGGAGGACCCTTTTTATCACATCATCAACATCATCATCATCATCACCACCCTTCACTTTGTATCGTGATAACCCACATTTGGGGCAATCGTGTTTGTCTTCATGAACCGTGTACAATATGCAATCATCGGGGCATGCGTATCTTCTTATACTCCATACCCATAGGACACAATACCTCGCCTCATAGTTACTGGGCCAGCAATGTGATCCTCGGCAAAGTCTTTCAACACTTCAACTTCCGTGAAGCTTTTATCGCTCCAACCATTTCTCGCCTTCACACAAACCAATTTTAGCACCGTCAACAACCGTAGGGAGTAGCACACCTTGGATATAAAGGCTTATCCCGCGATCACCAGACAACCTATCATACACATGCGCTCGATGAAAAGATTCTTGTCCAATATCACTTGATCATGTCCTCTACTCGATCATCCTCCATATCTACGTCAACGTCCTCACTTTAGGAGACACTCATGGATTACTACTCAACAACATATCACCATGCCATATCCATCTTGTATAACTCAAGAAAATCCCTTCACAAATCAAATGAGTACGTATATCCTTCACCGTACATTTCCTCGTATTCAAACACTTGACACAAGGACAACAGAACATTCCATTACTATTAGGAACATTCCTTTGAGTAAATCCTATAAATTCTCCCACCCCCTTCAAATACTCAAGACTAGTACGCTTACAAACCATCCAACTACGATCCATAACTAGATAGGTCCTGTAGATATACAAAACATATATATATCCAATATAGGACAATACAGAGATTGAAAACTATAGTTTTTAAAGATTAATTGCTAAGCATCGGTCACGGCCTGGCAAAGATGTCCATCACTACTAACGCGTCAACCCAATGAACGATGCCATCACAGGGCAACCGATCACGCGCTTCAGCCGTGATTAGCATCACTACCGTGACAGATCAACCAAAGAGCAACATGCACTCAAAACCAAAAACAGACGCACATTCCAAACAACTCAAACTCACTAAGCCAAGTTTCAACTATCGAGACTACAGCTTCAACATACACTCAAAACCAAAAATACAAAAATGTGCCCTAAATACTCACCGTAAATAGGTGCTCATGGTGGTGGGGAGGGAGCTCGAGTGGTGGCCAACGTTCGATGGGTTTTGAGAAAAGAGGGGACAAGGAGAGTTAGTGCGCGAAGGGAAAGAGAGATGTACGCAAGTTATTGCAAAGAATGAATGGAAAGACAGAGTTAGGGTTAATAGTGTACCCCACCCGTGGTGGCGGCTAGCCCTCGCGGTGGTTGCGGTGGAGATGAGCTCGCATTAGGGTTCCGGCTCAGTGAGAGTGAGAGTGAGGGCTGAGAGTGATTTAGGTTGAGCGTGATGAAAAGAGAAAAGAGACGCACGCAGAGCGAAGTGCATAGGCGCGCTGGTGTAAACGTTATATAAAACAATATTTAACGCCGCTTGTATTAAACAATCGACGTTAAAGTTACTTTTAACGCCGCTTTATTAACAAACCGACGTTAAATATTAATATTTTTAAAAACACCTTTAACGTCCGCTGTTGAATACAAATGATGCTAAAAGTGTTGTGTCTCTCGTATAAAGTAACATTCTTCCGCAATCAGAATAATCGCCTCTTCTTTTCCTCTATATTTCTATTCCTTCACAAAATGGCTCAGACCTGTGGTTAATTGAGTGACAACAGGCATTTCGATAGTAGGGGATATAGGATTATTTACGCCACCTATTTATTTAATCAAGTAAAAATCACACTTTTAACCTCAATTGTATAAACAAATGACGTTAAAAATAAATATTTTTATTTTAAAAACACTTTTAACTTCGCTTATTCAACAACCGACGTTAATGCACTGCTTAAGAGTGACAACAGGCATTTCGATAGGGATATAGGATTATTTACGCTACCGATTATTTAACCAAGTAAAATCACATTTTTAACGCCGCTTGTATAAACAACTCGACGTTAAAAATAAATATTTTTATTTAAAACACTTTTAACGCCGCTTTATTAAACAACCGACGCTAAAGTGTATAAGTCTTCCTATTCCTTCTGCGTTTTCTTCTAACGCTTATAATATATGACCGCCAACTCCCAACGCGCCTTGAACCTAATGCTCTTAATGATCAATTTAATTTTTAGCAACTTACGACGCCTAGTAACTTCATCCCCTTACTCCTATAAATAGCTTCCTTCCTTCCTTTAATTTTTCTGCTTCACAATATGGCTCGCCATGGAGATTAACTTCATCACTCTTTCTTCCTATACCTAGACTTAAAGGTCTCTGTCTTAATGGTCAAACAACTTCGAGGTTGTGTAAATCGACATTATGGGTGATAAGGGTGTGTAAATCGTATTATGTGAATTGCACACACCATCATCCTTCTCGAGAATCAGCATAACAGGTCCAAACCTCGCCTTTGGAACCAAGTGGCTGTTCCAAGAATATTGCTGAAACAGATCGAGTGCACCCCTTCACTCGCCACGCCCCAAAGTGACAGTGGGATTCGATGGAGCATCGACTTCAAATGAGGGAGGATGCATTCAATGTTGGAGATTCTAGACAGGGATCGAGAAGAAAATGATGTTAAAGCAGAAACTTTTTATATTTTAGTGCTATCTTGCGAAAATTTTTTTATCTTTTTAAACATGTAATTGTAACTTATGAATCGCTTCAATGAGATACGATTTGATTATACATATATAACTTGTTTTATGTTAAGTGTTTATTTATTTTAATTTGCACAAGAATTTGTTAATTTACTAATTCAAGCTAATTAATTAAGATTAAAAATAAACTTTTTTAAAAAAAAAGATTAGAAATAAACTGCACTATATGGAGTGATGATCAGCGTTAAGAGGACAACAGGGAGATGACAACGAAAGAAAGATAGGAATGAGTTGATTATTTACGCCGCTTATTTATTTAATCAGGTAAAAATCACACTTCTAACGCCGCTTTATAAACAACCGACGCTAAAAGTTTTAATAATTTCTTGCAAAACACTTTTAACGCCGCTTCATTAAACAACCGACGCAAATAGTGATTTCCCATATTTACAAAACTGCCACCGCCACTTTTTACGCGCCCCTAAAACAACCGGGACGTAACAATGGAATTAATGAAGTCCGATATTTACAAACTGCCACCGCCCCCTTTTAACGCCTCAGTTTTTGGTTAACTGACGTAAACCTTTACCGTCTAATGTATATTTTCCACTAGTGTGGCTGGCGGCGTGGCTGAGTTAGGGAAAGGAGGAAGAAGATGAAGTGGGGAGGAAGAGAGAGATGGAGTCAGGAGGAAGAAGAGAAAAAGAAAGAAGAAGGGAAAAAGAAGAAGAAAGAAGAAGAAAAAGAAAGAAAGAAAGAAGTAAAGGGGTTACGGTCTGATAGTAGAAGTAGAGAGAGAAATTCATGTTTTTAACTTAATATTTAGTAACAGGTACAAAAATGAGTGATAAAAGTTAAGGTTAAAATAAATATGTTTTTACTTTTTGGAATCTAAAAATAAAGGTTGATAAATATATGATTTCAAATTCAAACTAGAGTAAAGATTAATAATTGAACTGATCAACTAAGAAAATATCGCTCCAAAATTTAATCTCCGATTAATGTCAAACCAGTTTATTTTCAAGTCTAAAATTAAATAGGATAAAATATGAAAATACTTTTCTTTCAATCATATTATTTTAAAACACTTTTCAGATCTTGGAAATAACAAAGGACAATAATGTAATTTATTGTCAAGTAGCGTGCATTCACGAATAAGTCAGCTAACGCACCCGATAAAATAATTTGAAGAGAGCAATTTAATTACTCAACTAAATCACATAACAAAATAAACATAAACATCCAAATAAAATAATTAATCATATGTGTAGAAACTAGGGTGTTACCGTTGGTGTCTTGAAGCATTTCCTAAATGAACCTTTAGACTTTCTGTAGTCAATTTTCATCAAAATAAACTTCTTCATATGTTTTCTTTTAATTATTAATAAAAAAATTCTTTTTTGAAAAATATTTTTTCAAATTTGAATAAAATACCTTTAAAAAAAATTATTTTGAATAAAATATTCGAACTTATGAGCCCAGTAAAATTGTTTAAATATATTCATAACCCCTTCCCCAAGCTCATCACTAATTTGTTCAACATAATTGGCCTCATTTAAATAAAAATTTAAAACCGAATACCCGTAACTCATCATTTATTATTGTTAGCCGTTAATTTAACAAAATTAATTATCAAAAATTAATTATTGTTAGTCAAAAAAAATATTGACTAGAGATAGTTTTCGTCATCTTATGAAGCCTATTGCCTATATACCATTAATTTTCTAGCACCTACTGCACATTTTGGTAGGAGTGCATGGTGTAAACGGTAACACTGTAACTAGATAAGAATATTTTTATTTTTTATAAATCAAAAAGGGTATTAATTGGAGGATTAGTAATACTCAAACCATATACAACCCAAAAATTGGGCCATACACCAACGAAATACATCAAGTATACCCCAAAAAAGATGAAAAAAGATATATCCGTTAGATTACCCTGATAGCTATATCTGCACCTATACAGTAGCCCAAAAATATTTTTTTTTGATTGGATTAACAGTTAGCAAATTGTTTGTCAAAAACAAAAGAAGTTCGTTGAACTTTCCTTTGTTTGGAATATATCATGTACCAAATATGATTGAAGTAACCATGACCTTTTCCTTCTAGACATAAAAAAGTTGTTGTTGTACATGTAAACCTAATCATCTTAGTAAGATGCATCGAACCAGAATATTTCTAAAAATAGTTAAGCTATATTATGGTTCATGATAATGCAACTTAATACTTCTAAGTTGTATTATGGATCTGCATATATACTACTCACGCACGAAGAGTGTCACAGAAAAAGGTACCTGATGCAAGGGTTTAGGCATGGTCTGTAACATCAAGTTCATATAGATTTTTTTCAAAAGAAAAAAAGACATATCAAAAAAAGTAATATTTTATTGTGACATGGTGTCATGAACACATACTTATCATAATTTTATTGAATATATATATTGAATATAACAAACACACATATATATTTATAATAATATAATAGAATACTCTTTATTTGAATATTACAAAAAAGAAATCTTTCCTAGCTAGTGCAAGCAGCCATCAAACAATCTTTCCTTTCTTTTACTCTCTGAACCATTCACATTTTCATTTGAGCTCTTTTTTCAACATCTAAAGTTTCATTTGAACTATTTTCATGTAAGAGTTGTTAAATTTTCCTAGTGCAAGCCATCAAACAATCTTTCCTTTCTTTTACTCTCTGAACCATTCACATTTTCATTTGAGCTCTTTTTTCAACATCTAAAGTTTCATTTGAACTCCTTTCATGTAAGAGTTGTTAAATTTTTCCTTTTATCTATATGGTATGCCATTTGCACAGTTTATCTCATAACTTTGGCATTCTAGTATGCTGCAACTTTTCCTTCAACATGTTGTGGGTAGTTAGTCGCTTGAGGGGTTGTTTGTAATGTAACCCATTATAATTTTTTGCTCTATTTGACAAAAGATAAGGATGCAAAATGGGTGCATGATGAGTGGGTGTTATAAAACCGTTAATTCCTTATTACCAAACAAGGATACTGCAGAAAAAAAAAGAATAACTTTGAAGGCATTGCAGGTAGCTTCTATATTCTCTTTTAATACATGATATATCTTGATAATTGATAGGAAGATTTATAGGTGCACAAGATATTTGAAATAAGTACACACGCTGAACAATTTTCAACATAGGTTATAATAGCAAAAGTAGTTTGAGATAAACAAAACAAAACAAAACAAGGGCAACCTTATATATTTAGCCAAACTCATTATTTAATCTCAGCAAAACCTTGCACAATTATTTCAATTATTCAATGTTTACTATCTTCTTCTTTCTTACTAGTCCCGATATTTATTATCAGTTCCAAATATATTATAAAATCCCGTAATTTCTTACTTATATTGTTAAGGATGCTTTTGTTTATTGAAAACATATTCACACCGTTCCTACATTTTAGTTATATAAGATTTCTACTTGAGAAAACAATACTACAAAAGCCATCTTTCGTTTACTCTACAATACTCTACATACTCTTTGATAAAATTAGCTTACTTCTTCGAAAGAAATATACATCTTTGTCATATAAAATACTTTAAACATAAAAAACAAAATTGAGCATTATAAGTAAAAATTATAAGACAATGACATGTTACAAGAGATTTTACGAAAATTTCATTACCGCATATGTTTGTCGTTGATGAACAAGTAAGTCCTATTCCAACATTATATACTCTACCTTCTATGTTTACATTATATTAATTATCACAAATTTCACTCTTTACACTTAGAATATTATATGCCTATGCATACAAATGAAGAAAAATAATTTTCATATCTTACATATTCAACCTTTTTAATTTATTTTTCAAAATAATATGAGACGATATCAGACTCATTTTCAAGTGACAAAAACTCGACTGGTCCAACAAAGAACCTCGCTTGTTTGAGCTGGAGGTAAATATTTGTAACCCTGAATCTTTGGGTAGTACTTTGAATAATAATTATGAACCTAACCCTGATGACTTACTAATTGCTTTGATGAAAGGAAAAAGAGCCTCGGCCAAATATCCTATTTCTCAATTTGGGTCCAATAAACACCTCTGTGGAAAAATGACCCTAGTTTGTTTTGATTAATGACTAAACTAACTTGAATTATACTTTGATTCACTAATTTCTTTCCAAGCTTTTATGTTTCTATAAGATATAATCAGTGCAAGGAAAAGGATGCAAAGTATCAAAGGAGCAAAAGAAGGATCATGAAGAAATGCTTGAAGATGAAGAACTACAAAGAAGAATCTCAAAGGATCTCAAGCAATATTAGAGTATCAATGTAAAGAGATATGTTAAGTTTTTCTTTTCGAAATATCTCTCATAAAAACAAACTAAAAAGGTTTTCATATAGTAAAATGAACTTAGAAGGAAAAGGAATTAATTGAAAGTTCTGTACATCTATGTGTACAACGATGTACTTTCGATTAATTAATTAACTTCTAATGAAAACCAATGTGTACATCAATGTATAAAAGTATACATCAATGTATACATCGATTGATTGTGATTTAATTGATAAAAATGCAAAACAGGGCTTGATACATCGATTGCACAATCAATGTATAAGATGAAATAGAAGTGACACTTTTGAAAGAAGCTTACAATCGATTGACCAATCGATGCATAAGGTCGAACATAAGCCAACACTTATGGAAATATGCATACAATCGATTGGTACTTGATGTAAACACAGAACATAAGTTAAGTCTTTTAAAAATGATAGAACAATCGATTAGTACATTGATGCATAAGCCCAAACAAAGGCAAAGACTTTTGAAATCCAATATGCAATCGATTTACCAATCGATGTAAAGACTATGGGCTAAGAACTCTTATGTTTTTCAAGAACACAATCGATGTACACATCTATTTATCAATCGAGAATCAAGATTTTTCAAGAACACAATCGATTAGGCATTTGATGTATTCAGTTATAAAAATTGAATCTTTGCTTAATACATCGATTAGACAATCGATTGATTGATAATCGAATTTTTCAATGAAAGTTTGTTTTGATCTTAACTGACTTTTGAAGTATGCCCAAAGGATCTATTTTGACAAACATCTATATAAAGGCTTGGTCAAACACTTTCTAAACACGAATTCACTCAATACCGATATTAAACACGTAAACTCTTTGAGAGAGCTTTTCATTGAGAATACCTGATATATTTCTATTAGAACTTCAATTTGTAATAAATGATTTCTTAGAATCCGAATCAAAAACCTTTCTTGCTGCAAAAGGAAGATTAGAGAGAAGGTGTTGTCTCTGTGTAGATCAAGAGTAGAAGGGACTTTTGGTGTTTTGACAAGAGTAGAAGGGACTCTTGGGAATTACAATATTGCTTTGATCGAAAAGCTTTCAATTGGGTAGAAGGAACCTTGGAGTTAAAGCTTGTAAAGAATCTTGTAATTGTTTTGATTGTTAGTGGATGAAACTCACTTTGCGAGTGGAGACTGGATGTAGGTTCTTGGAAAAGGTAGCCGAACCAGGATAAAATCTCGGTTTGCATTTCCCTCTATCCCTTAACTTTTTTAATTGATTTATTTGATGAATGTGTAATTAGGAAAATTGTTAAGGAGCAAATCACTGAATGCATAATATCTCAATCAATCTTTTCATCACTCTCTTTCTTGTAAAAGAATAAAGTTTTGAATATATTAGATAGCAAAAACTTGTTTTGGTTTAAGTTGGTTGACAAAACATTTTTCAAGAAACTGAGGAAAAGTTTCAGTTTTTACACAAAGGGAAAAGTTTTCAAAATAACACATACTCAATTCAACCCCCCCCCCATCCTGAGTATTTGAAGCCACAACCAACAACCTCTCACTACAGCAACAGAGCTTTATTTCAGCAATCGATTCTATCAAAGTACCTACTTCAGTACAAGAGGCTTTAATGGATGAGAACTAGGTTCAAGCCATGCATGAACAGATGAGTGCTTTGGATTAAAATAAGACTTGTGAGATTGTTGAGAAACCGAAGGATAAGAGGATAGTCGGATCCAGATGGGTCTATATAGTGAAATATTGGTCCGATGGGACAGTGGATCGGTATAATGTGTAACACGCCCCCCCTGAGGTATTACTACGTAACACATGCGGAAGTAAATTAAAAAGATAATTTGCTGGTTGCTTTTGGAAAATTGTTTTCTTTTAAGTCAGAAAGCTGGGGTATAATTTTTTTTTTAAGGATAACTCTGAAATTCATAATACATACATTTAAAACGTAAAGTCACATTCGTAACAAAGTTACCATGACATACTACATTTCTCTAAGTTTCCATTTTCGAAAGAAAAGGTTTAAACTACATATGGATGTATATAACACTACATTTACCGGCATCTTTAGATATACAATCCAACTTAGACTCCTAAGATGGTCATTCTATCAAATATTCATTGGAGAGACCCCCAATCAGAATACTTTCCCAACCTCTAACACTAGGTCTTCAAGTGACATAGAAAGACACCTCTGCGACATCGGTACTAGAGTACCAAGGTACTACAGCAAAACCCGAAGAGACCTGATACAACTGTAAGAGTAGGATACCGGCAAAAGGATATATCATACAACAACCATACACATGATACATGCAACACCCTGGCATATTAACATTTTAACATTACACATAGGTAAACAACAAGTGTTATTTCAGTGGGTCTCATACCCGAATCAATCAATTTTATGAAGATAATGCATGACACTTCAATCACCAGGCTCTAATCTTAATCTCATGTGATTCCAACACGGCTTTATCATTAAGAAAGAAAAGAGTTGATCGAGGATCATACGCCCGTTTGGCAAGTTATCTCTGTCACCTCATGCACCCAGATCAACATCATCGCGAATCCCTTATAACGGCTATTCGGATGTATACCTCGTCGAATACCACATCTTAAGCAGGTATTCGGTTAACTCAAGCATGTCTTCTAAGGGGAAATGCATATGAATAAAAGACTTTTCATTATCGAGACTTTTCTTTGGGTTCACTCTTTTCCATTGTCGAAGCCCAAGGCTAACGACTGTTCACAATTTTCATTACTTGAAAATCAATAACACAGGACGTGCAGTCTGAGTGCTCAATCACAACACCTTAGTCTGATGCTGCAGTCCAAGGTTGTGGTCGTAGAAACAATTTTGATTTTATCCTTGTTTTATTTCAACCTGATAAGGACTCCTAGCCCATAACAACGAAATTAGGAGACACAGTCCTCAATTCCAAAATTAGGACTCTTAGCCCATAATATCACGATTAGGACCCTTGGTCCATAATTCTTGACTCGGATCCCAGATCACGTGCATAATTTCACATGTGCTTCATTTTCGCTCAGTGAAAATCAAAAACCAAAACAAAACCTCGGTCACTTATCCATGTAACCGGAACGTTTCTAGATCATTTAGGAGAAAATATTTTCCTCTACAAAGTCTTTTATAAAACATTTGGAAATTCGTTTGCTTTTGAAATCCTTCATGGAATAAAGTCAAATATTTTCAAAGGGTTTTTCCTTCATGAAACACATAGTTCGAAAAAGGTTTTTTCTCGTACAAACTTTGGATCATAAAAACGTAGTTTCTGTTGACTTAAAAACACTTCAACATTTCTTTTCAAAACTAGAATCTCATTCTCTTGAAGTAAGCGTTTTAAACAAGGAACTTTTATAAATGAAACCAATACTTTCAAAGTTCTATTCAAGGCTTATTAAGGCTTTTAATCCTTATAATCATTGTACACAGACTTAAGTCCGGCTTCTCAAACTTCAATCAACAGTAATATATTCTCAACAATAATATCACAGTTAATGGAAGTTCATCCCATATATACAACTCACAATACTTTAAGGCAAGTAATAATCAACTTCAAGTAATAATCACAATAATTCAAGTAAATAAGTCATTCAAGTATTTACTCCATATCATAATAATATTCAAATCACTCAAGTAAACACATCCACACATGCATATAGTCATTAAATATCCCTAGGGCATCCTCTCTTACCTTCGGTGAAGGTAAGGAGATTAGATGCTCGAAGAGGTATCGCACGATTGTCCTCGTTTCCTCCACAACTGAAGTCTAAGGTTATGAACACAAAATCACAAGTTAAAATAGGTTCGGCCAAGACTAGTTCTTAGGGGTAGAGATTCCCAAAAATTATACAACTCATGGATTTATTCTACTTAAGTGTTAGGAGTTCATAAACAATGATCATTTAACAAGGTTAAATTAAAATCCATACAAGCTATAAACTTAGGGCATTCGGCCAAGACTAGTAAAATAGGCTAGCATTCACTAAAATTTCCAATCTCCTAGGTTTTTGCATCCATATATATTAAGGAGCTCAAAACCATGATCATTTTGGAAATATAAGAACAAAGTATCCTAGGTCCATAATCTTCTAGGTTTGGCCTTCATAGGATTTATAGGCTAGAAATCTTTAAACTTTCCAATCTCTTAGACTTACCATCCAAATATCTTATGGAGCTCAAGTCCATTATCATCTTGGAAAATAATGGAAACTTAAACATTCCAATCTCTTAGACTTAGCATCCAAATATCTTATGGAGCTCAAGTCCATGATCATCTTGGAAAACAATGGAAACTTAAACATTCCAATCACTTAGACTTAGCATCCAAATATCTTATGGAGCTCAAGTCCATGATCATCTTGGAAAAATGAAAGTAAAACATACTAGCTTTAATAACATAGACTAACCAAGTTAGAAATCCTTAAACTTTCCAATCTCTTAAACTTAGCATCCAAATATCTTATGGAGCTCAAGTCCATCATCATTTTTGAAAATGAAAACTCAAACATCCTAGCACCTAAACTCTAAGTTTCGGCCATCATAGGATGATGAGGAAAATATTCTTTGTTTAACAATAACTCTTAGGTTTGTAATCACAAGGTATTAAGAGTTCTAAATCCATGATCAATACTTGGAAAGTTGAAACATAGTATCCTAGGCCTACTTATTCATATATTTCGGCCATCATAGGAACAAGCTATCAAAACTTCCAAGATTTACAGATTCAAGATCAAGGGCTAGTTAGAAACTCAAACACATGATCATATTCCAAAAGTTGAAACAAAAGAAAGGAAGAAGATGAAACTTTAATGAAGTTTGAAGGAGGAAGATGATGAAGTGAAAACGAGAGGGATATAAATAGAGAGGGGAGAGAGTGTCACAAATTTGAGGAGAGAGGAATGAGCTTGGAGATCAAGTTTTGCCCTTGTGCCATGTTTGGTTTGAGAAGAGAGAGAAAAAAGGGTTTTTAGAATATACTATGTTATATTTTAAAAAGTGCCATCATGACCATTTTTTAGGAGGTAGCTTAGGCCATACCTCTAGTGGGTCACCTCACTCCCTCATATAACCTCAAGCCTTTTATGTCTCCTATTCTGCTCCATTTCGTATCCGGTTGCATTTCCGATCGTAATTCTTCCGACATTTTCTCCCGAATAAAATATTATATTGAAAATTTTCAAAATAACCAAAGTTGAAGGAAACATAATAAAAACACTAACCGTCTCGTTCATGGGTCAAAATTCGGTTTTCTGCACAGTAAACTTGTACCGGCAGTGAAAACGCAGACCGGCTTCCGTCTGAATTTTCAACCGAAATTTTTACCGTAACTTCACATGATATAACAACAAAGGAAAATGATTTTAGTTTAATTAAAATCATCCTCTGGGTTTAATCTGAAATAGACACATTTAAATATGTATTTACTGCTACATAAAGCATAGGAAAAATAGGGTGTTAAAATACTATCCCTCTAAAAAGAATTTCGTCCTCGAAATTACGTAACATGAAACTAAACAAGATCTCTCACTATCAAGATCATACTGTCAGAAGAAAGTATCTAAAAGAATTTCATCAATCTAAAAGAATACAGAAACATCCAATGTATGAAGATCCTTTAGTAGGTTCAGGGAGGTAAAAATGTATGATCGACACACGTTTACAATCATGAATCTAAAAAGTTTCTCCTTTCACTAGAATTTCCTGGTCAACAATTTAAAAGAGCAACAGTTCGATAAGAATTTAAACTGAATCAATTCCACCAAAAGTAAAAGTGGTTAGATTAAGTTTCATCAAGAAACTTCTTTTATAAACATACCCATCCCTTGTAACAACAAGGCAATTCACCACTCTAGGAAAAGAAAGATTGGATCCAAAGTCTAAACTGACCACAACAATCAAAAAGAGAAGGGATCTGGAATAAATTTCTTAAAGAGACTTTTATTGCAAAAAGTCATAAGAAACATACATTTACTGGAAAGATTGGTAACATAGGATACCCTAGAGAGTCAAATACTTAAGGGCGTCAAAACACGATTATACTTAGAATCCTATTACAACTTAGAATTATAAACCACTGCCATAAGACCTTCATATTGCACACTACTTCTGTCTTAAAAGATCAGATTGTGAAGCTCCAGCGCCAATCATGGTGTAAACTCTTCCCTTTGTCGTGGGTCTATCAGTCCCTAAGGTGTTGACAACCCTTTCAAACCTTGGTGCATTACAATCCCTTGACAAGTGTCCTATTTGTCCATAGTTGTAACATTTCGTTTCCTTGCGTGGGCAAACAATAGCCATGTGATATGGGTTTCCACACTTGTAACATCTTCTAAATTGGCCTTGGTTTTGGTTCTGTTGGCCTCCACTTCCGGATTCAGAATTATCAGAATGATGCTGTTGTTGATTCAGGTCATTCCCTTGTGGTCAGAAATAAGGTTCCCTCCAATGTTGCTTCCTTTTTTATTCTGATTTTGATATTGGTCTTTGGAATGTGTAGGTCCTCCAACAGTTTCTCCGTTGCCTCTTTCCGTCCTCATTAGTTCCACTTTTCTACACTTCTCTACTAAGGCTTGGAAATTCCGGATTTCCAATGGCATCACAGATTCCTTGATCTGGAAGCGTGACCCCGGCTTCAACTTTTCGTACTTCCACTCCTCATCGGGGTTGTTCTCGGAAAAAACAGAAATATTTGGCAAGGGACTCAAACCTTGCAGCATATTCCCCCACTATCATGTCCCACGACTCGGCCTCGGGAATTCTTGCTCTTTCTCCTGTTCGAGCACTGGGAAAGTATTTGTCCGTAAATTTGTTGCGGAATACTCCCGGGGTGATTGCCCGATGCTCGGCCTACCAGCAGTTGTTTGGTGCCCTTCCACCAGGATTCAACATCTCCAATCAGTTAGAATGTTGCATAAGGCACCTTTGCTTCCTCCGGGGTGTGCACCAGCTCAAAGATCTTCTCCAGCTCTTGGATCCAAAGATCGACTTTAGTCGGGTCTACGTCCCCGTCAAACTGTGACTGATTCTGGCATCGGAAGCCATTCAAATTATTCCCTTCTGTAGCTTGTTCAACTCTTTGTTGCTCATGTTGATTAAGGCGATCGCATTGGCGGTCACGGATAGCTATGGCATTAGCAACGTCAGCCAAAGCTTGGGCAGCGAAGTCCATCCCGCCGTCATAATTCTCATTCATGTTGGCACGACCGCCAATAGGACCACCTCTGCGACCACAACCACGTCCACGACCGCGTCCACGTCCACGTCCACGTCCACCTTCTAGTGTTGGTTCCATAACTGACCTGTCGAACAAATCAGTCAGGCCACAACTAGAAAATGAAACGTGTAAAGGCGTATCAACACACATTACTTCCAAGAAGTAATCCAAATAAAACTTAATTCAGAGAAAACACAACGTCAACAAAACAGACCTATTTCCCAAAGATCCCGAAAGACTCGACCAGCTCTGATACCACCTATAACACCCCCCTGAGGTATTACTACGTAACACATGCGGAAGTAAATTAAAAAGATAATTTGCTGGTTGCTTTCAGAAAATTGTTTTCTATTAAGTCAGAAAATTGGGGTATAAAATTTTTCTTTTAAGGATAACTCTGAAATCCGTAATACATACATTTAAAACGTAAAGTCACATTCGTAACAAAGTTACCATGACATACAACATTTCTCTAAGTTTCCATTTTCGAAAGAAAAGGTTTAAACCACAGATGGATGTATATAACACTACATTTACCAGCCTCTTTAGATATACAACCCAACACAGACTCCTAAGCTGGTCATCCTATCAAATATTCATTGGAGAGACCCCCAATCAGAATACTTTCCCAACATCTAACACTAGGTCTTCAAGTGACTTAGAAAGACTCCTTTGCGACATTGTTACTAGAGTACCAAGGTGCTACAGCAAAACCCGAAGAGACCTGATACAACTGTAAGAGTGAGATACCGACAAATGGATATATCATACAACAACCATACACATGATACATACAACACCTTGGCATATTAACATTTTAACATTACTCATATGTAAACAACAAGTGTTATTTAGGTGGGTCTCATACCCGAATCAATCAATTTTATAAAGATAATGCATGACACTTCAATCACCAGGCTCTAATCTTAATTTAATGAGATACCAACACCGTTTTATCATTAAGAAAGAAAGAGTTGATCAGGCTCATATGCCCCGTTTGGCAAGTTGTCTCCGTCACCTCATGCACCCGGATCAACATCATCATGAATCCCTTATAACGGCCATTCGGATGTATACCTCATCAAATACCACATCTTAAGTGGGTATTCGGTTAACTCAAGCACGTCTGCTAAGGGGAAATGCATATGAATAAAATACTTTTCATTATCGATACTTTTCTTTGTGTTCACTCTTTTCCATTGTCGAAGCCCAAGGCTAACGACTATTCACAATTTTAATTACTTGAAAATCAATAAAACAGGACGCGCAGTTCGAGTGCGCAATAACAACACCTTAGTTAGATGCCGCTGTCCAAGGTTGTGGTCGCAGAAATAATTATGATTTTATCCATGTTTTATTTCAACATGGTAAGGACTCCTAGCCCATAACAACGAAATTAGGACACACAGTCCTCAATTCCAAAATTAGGACTCCTAGCCCATAATATCACGATTAGGACCCTTGGTCCATAATTCTTGACACGGATCCCAGATCACGTGCATAAACTGAATGCTAGGGGCGACGTCTCGCGAGTTAGTATTCTCTTTTATATGTGCTTACTTTTCGCTCAGTGAAAATCAAAAACCAAAACAAAACCTCGGTCGCTCATCCAAGTAAGCGGAACATTTCTAAATCATTTAGGAGAAAATCTTTTCCTTTACAAAGTCTTTTATAAAACATTTGGAAATTTGTTTGCTTTTGAAATCCTTGATGGAATAAAGTCAAATATTTTCAAAGGGGTTTTTCCTTCATGAAACACATAGTTCGAAAAAGGTTTTCTCTCGTACAAACTTTGTATCATAAAGAGGTAGTTTCTATTGAGTTAAAAACACTTCAACGTTTCTTTTCAAAACTAGAATCTCATTCTCTTGAAGTAAGCGTTTTAAACAAGGAACTTTTATAAATGAAACCAATACTTTCAAAGTTCTATTCAAGGCTTATTAAGGCTTTTAATCCTTATAATCATTGTGCACAGACTCAAGTCCGGCTTCTCAAACATCAATCAACAGTAATATATTCTCAACAATAATATCACAGTTAATGGAAATTCATCTCATATATTCAACTCACAATACTTTAAGGCAAGTAATAATCAACTTCAAATAATAATCCCAATAGTTCAAGTAAACAAGTCATTCAAGTATTTGCTCCATATTATAATAATATTCAAATCACTCAAGTAAACATATACACACATGCATATAGTCATTGAATATCCCTAGGCAATCCCCTCTTACCTTCGGTGAAGGTAAGGAGATTAGATGCTCGAAGAGGTATAGCACGAACGTCCTCGTTTCCTACGCGATGGAAGTCTAAGGTTATGAACACAAAATCACAAGTTAAAATCAAACAAGAACACTAAACCACAAGGTATAGGTTCGGCCAAGACTAGTTCTTAGGGTTAGAGATTCCCGAAAATTATACAACTCATGGATTTATGATCCTTAAGTGTTAGGAGTTCATAAACAATGATCATTTAACAAGGTTGAATTAAAATCCCACCAAGTTATAAACTTAGGGCATTCGGTCAAGGCTAGTAAAATAGGCTAGCATTCACTAAACTTTCCAATCTCTTAGGTTTTAGCATCCATATGTATTAAGGAGCTCAAAACCATGATCATTATGGAAAAATAAGAACAAAGTATCCTTGGTCCATAACCTTCTAGGTTTGGCCTTCATAGGATTTATAGGCTAAAAATCTTTAAACTTTCCAATCTCTTAGACTTAGCATCCAAATATCTTATGGAGCTCAAGTCCATGATCATCTTGGAAAATAATGGAAACTTAAACATTCCAATCTTTTAGACTTAGCATCCAAATATCTTATGGAGCTCAAGTCCATGATCATCTTGGAAAACAATGGAAACTTAAACATTCCAATCTCTTAGACTTAGCATCCAAATATCTTATGGAGCTCAAGTCCATGATCATCTTGGAAAAATGAAAGTAATACATACTAGCTTTAATAACATAGAATAACCAAGTTAGAAATCCTTAAGCTTTCTAATCTCTTAGACTTAGCATCCAAATATCTTATGGAGCTCAAGTCCATGATCATTTTGGAAAATGAAAACTCAAACATCCTAGCACCTAAACTCTAAGTTTCATCCATCATAGGATGATGAGGAAAATATTCTTTGTTTAACAATAACTCTTAGGTTTATATTCACAAGGTATTAAGAGTTCTAAATTCATGATCAATACTTGGAAAGTTGAAACATAGTATCCTTGGCCTACTTATTCATATTTTTCGACCATCATAGGAACAAACTATCAAAACTTCCAAGATTTAAAGATTCATGATCAAGGGATAGTTAGAAAATCAAACACATGATCATATTCCAAATGTTGAAACAAAAACTTCCTAGGTCACAAATGCAAGCATTCGGCCTTCATTGGAAGAGATGGATAGAGATTTTTTTTTTACACAACCTCTTAGTATGTGAAAATATAAGTTAATACAAGACTATAGAAAGTGGTTTAAACTCAAAAGGAGTTTTCTACCATTTTAGAAGTTTAAAGCATATAAAGAACACATAAAGTAAACTAAGAAATAAAAGATGAAACTTACAAAAAGATTCATACGAAAGCATTACCCTTAGTATAAGGAAGAACTTTAATGAAGAACTCAAGTAGAAAAGATGAATAAAAACTAAAGCTTTAAGAGCTTGAACTTTTAAAAGAAAGTAAGAAGATGAAACTTTAATGGAGTTTGAAGGAGGAAGATGATGAAGTGAAAATGAGAGGGATATTGATAAGCCTCTGGCTCATCTAGTTTTATGGCTAGTATGACCAGGGTTTTGTGCAAATTATTTCCTATTTTCACCCAAATTAGATTAGATTGTCCTCAAGCAATGTTTTGAGTCTCTAAAGTAGTTTTAGGCTAATTTAGCTAGTTTTGAGTCAAAATAATGCACTTATAGTTAATTCCTTGTTTTCAGGTTAAGTAGAAGTTGAGGAAATAAAGAAGCAGGGGATTCGCCCTGCGAATAGCTATTCGCCTCGCGACCCCGAAGGCTGACTGTTCCAAGAAAATGCAAGGTCTCCGGTTCGCCCATGAAGAAGATCTCGCCCCGCGAGTTACCCAGCCCTGAAAGTCAGAGACGATCATGGCTTGCCCGTGTTGAAGGTCACGGCTGTGGCAGTTTTGAAGTTGAAGAGTCTCGCCTCACGATCATACATTCGGCTCGCGAGACTGGAAGTCAGAAAGCATCACGGTTGGCCCCTGATGTTCATAACGGGCGTAATAAGAAGACTCTTCAGTTCCTCGCCTCGCGAAGATGTGTTCGCCTCGCGAGAATACCAAAGGTTACAGACTGTTCACAAGCTTCGCGTCGCGAGATATGCTTCGCCTTGCGAGTGGGCTAAAATTCTGAATAGTATAAAAGGCTGTTCTGAACAGATTGTAGGGACTTTTGCTTCTCCATAGTTTTACATTTTTTTCTGTGTGTTTCGTTATTGTCATGGAGAACTAAATTCTTAGATTAATCTACTGTATGAGAATTCCATATACTTGAGGTTTTGTAATTCCTATTTTAATTGCTTTTCCCTTTTCAATACCATATTATACATTTCTGTTTGTTATTTCAGGAGTGTGTAGTATTGTATTGATTTGTTTCAGTGATGTTATGTTCCTATACTTAATCGCGTTTGTTATTTTGAGTGCGTTCATTCATGTTCGTTTGTTCATGAGAGCTTAACCCCGTTTGTTATTTCGGGAATAGGAACATATATCCGTAGTAGCGATTACGTTGTTAGTTGTTGTTACAACTGAAAGGGGATTAGAATCTGCTTAGGGCTTGGGATTACATGAACCAAGGATAGTTGGGAATTCGAGAACAGTAGATTAATCGTTGTTTGCTATTTGATAATCTCTTTAAACTGCCTTGTTTTTAATTGCTCTGTTTTGCTTGTTACTTATTTGCATCCAAACCAACCCCCCCCCCCCCCCTCCCCCAAAACTGATTTTTGTGAAAAATAACACTTTAAGAGTCCTTGAGAGACGACATCCGAGTTATCGCCCTAAACTACAGTTTTAAAACCCGCTCGTCCTTTTTGGCGCGTGCGCGACAGCGCGACCAAAAATTGGCGCCGCTGTCGGGGACTCTTATTTGTTATTTTTCCTTTTTTTTATTTCTTTTCTTTTTATTTTATTTTCATTTTTGTTTTGAATTGGTCTGGCTACTAGGTCTAATTGCCCTGAATTGTGTGATTTTGACCCGGAAATTGAAAGAACACTGCACACACTCCGTAGAGAATTGCGGGCTAGCACTAGTAGTGATACTAATTCCAAAATTGTTTTTGAAAACATGGGAGACCAAAGGACATTAAGACAGCTTGTTGCCCCTGATGTTAACTATAATGGATTGTGTATTTCATATCCTGGTGCTGATACTCCTTTTGAACTAAAATCTGGTTTCATTCACTTGTTGCCAAAGTTTAATGGTCTTGCAGGTGAGGATCCACACAAGCACTTGAAGGAATTCCAAGTTGTATGTTCCACAACCTCGAGATCAGAGGGAGTCACTGAGGATAGCATCAAGTTGAAGGCTTTTCCGTTCTCACTCCAGGGAGCTGCAAAGGATTGGTTATTGTATCTTGAGCCCAACTCTATCACCACTTGGAATGATTTGAAGAGGGTTTTCCTAGAAAGATATTTTCCTGCTTCAAGAGCTGCTTCAATAAGGAAAGAAATATGTGGAATCAAGCAAGGGAATGAATCGCTAGCTGAATATTGGGAAAGGTTCAAGCATTTGGTATACAGTTGCCCCCAGCATCAAATTTCTAAACAGCTCCTTATCCAATACTTTTATGAAGGATTACTGTCGATGGATAGGAATCTTTTGGATGCTACTAGTGGGGGAGCATTAGTTGATAAGACCCTAGCTGCTGCCAAGCAACTCATTGAGAATATGTCATTGAATTCCCAGCAGTTTACTACTAGAAGAAATTCAGTTGAGACAAGAGGTGTGCATGAGGTCCATAGTTCATCTTCCAACCAGGCTGCCCTTGAGAATAGATTGGATGAGCTGACTTCTTTTGTAAGGCAATTGGCAATAGACAGAGTTCAGCCTGCAAAGTTATGTAGCATGTGCAACTCACCTGAGCACCCACATGATCCATGCCCCATCCAGAGGGAAGAGTTTGTCAGTGAAGCACCTCAAGCTTATGCAGTAAATCCCTATAATCAAGGAAACAGTCAGAATCGGTACAGCACTCCAAACCTCTCCACCAATAGGTACCATCCAAACTGGAGGAATCATCCTAATCTGCGGTATGGGAACTCATCCCAACAACAACCGATGGCACCTCAGAATCCTCCTCCGCATTACTATGCACCTTCGGGACCTTCCCTAGAGGATATGCTCAAGCAATTGGCCGCAAACAACCTCTAGCTTCAAGCAGAGTTGGACGTTGTCATGCTTCACACAGCACGCCCAAAGCAAATGGGACAGATTCAGACTTCACAGACACAGTTTCAGCAGCAAACAAGTGCCAGCATTCAAGATTTGAGGACACAGATTGGACAGATGGCCACATCCATAAACAACATACAGCAAGGTCAAGGATCCAGTCAACTGCCGGCACAACCAGTGATAAATCCCAATGCATCCAATCCTAATGTGAGTGCCATTTATCTGAGATCTGGGGAAGTTGTTGAGGCCACCTCTGGAAAGGATGAAGAAACTATTGAGGTAACTCCTGAGCCTTCAGTCAATGTTAAAGCTGAGAAAGTGTACAGAACACCAATCCCATTCCCACACAGATTGCAGAATAATAAGAAGATGGGTGGTGAAGATAAGGAGAAGGAAATTCTTGATGTGCTCAGAAAGGTGGCTGTAAATATTCCCCTTCTAGATGTGATCAAGCAGGTGCCTAAGTATGCCAAATTTCTCAAGGATCTATGCACCAACAAGAGGAAGTTGAAGAATAATGAGAAAGTTGACTTGGGAAGAAATGGTTCAGCTCTTATCCAGTCTAGGCCTGCACCAGAAAGAGTTGCTGTTTTAACCCCTACTCAGGCACTACCATAGAAGTGCAAGGATCCGGGCACATTTATTATTCCATGCACTATTGGGGATATAAGATTTGAAAATTGCATGTTGGATTTGGGAGCCTCCATAAATGTCATGCCTACCTCCATCTTTAATAACCTTGATCTTGGGCCCTTGCAGTATACAGGTATTACCATCCAGTTGGCTAACAGGACCAGTGCCCGCCCCATGGGAATGGTAGAAGATGTGCTGGTGCAAGTTGATGATTTGATATTCCCGGCTGATTTCTACATCCTGGACATGGCAGGAGAGAAAAATTCCAGTAGATCACCAATAATCCTGGGCAGACCATTCATGAAGACAGCCAAGACTAAAATTGATGTTGATGATGGGACCATGTCTATGGAGTTTGGTGATATAGTGGCGAGGTTTAAAATCTTTGATACTATGAAGCAGCCCCTGGACGAGCACTCTGTTTTCCGAATGGAGTTGCTCTCTGAGCTTATTGATGATAACTGTGATGAGTTGGTTTCTGAATTTCCATTTAATTCTAGCTTTGATGATATTTTTTCTTGCCCTGCTTGTACTAACACTAACCACTGTGTGGTGTGTGCTGAGATTGCTGCATGTTTAGCAGGTGATAAATTAGTCAATGAAGTGCATGAGGAACGTGCAGAAGATGAAGCAGCACCGGAGGCCCTCCCTACCTATCTGCCACCTCCCCCTGCGAAGCCACCAGAGGAAATGGATTTTGCACCATGGATAGTTCAAGGGATTGAAGCCAAATTTTATTGGGAGGGCTTTGTTGATGAAACGGTCGTCTTTGACCCAAGAGGAGGTGATGAGTCCGCCGCATTGAGCAAGGTCACCATCATTGGCAAGTGTTTACTCATATATCAAGGATGCAAGTTATGGGACCATGGAATGAACTCTACCTCTTTGGCCTTAGGCTACAAGAAATGGGATCCAGGCGGAAGCTCCTACACTGCCACTTAATCAGGGAGTTTCTTTTCCTTTCCCTCACTCTGATTTGATTGTTATGTTGTTTCATTGGGGACAATGCATGATTTAAGTGTGGGGGAGGGAACTAGTTGTAGTTTTGTTGTGTCTTGTTTGTTTCCTTTTCTTTGAATAAAGCTCCTGAATAATTTGAGAAGCTCAGGAGTTGTGTTGAGTCTTTTGTTGGCAAGTTTGATGGATTTTGATTGATGTTGCACAGATTGCTTGCATGATTGATATGTGATGATTCCCCCTAGGCTGAAAAATTTTTGTTTTTGAAAAGTGATTCCCATGTGAAATTGAAAACTGAACTTTGAGATTTTGTTATGATGGCATGATTTATGATAAGTTTGGGGTGATAGGAAGCACACACTAGGGATAGAATCTCTATCAAACAATTTGCATGAATGTCCAGGTGAGGTTTTGAGCCTCCAACATGTTTTTGACTGTGTGAAAATCACTTTTCAAGTTGCACTTTCCTGAATTTGCTTGAATCTCTTTATGGTTTGCATGATTACGTGTTTGCTTCAAATGATTTAGGCATTTTCTTTGTAAATAGCTACTTGGCCTAAAAAAAAAAACCAATTCCTAATGCATGTTCCCTAGTTAGCCCCATTGAGCCTATTAGCCTGTTAATTCTTGATAACCTAATGTTATAAGCCCAAAAATCTGGAAAACCATGTTAACCCGATCTTAGGATTAGGAGAGCATGTAATCTTAGAATGGGTGCAAGAAACTAAGTTTGGGGTGGCTGCAAGATGTAATATGTTGTTGGGATTGAAAAAAAAATACAATAAAAAGGTTGGAGCCAAAGGCTTGTAGAAAAAAAAATGATGAAAAAAAAAGAGGAAAAAAAGAAAAGTGTAAAAAAATGATAAAAATAAAAGAGGCTGTAGTCACCCAAAGCATAAAGGAAAATGAGAAAAGGAACTTGAGTGGAATTTCAAAGTGTAAATAATGTTCATGCTCTCTTAGTTCCAAGGGTCTTCAGCCTAGTTCCTTTTGTATATCCTACCCTTAGCCAGGCCCCATTACAACCCATAAAAGACCTTTTGATGTTGCATGCATGTTTTCTGTGGGAACCATTTTGAGATGAAAATCAATTTTATGGGAAGTGTTCTTGAAAAGTGAAACTGAGTGCAAAGTTGTTAGCCTGACACAAACTGAGCGATTGAGTGAACACTAAATGCCCTTGTGAGGAAGGCAGTTGTTTGAAGTTGGTGATCTCCCTCTTGTGTGTGACTTAGATCCCTTGCTTAGATTTCTGATTGCCTGAATGATGAAATTCTCAATTGTTTGGAATGAATGAATGTTGGGATTGCTTTGCTTGAAAAAGGGGGGACATTGAAGAAAACTGTTTTGATGTATTGCTTGAATTTGTGCAAGGTTGATTGAATCTTTTTAAGCTTGCCAGGTCTTGAGTCTTTTTGATTTTTTTAGTCTTAGTTTGCTTGGGGACAAGCAAAGTTTAAGTTTGGGGTATTTTGATAAGCCTCTGGCTCATCTAGTTTTATGGCTAGTATGACCAGGGTTTTGTGCAAATTATTTCCTATTTTCACCCAAATTAGATTAGATTGTCCTCAAGCAAGGTTTTGAGTCTCTAAAGTAGTTTTAGGCTAATTTAGCTAGTTTTGAGTCAAAATAATGCACTTATAGTTAATTCCTTGTTTTCAGGTTAAGTAGAAGTTGAGGAAATAAAGAAGCAGGGGATTCGCCCCGCGAATAGCTATTCGCCTCGCGACCCCGAAGGCTGACTGTTCCAAGAAAATGCAAGGTCTCTGGTTCGCCCCGCGAAGAAGATCTCACCCCGCGAGTTACCCATCCCTGAGAGTCAGAGACGATCACGGCTTGCCCGTGTTGAAGGTCACGGCTGTGGCAGTTTTGAAGTTGAAGAGTCTCGCCTCGCGATCATACATTCGCCTCGCGAGACTGGAAGTCAGAAAGCATCACGGTTGGCCCCTGATGTTCATAACGGGCGTAATAAGAAGACTCTTCAGTTCCTCGCCTCGCGAAGATGTGTTCGCCTCGCGAGAATACCAAAGGTTGCATACTGTTCACAAGCTTCGCGTCGCGACCTCGCGAGTGGGCTAAAATTCTGAATAGTATAAAAGGCTGTTACGAGCAGATTGTAGGGACTTTTGCTTCTCCATAGTTTTACATTTTTTTCTGTGTGTTTCGTTATTGTCATGGAGAACTAAATTCTTAGATTAATCTACTGTATGAGAATTCCATATACTTGAGGTTTTGTAATTCCTATTTTAATTGCTTTTCCCTTTTCAATACCATATTATACATTTCGTTTGTTATTTCGGAGTGTGTAGTATTGTATTGATTTGTTTCGATGATGTTATGTTCCTATACTTAATCGCGTTTGTTATTTTGGCGTATGCTTCATTCATGTTAGTTTGTTCTTGAGAGATTAACCCCATTTGTTATTTCGGGAATAGGAACATCTATCCGTATTAGCGATTACGTTGTTAGTTGTTGCTACAACTGAAAGGGGATTAGAATCTGCTTAGGGCTTGGGATTACATGAACCAAGGATAGTTGGGAATTCGAGAACAGTAGATTAATCGTTGTTTGCTATTTGATAATCTCTTTAAACTGCCCTGTTTTTAATTGCTCTGTTTTGCTTGTTACTTATTTGCATCCAAACCAAACCCCCCCCCCCCCCCCCAAACTGATTTTTGTGAAAAATAACACTTTAAGAGTCCTTGAGAGACGACATCCGAGTTGTCGCCTTAAACTACAGTTTTAAAACCCGCTCGTCCTTTTTGCCGCGTGCGCGACAGCGCGACCAGATATATATAGAGAGGGGAGAGAGTGGCACGAAATTTAGGAGAGAGGAATGAGGTTGGAGAGCAAGTTTTGACCTTGTGCCTTGTTTGGTTTGAGAAGGGAGAGAAAATTGGGTTTTTAGAATATAATATGTTATATTTCAAAAAGTGTCATCATGACCACTTTTTAGGAGGTAGCTTAGGCCATACCTCTAGTGAGTCACCTCACTCCCTCATCTCACCTCAAGCCTTTTATGTCTCCAATTTTGCTCCATTTCGTACCCGGTTGCATTTCCGATCGTAATTCTTCCGACGTTTTCACTTGAATAAAATATTATATTTTATTTATGAACGAAAATTTTCAAAATAACCAAAGTTGAAGGAAACATAATAAAAACACTAACCGTCTCGTTCACGGGTCAAATTAGGTTTTCTGCACAGTAAACTTGTACCGACAGTGAAAACGCAGACCGGCTTCCGTCTGAATTTTCAACCGAAATTTTTACTGTAACTTCACATGATATAAAAACATAAGAAAATGATTTTATTTTAATTAAAATCATCATCTGGGTTTAATCTAAAATAGACACATTTAAATATGTATTTATTGCTACATAAAGCATAGGAAAAACAGGCTGTTACATAAGGCAGGACTGGTGCGAAAGGTATACTCGACACATGGAATTGATTATGAGGAAACATTTGCCCTAGTAGCAAAGATGAATACAGTCAGGATTATCCTTGGCACACACTTTGGTTGGGAATTACAACAATTTGATGTAAAAATGCCTTTCTACATGGAAACTTAGAAGAAGAAGTATATATGGAGATTCCATCAGGATATGACCCTACTGGTGGAGGGAATATGGTATGCAAATTAAGGAAGGCATTATATGGGCTCAAGCAATCTCCTCGTGCTTGGTTTGGAAGGTTTGGTAACTTTATGGTTTCTCTGGGTTATAAACACAACCAAGGAGATCGGACCCTCTTTATCAAACATTCTCAGGAAGGCAAATTAACACTTCTATTGGTCTATGTGGACGACAAGATCATTGTAACTCCCCGATTTTTCTGCTTTCTAAGATCGATATAAATATAAATAAACGTTTATATTTTTATCTGAAACTTAGAAAATGATTTAGGGACAACCAAAGTCATATTCATATCATACTTATTTTTATAAGTATACGGTGAAATTTTTGGTTGAAAATTCAGACGGAACCGGTCGTCTTTTTTCTGACAATAAGATTTTACTGATCAGAAAACTTAATTTTGACCCAAGAACGAAATGAATAGATTTTATATCTCATTTCCAACAATATAGGTTATTTTGAAAATTTTCAAAATAATTAGGTTTTATACTCGATTCAGGGGTAAAACCCTAATCGGGAAACCGATAGAGTCGGAAACGCAACTGCAGAGACCTGGCAAGAGATCGGGACAACGAGTCATACATGATGACTCATGGAGGATGAGTCACCAAGAATTTATGAGCATTAAATGCTAGTAATCATGATTTTTAGATGAAAAGACCAAAATACCCCCAAGCTTTCGCGGGTATTAACCAATCACATCTACGCACGTTTAACCACTCATTTTACATGGTTGTAAACCTCCCACATCTCAAATTCGTACATCCATGTATACTTAACCATACCTAATCTCTGGGAACTACTTATGGATATGATCGGTGACTCATTGGTGAGTCACTATGTGTGGTCCAAAATCAGCCACACCTCCATCAAATGTGAGCCACATATTATTAACCAAGATTAGCCAAAACAACCTTAGTTAAGTTAACTATTAATTATGATTAATCATATATTAATTTAATATTCACAAAACCCATTATTTGGACTCTAAGGAACCAAAAAAAGCCAAAATCTAAGCCTATATAAAGGCTCAAAACCGCATCTGCCCTCTCCCCACTTCTCTTCATCTTCCTCACCAAGTTTTCTCCATTTTCTCTAAGTTACAAAACTCATAAGAACACCAAATCTCCACCGAAAATACGACCCTCTTCCTTTCTGAAACTCGGAAAACTCTCAAAATAAAAGTTGTTCCTCTTTCTATCTTATTTTCAACAAGCTAAGATCATCAAAAACGGATTAGTAGATTGGGGGATATGCTAAAAATACCGAAACTGTCCAGAATTCTCAGAAACACACGAAACAACAGAAAGAAGGCCCTTTTCACCCCTGTTATTATCTGAACCAAATGAAAAATTCAACACCAAAGTTGTTCCTTTTCTTATTATATTTCTAACAAGCCAAAGTTTGTGATTTTTGGATGAGTATATTGTGAGATAAACTCACAATACCATCACACCCTCAAGCTGTCCAGTTTTCAACTTATTGAAGGTTGATCATTTTCTTCATTTCTTCAATCTTCAAGAGGTAAAAGCTCATCTCCTTGATTATATAAGCTTTCATCTTAATGTATTTCTCATGTTTATGCCATGAATCATATTTTTCCATTACTAGATCTAGAACTTTGAAAATCCATAGAAAATCATAGAAAAATCCTAAAAATGTGAAACCAATTTCTATGATCTTGTATTCATGCCTATAGTATAGATCCAAGAGTTTGAATCAAACAAAAATTTCCTCCTCACTCTTCCTAAAGAGGCCGAAACCTTGTTTTTGGGTGAAGGAGATTTTGTTTATTTTCTTTAACAAGTGAACTTGGATTTCATCCTTTCACATCATGTATATGATAGATCCAAAGTGTTGTATCAAAATAAATTCTCTAGCCTATTTTTCATGTCACGTCCGAAACCTCACTCTTTGTGGAGTTAGAGGATTTTGTTTCACTTGTTGTGTTTTGATTCTTAATCATGTGTCTTCACCACTTAGGATCGTTAATCCAATGACTTAAGCAATTCTAGTAATTTTTAGCCACAAAATCCATTCTTGACCGTGACCTAACCTTAGTGATTAGATGATTGTATTTGTTTGATTTTGATTGGTTGAGTTGTGGATTTGTTGAAGGATAAAGAATCGTATCGTATATCGTGCGTTGATGGTTTTGGATTCACGACAAAGTTTTAAAATCGAAAGCTAAGTTCTTTAAGAGGTAAGGAGAGCTTACCCGAGGGATTTTTCCCAATAATTGTATGTGATTAGTGTGTGGTCCGTATTATTTATCTATGGTTGTGGTGCTTGTTTAATTTGGTTCAAGTTGTTTAAGTTAGGTTATTTTTACCTGTGATGGTTGATTTGCATTTAAATTGTTTACCCGCAATAATATTATAATGTGTTGTGATGCATGATCTGCTCCGGGAATATTTCTGTGATATTGTTGTTGATTGTTGTTTGAGAAGCCTGACAGTTGTCAGTGCCATATTCAATTAATCAGATAAAAGCCTTAAGAAGCTTTAAAAAAAATTATATTCAATGTTTAATGGAGAAATATTGGAATATAATAATGATAGAAAATTTTATTTGGGAAAAATGAGGAATGTTGGAAAATATTATTATTTTAATGATTTAATAGCGTAAGAGTGTTTTGTGAGTCATAGTGAGGATGTAACCGTGAAAATATTTTTGTATTGTTAGTTTATATGTAGGAAATTTCTAAATATTAGAAAATGTTATTTTAAGAAAATAAGTTTCAAAAATAATTTTATATGGTGTTGGAAAAATTATTTTACTAGAAGAGTCATAGTTGATCTTAAAGCGTCAAACGTCGGACAATTCGATAATATTTATGGTAGGATTACTAAATACTGTATTATCGAGTTAAAATAGAGAATTTGTATCAAAGAAATATTTTCAAGTTCAAAATATTGATTTTATGAAAGGAAATGAATTTCAAGTGATTTTGTAAAACGAATTTCCAATGTAAACGTATTTTCTGTAAAATAGTTTTATACACCGGGTAATTTCCGACAACTTGGATAAGTTTTGGAAGTTTTGTTTGGATTTTGTGTTTCACCAAACAAAAACAGTGTTGACGTAAACCTAGTATCTGAAATGTCGTGATACTGGCGTTCTTAATTACAAGCACAAAGATCTTTGATCCGTGTTACGTTGTTACACGTTGTACTGTTGTTACACGTAGTGATGAACGTTGTTAATAGAGAATATTGTTTTTATTATTTCATCACCACAAACCTAAGACTGATTGCAAGGTCTAAAGTTTTATGATTGAGTATTCGGACTTCGTGACCTGTGTTAGTGTTGAGAAATATATCACGTTAAAAATTACGAATAGTTGTAAGCCATCTTGAGCTTCGACAAAAGAAGAATGAACACAAAGAAAAATAACGAGAACAAAATGTTCTATATTCACGCATGGGCAGACGTGTCACGTCCTATGTCTGATACCTTAATGATAGGGTATTCGGGCTACGTTGTTATGTCCTATGTCTGATACCTTAATGATAGGGTATTCGGGCTACGCTGTTAGGTATGATGCCTTAATGATAGGGTATTCATGCTACGTCCTATGTCTGATACCTTATTGATAGGGTATTCGGGCTACGTTGTTATGTATGGTGCCGAATGGTATTCCATGCCACGTTGCGCCTAATATACCTGGCAATTGAGCGTGATCGACTCATTAAATAACTGTGAACGGGTATGAAACCTAGTGATAGAATACTTGTTTATTTATGGAAATGTACATGTGCATATGTTATTTTTGTGTCGCACATGCGGTTATTGTATTAAATCCATATATTGGCGTCTCACCCTTACAAATATATCAGGTTTATTCTAGACTACTATAGTAATTTGGTACACTAGCATGGATGAAGCAATGGACTTCACTAAGTCATTCGAGGACTTAGATTCTAGATGCTTAAAGAGGTATCTGTTCGTGGGAAAGACCACGGGGGTCTTTCCAATAATCTCTTGTAGAGCGACCAGCATAGGAGTCTTGTTTTGGGTTTTATGTTGAAAAGGTCGGTAACTGTGAAGTTGTAATATATTCTTGGTTTTAAGTTTCTTTTTTGAAATTGAACCCTTTTGAAAATAAAAATGGTATGTCGTGTTGACTTCTTTAAGAATACGATTTTACTATTTATTATATGTATTAAGATGTTATAGAGTTATTCGCGGAAGAATTTTTTTTTCACTCGAGTTTTCTGCCTTATAATAAATTTATTTTCCGAAAGCAACCAAAGCAAACATAATTTTTAATTTATTTCCGCGTGTATTACAAAGTAATGCCCAAGGGGGTGTTACAATCATTGCGGGTTCAAAATAAAATTTAAGCAACTCAACATTTTCATTAGGCAAGCACCTCAATTTAATTTCTTAATTAAGATGGTTTTATCATCAACAAAATTAAAAGATAATTAGACATAAATATAGATCTTAAATGAACTAAAATAACTTTTTATATATATATATGAGCAAGTAGCTCACGGTGTTATACATGGAGGACACCTTCACCTCTTCAAATTATGGCAAAAAAATTCTGGGGTGCCACCTCCTACTTGATTTCTTTCCTTCTTCACACCAAATTTCAAGTCTAGTGAGTAGCCTTGGCAAGTCACCATTTTTACACCGTGAAGGACTTGTGAATTTGGCTCCATTACTTCACTAAGTTAACGCCACCTCCTACTTGTTTTTGTTGACCTTGGTATCTTGATTCCTAATAAGGTTAGCATAGAAAAAGAAAGAAAGAAAGATTAAGAAAAGATAAACAATAGAAAGATAGAAAGAGAGAAAGAGAGCGTAGAGACAAAAGAAAATAAGAAGTATAGAGAGAGATAGTGATAGAGTGAGATAGATGCCGTGAGTGAGAGAAAATTCCGGAGAGAGTTCCGGTCAATCCGTTCGTCCTATCAAAATTTGATTATCGTTGGATCCTCACGACGTCTACTTCATTATCCTATCTTTCTTTTCTTGATTAGGCTAAGGTAAGTCTATGTCCTTTTTATGCCTAAATGCCATCGTGGCATGGTATTGAGATTATCTTTCAATTCATTTATCGGTTTCAATTACGTCTTGATTTGGATTATATGAACGTGTGCTTCTGATGATGTGTTCGTGAATTTTTGGAACCCCGGAGGGTGTAGAACTGTGCGTGGCAAATTTGAGGAGTATATGGAGTGTCCGTTTCGTTACTCGAGCTAACCTAAGACATCTCGGTGGGGAAAGAAACTATTTAACGTCGGAAACCGCGCGGTTACATTTAATTAGATAATGGTGTAGGGCGACCCAAACCTTACATGAGATGAGTAATGGACAATGTCTATACCACATTGGGAACTACTCGGTGGTACCGATGATGATATAGAAATTGTGCGTTTATCGTCAATTCGCTACATACATAGATTATTTTATTACGTGAAGATTGCTGTTTGATTGGTTGATGTGAACTTGATACTTGATATATGATATCATGAGTATGGTAATTATTTTAGAAGTGTTTATACTTATTATTATCATCATCATCATCATCATCATCATCATCATCATTATTATTATTATTATTATTATTATTATTATTGCTACTACTACTACTATCACTCTACTACTACTACTACTATCTCTTCGCCCCACTTTGGTGCTGCTGCTGCACATTCTCTTTGCTGCTTCTGCTACTACCCTTATTGCTCTCGCTCACTGCTACTACTACAACTACTACTAAGAGGTTCAAACCAAATGAGTTGAACCCGTCTTATCTTTGGCATTGTCGTTTAGGCCATATAAATGAGAAGCGCATTTCGAAGCTCCACAAAGATTGACTCTCAGACTCATTTGATTATGAATCATATGAGATATGTGAGTCTTGTTTATTGGGAAAGTTGACTAAAGCTCCATTCACTAGGAAAATGTGAAAAGAGCTAACGATCTTTGGGTCTTATACATAGCGATGTATAACGGACCCTAAACACATTAGCTAGAGGTGGTTTTCGTGCTTCATCACATGTACTGATGATTTGGGTAGATATGGATTTGTGTATCTTATGAAACATAAATCGGAATCCTTTTAAAATTTCAAGGAATTCAAAAAGAGGTACAAAAACAACTTGGTAAAATATTAAAACTCTTCGATCGGATCGAGGTGGTGAATATTTGAGCCTAGGAGTTTGATGATCATCCGAGAGAGTGTGGAATTTTATCTCACTCACTCCACTGAACACCACAATGGAATGGTGTTTTGAGAGAGAAATCGAACCTTGTTGGACATGGTTCGGTCTATGATGAGTCATGCAAACCTTCCAAACTCTTTCTCGGGGACATCTATTAATAATGACTTTTCAAAGTTAGCTGTGTTCCATCCAAAAGCGGTATAAAAGACACCATATGAGATATGGATCAGGTAGACGACCCAACATGTCTTTTATGAAGATTTGAGGTTGTGAAGCATATGTAAAGCGTCAAGTTTCTAATAAGCTTGATCCCAAATCTGATAAATGCTTCTTTGTGGGGTATCCCAAAGAAACCAAGGGATACTATTTCTATAATCCTTCCGAAGGCAAAGTGTTAGTCGCACGGATTGGTGTATTCCTAGAAAAGGAGTTTATCTCCATAGGAACCAATGGGAGGAAGATAGAACTTGAAGAAATTCAAGAATCACAGAGTAGTGACCTACCATTGGTAGAGCAGGCGACCTTCACAAAATCTTGTGGAGGAACAACTTTGCTCGATAAAGCAAAGACCAGGAGGTCTTCAGCAGGATACGTCACTTGACTCGAGAGATATGGATTTCTCATGACTCCACAAGGTGATGTATTGCTCATGGATCAAGATGAGCTGTGACTTACCGGAGGCCATCAAGGCCCGGAAATCGAGAAGTGGGTTGAGGCCATGAAATCGAGATGGATTCCATGTACACCAACCAGGTATGGACCTTGGTAGAGCCAGTGAAGGGTAAAACCCATAGGGTGCAAGTGGGTTTTCAAAAAGAAAACCGCATGGATGGTAAAGTACATACCTTTAAAGGCGCGATTGGTGGCTAGGGGTTTCAAGCAAATTCATGGTGTCGACTATGATGAGACTTTTTCACCTGTTGCGATGCTTAAATCCGTCCGGATCTTACTTCTTTATCGTCGCATACCATGATTATGAGATATGGCGAGATGGATGTCAAACTGCTTTCCTTAATGGAAAGCTTCTTGAGGATGTGTATGACACAACCTCGAAGGTTTTGACATTTCGAGATCTTAGGAAAGGTATGTAAATTGCGTTGATCAATCTATGGATTGAAGCAAGCTTCAGTTGGAACCTTCGTTTTGATGATGCTTGTAAGACGATGACGGATTCATCAAAAATGAAGATGAACCTTGTGTCTACAAGAAGGTTAGTGGGAGCGTTGTTGTTTTTACGGTGTTATATGTAGATGACATATTACTCAATTGGAAATGACATCCCTACACTACAAAATGTAAAGACATGGTTAGGTAATTGATTCTCATGAAATATTTGGGTGAAGCTACCTATGTATTGTGAATCATGATCTATAGGGATAGATCGCTGAAATTGCTTGGCTAAGTCAGAAGACATTACATAGACAAAGTGTTGTGGGACGCTTTAACATGCATGAATCCAAGAAAGGACTCTTGCCTATGTCACATGGTATATGCCTATCAAAGGCACAATCCCTTCCACTCAAGAAGAAAGGGATCGTATGAGTAAGATTCCATATGCATCCGTAATTGGATCTATCATGTATATGCCATGTTATGTACTGACGGTCATGTATCGTATGCTTTAAGCATAACGAGAAGGTACGATCGATCCGTGAAAGTCATTCACTATCAAGAACATCCTTATACTTGAGAAGAACTAAGGATTCGTTCTTGGTATATGGAGGCGAGGAAGAGCTTGTTGTAATAGGTTACACGATGCTAGCTTCCAGGCCCAGAAAAGATGATTCCCGAATCGCAATGCGGTTGTGTATTCTCCGAATGGTGGAGCGGTGAGCTGGAAGAGTTCAAAGCGGGAGACAATCGCCGATTATACTACGGAGGCTTAGTATATTGCCGCCTCCCAATGCAGCAGGGAGGACGTTTGGATCAGGAAGTTCATTATTGAGCTTGGTCAGTTCTAGTATTGTGGACCCCATTGATCTCTCTATTGTGATAACAATGGGTCCATTGCACAAGCTAAGGAACCTAGATCTCATCGACTGATCCAAACATATACTTAGGAGCTTTCATCTCATTCGAGAGATTATCGATAGAGGAGATGTGAAAATATGCAGTACCAACACTTGATAACGTTCTTGACCCTTACGAAACCTCTTGCTCAATGAAGCATCAAGGTCACACTAGATCGATGGGCATTAGATTTATGCCTGATTGGCTATAGTGCTAGTGGGAGATTGTTGGTGTAAGCCCTAGAGGCCGGTGTATTTCTTAGACTTACATTTGTATCTTGCTATTATATATATATATATATATATATATATATATATATATATGATATATATATATATATATATATATATATATATGAGGCATTCGGTTATTGTGTTACTTGTTTAAACATAATAAAGTCCTTAGAATATAAATTTCAGTTTAATAGAATATCAAGTATATGACTTGGTCGTGAGACACTTCTTGAACAATGAAATCCTATTCTTAAATATCCGTAGTCAAGTATTTTATTAATAAGGACAATAATAATACATTGAGACTATTATGTGTGCGATGATGACCATATCTCACGGGTCATGGATATGAGATATCGAGTCGCCACATAGGTACACGATAGAGTAATGATGTCCTGGATTGACCCACCATGAGAACACTACGCTGGGCGTTGTGTGAGTGTCAAAGTAGTTCTCATAGTGACAATGGTGTATCCAATCCTTCGACACGAAATCGCTCACGATCCTACATAAGAAGTCGTGTGCTTTAATATCGTCAAGCGTCATCTCGTAATAGGATGATTATAAAGACGGTCATTGGGCATACCACAGAGCCGTACGAGAGGGATGTGGTGACCTAGATGGAATTTGTCCCCTTCCTACAGGGAGTAATATCCAGGGTCCCCACGATGAGTGAGACGTAGAATGCATAGCCAGAAAGAAATGAGTCAATATGAGATATTGACTCATTTGTTCAGTCTATCGGGTATCGGGAGCATGATATTGAACCATACAAGGTGACACATTCTATGTCTTGTGTTCAATAGATATATGGATAAAGGGATAATAATGCACGTGAATATTTGTCCAGAAGGTTTCGTCAAATCAGACTTTCTCACTACTTAGGTAGCGGTGATGTATTTCTAGATACAGCTCACTTTTGTAATGTTAAATGGGATTTAATATTACTACTAGCGTTTTAAAGACAATGGTCACACATAGAGCGGATTAAAAGAAGCATTAAAAAGGAGAGTTGGACTTTTCTATTGGGCCTAGCGCATAGTACATGGGGCTTAGGTCAAACGATGCTCACTAACTCACAGCAGGAAGCGCTTGCTATAAGTAGACCATGCAAGCTATTGTCCTGTGATTTTGTTTTACCACTAGCGTACGTAGAAGGAGAGTGGCAGCAGTCTCGGTTTTGAGCCTTTTGAGGCAGAGTAACCTGGGTTACGTGGCGTTGGGCGTTCCGCGGAATTTGCTCGTGTGGATACCTTAGAGACATCGTTGTGCGGTGTTAGATAAGCGATTTTAATCAAGTCATTGCTTCAAGAGGGTAATCTTCTAACCATAAATCGTGACCATTATGAGATCATCGATGGGAATTTTCGCTGCGTTATTTTTTTATCGCAGAATTGACAAGGATTAGTGTAATGATTGTGTAGAGGATTGAGTAAATCATAAGTCATGTTGAGACACGAGGGTGCATTTGGGAATTGTACGATATGTGATAGCGATTCAGCCAGAGAGATAATTATCGTGAGATGGGGTTGAGATTAATGAGATGAGATTATTTTGAGGTTATCTATGAGATTAAGATGACCAGAGTTGGGGCACTGGGGGTGATCTCGAGAGCATGAGTGTGATAGAGAACTGAAACATGGTCGGGCGGACTACAGGCTTGGTAGTGGAGATTACTGCCTCGGAGGAAGAAATTCTCAGGGGATAGACTAATGGAGCTGGGATCGAGATGATTTCATTTTAGTGAGCTATAGTTCATGCATTACGCCAGGCATCACTGATTTGGTCAAGGTGGCCGCCCGATTGTGTAAATTTATAGTGCCATTGCTTTACATGGGCACCTGCATCCCATGAACGGTATCGTAGGGGACTACGGGGCGTGTCGATTGCACTCGTGTTGTGATATCCGGATATGAAAGTAGATGCACGAGGAGATTATGCATCTGACATTTGCATTACATCATGATGGAGGGTAAGAGAAGAGTCCTAGATGTGGATTGAGGGTGATGATGTTACATCTGTATTATACTTGCAGGAGATGGATGTTTAGTGTCTTCATTATATAATTAAATGTTGTTAAACCTTTTCCACATTCGATGTTATATGGTTTTCTTATCCACTGTCTTACTATGTTGCATATGTTTCTTTTTGTGATATTGATGAGAAGATCCCTACGGGGGTGCCAGCTATGGAGGAACTTGATGGGACTTCGTATGA